>CM047883.1:19627641-20022419 GCA_026212405.1 Petrea volubilis | reverse complement strand
ATGGTGATGATCTGCGGTGAATAGAATCTTGATTAATTTGACATAATCTTTAACTACAATTAGGATCTCAAGTTGTTCTCCAATTGGCCACAGCAAAGCCACGAGCAAGCTTAAGCAGCTGTACTGGATTTTTTGCACAAGAAGATTTCTATTTTTTACCATTGGGTCCTAGCTAGCACATGAATTCTCTGACCTGTCTTAACGTCCCAATATACTTTTAACATATAAATTCTTGTTTTTATTTGCCCCGAACAAGACAACAAATCTTGTTTTTTTCATTAATTGTCACATTTTTTTTTTTTTGGTTGAAAATTAATTTGTCACATTATTAAACGGTAACTTTGCAATTCCCGCAGAAAGGATTAGTTGAATATAGCTAAAAACAAAAGAGATAATATAGTAGTAATACAAATCTATATCTCCATCACTGACTTCAAGATTTTAACTCCTAGGGACTATTCCATTTTCCTTTTCTTGATTTTTTGTGGTTGTTTATTGCTTCAATCAAGCTGCATATTTTATCTTCTTCTCGTTTGAATTTCATGTTTTGTTTAGGAAAAATTATAATTTTAGGACTGTATGTTGTACCCTCTAATAATTTTAGAATATTAACTTTTTTATTTGTAATTTCAGGACATGAATTTAAGATATTGTGGCACATTTAGGACTTCTCACCTCGATATTTGCAAATTTGTTGTAAAATTGACAACATTGGTTGGAATTTTATTCTAAATGTGCCACAAAATCTTAAATTAATGTCTTGAAATTGAAAATGAAAAAGCCAATGTCTTGAAATTGCAAATGAAAAATTATTGTCACAAAATTGTTAAAGGGTACAACATACAATCCTAAAATTGTAATTTTTCCTTTTGTTTATCTTAAAATATTATTACATTGTATCGGTTGATTTGATTTAAATTTAATTTATATTATGTATATTTTGAACATCAAATAATTCGATATAATTTCAGATGTAGCATAAATTAAACACAGGATGTTCTATCACAATGCTTAGATTTATTTATTTGAATACTTCCTTTTAAATTAATTATTGTACGAATAAAATAAGAATGACTTTTATACTCATTATTACAGTATTTAAATGTGCATTATTACTCGTTAGATTATGTTACTAATGATATGATTTAAGTTGGCAAATCCAGTGCCACCCAATAAGGACAAATAGGATGATAAACTTGAGTTGGGATGCCTAATTTTCAACTGATATGATTTAACCGTAGTTTTAGCTCTATAATTAAGTGCCAGCATGTCAAACACACTTAACGGTTGATTAATTTACACAAGGATTTGGGTTCTTCCATTTGTTTGTCTTTTGTGTTAGCAATTTACCACTGATAACGATTTTATGAATGTGCTAACATGTACGCTGAAAATAAAAATTGGGGACACGACAAATTCTTGAAAACATACATTTTCATCTTTCTTATCCTTTCTAGAAACAAAACAATAGTTTCAATTTCTATTGATTTCGGGTTTAATTTAACAATATTTGTCTGAGTGGCTAAGATTAGGCCATGTAATTGTATTTTAAAAGCAAATCACTTATACAATACAATAAAGTACCCCATTTACTAACGATCGATGAAAATTTTATTACAAAGAAAGTATATCACAAAATTAAGGTATTTATAATGAATTAGTAACAGATTTCAATGTAAATGGAACTAAAGAAACAATCAGTGACAACTGAAATCACATTTAATTAGTAATTGATTTGTTATAAATAAAATCCGTCATAAAAATACATTTGTAATGAATTGATATGTAATTGAATGATATGCATTCTATTATTATTATTATTATTATTATTATTATTATTATTATTAACTATCAGTTGGTTTAGAAAGATGAGGCGTCCGATCTCTTAAGCAACGTTTAGGGTTCAAAACTCAGAATTGTGAATGAAACAACTGAATTACGAGGGTCGCTCTCATAATGAACCTCTGAAGTACCTAAATTCAAATTAGTTGGTAAGTGGATCGAAATCGGGTGGCCAAAACAAACAATAATAATAAATAAATAACAATTATCATTATTAAAAAAATATCTATTTGGAGAATGCATTAGGGACAAGTATAAGTCAGAGACTGCTTGGTTGGACTTATAATCTCTTAAAAATATCTTATAAGCTGTTCAATAACTTATAAACTCTTTAAGAGTATTTGGCAATTTTTTTCAGTAAAAGAACTTATAAGTTCTAAAAATAAGTTGTTAAAAGCTTATAAGCTCCCAAACAAAAAGTAAGCTCGCCCCCCCCCCCCCCACCCCTTTTTTGAAATAGCTTATAAGTTGTTTAATCCTCAAAGATAAAATAACATAAATATATTTATTTATTTTTTTTCAACTATCTTGAAAAATATTTATTTACATGAAATTAATTTTACTTTTTTTTTTGTCATCATTATACCTAAAAAATTACAAGCTTTCATTTTTACTAAACATAATTACAACTTATAAGCTCAAAAAACATCTTATAAGCTATAAGGTCCTATTTTATCTGATTACTTTAAGAACTTGTTGTTGAAATAAGACGTAAGAGTTTATAAGTTCCAAAAACATCTTACAAGCTCTTTATAATAAGTTTATAATAAGCTCTCTTTATAATAAACTCTCTCTTTTAAGCACCAATTTACTTTATTTAACATTTGAAGACAAATAAACTAAATAAATTACACTCACCAAGATAAAAATGGAGTAATATTTTGGGTAATTGGCATTTTGCATCCTTAAATTAGGCTCATTTGGTATTTTACACCCTAAAATAATAAAATTGGCAAATAGTACCCTCCAATTACAATTTCCTTGGCAAAGTGCACCCCTTTCACATTTTGACTAAAATTTGAGTTTAAAAAATGATTAAACTAGAATAAAAGGGATTAAAATGATCATTTACTACTTATATATTCCTTAATATGAAATTAATTTTATCAACTCATGAAAAAATACTAACTGAATCATGAACTATTGAAATAAAAAGGTGGGGTTGGGGAGTTATTAGGGGAATGCAACAGATATGGCTAGCTACCAAGTCTAGCTTGGTATTTAGGCAACCAAATCTAGCTTTGTATTTATATATGTTCCACTACTGAAGTTCTGATCAGATAACAAAATAATAAATTCTTCTTTGTAGCAAGCTTTCGATGCAGTTGAAATAAGTTACTATCGTTATTTCTAAAAATTAATTAAATAAAATGGCACAATTGAGGTATTGCGAATTAAATTTTACTACAATCTAATCTGCATAGACCAAAAATGATGGGAATAAATGCTAGAAAATAATAGTGAATATGAAACTCAATTGGTTAAGCATTTATGTGATATCCATGTAAAACATCCTACTACAAAATTGAAAAAAAAAAGGGAGTCATTTGGGAACTATTTATGAAAATTTATCGACATGGTATGAAATGATAGTACGTAATGTTACTGATTAGCTATAAAGGAGAATGAGAAAAGAGCACATGTCATCTTCCTTCTTCCAAAATCTCCATAAAATATAAGAGGTTCAAGAGCACTTTTAAAGGACCATTTTATCCCTTTAATTATAGTTTAATCATTTTCTAAATTCAAATTTTAGTTAGAAAGTGAAACGGGATGCACTTTGTCAAGAAAATTGTAATTGGAGAGTGCAATATGCCAAATTTACAATTTTAGGGGGCAAAATGTCAAATAAACCTAAATTGAGGGTGCAAAATGCCAATTACCCTAATATTTTGGTGGGATTGGAACTCAGTATCAAGATAAAATAGTAACTTTAATTTCACCATTTGAGTAAATGTCATCGACAATTGACCCGTCATTTAGAAAATAACAAAAATGTGATATTTCCTTTTCCAATATGATAGCATCCTTCCAAAAATATAATGTGTACTTATCTGTAAATTAATTTATAAATTTATGAAAATGACGCAAGTTGAATTTGGAACATGTAAAACTAGGATGAGGCTAAATATAATGTTTCATCTACTAAAAATGAAACTGTATATAACAATAATTGAAACGAAATAATTGAGACGCGACAGAGGATAGGAACAAAAATCTATATATAGTAACAGAATAAAAACAGCGAGACTATCCAACAAAGCATTAGCCATCATTATGTGGATGCACTTGGCGACAACATATAGTCTCAATTATGTATTCCATTTCTCCAAGAAAGAGACTCAATAGATTTTCGTTTTTCCATTTTTTTTTTTTTTTTTTGTGTGTAAAATTCAAATAGATTAATTGAGATGCCAAAGATTTATGCGCATAGGATTGCCGTAAAGTTCAAATTTAAATTATTTAAGTAACTTGAGTTAGTTAAAAAAATATAGGGTTCTCGAGAAGCTATTAAATCTATATTGAGCGCCTACGTCTTCTAAATTTTCTTTTTATTGAATCGATTATTTTTAATTCGTAAAATCGTCATACAAAAATAAATTTTAAAGATTTTAATATATATGCATAATGCGTGCGCGCGCGCACACACACACACATTTGAATAAAGGAAAAGGTCAAGTCGGAATATCTAATTGGCTCCTCCAACTTAGAGAACCAAGCCGCCACAAAATGTTTCTTTCTTCAAAGTTTATTGGAACTAACTTAGTCACCGCAACTCTACCGACACGCTATCTAAATGACCGCTATCCATTATCAGACCATGTATTTTGGGCCACAGTGATAAGGAAAGGAAACCCGGTCCATTCGGCCCATTTAATCGGTCCATGATCCAATAAATATCTATGCATTAAGCTTAAGCTGCACCTAGACATGGACTTAGGTCTAGTTTTCATATACTAATAACCGCAAGAGATTTATATTTGTAAATACGTTCTTCAATTTTTGTCCTCCTATTCTGACTTTTATGCAAAAAAAATTTAAATGGACTTCTGGACTTGGTCGTTAATGGAACATATTTTAATTCATATTTAATTTCGAGTCCGCTTTGAACTTTAGAACTTTCTTTTCATTTATTAAAATATTCAATAAATTTATAAATTCCACTTATAGTTATCCTTAATACAAAATAAGTGGACCAGATATGAGATACTAAATCAAAGATCCAATATTATTTTTTATTAAATTAATGATTAATAATATTTGATCCTTGACAATAGTGGCACCAGCCGACCTTAGCTCAGTTGGTAGAGCGGAGGACTGTAGTTGGCAATAGCTTGTAGCTAATCCTTAGGTCGCTGGTTCGAATCCGGCAGGTCGGAAGTTATTTTAAGAGAAACCCAAAAACTCTTAAAAACAATAGTGTCGGCTTTTTCCGCAGATAAGGCAATTGAGGCTTAAGAGCCAGGTACTTCAACATTGCCTTATAACGGCCTCTGTGCAAGCCCAAGGGATTTTAGTCCATTATACATGAACTTGGGACGCCATCCAACCCATTTTTGCAAACCGAGTTGACGAGCCCGAAACTAAATGATTTTGACCTTTTCTTTCTTTATTGATAGTTTTACATTGTTAAGATTGGGGATTGAGATGACTCAACATACTTGTGAGCTTGACGCTCTTGTTTGACAAAAAATTGAGTTTAGATTCGAAAAATTCGAGCTTGAGTTTGGCTCATCTAGATTTGGAGTTGTTTTTGAATCAAATATATTTATAGATTTGCAAGCTGACTTGCAAGTGTTTTTTTAATTGAAATACTTTAAATTTAAACTCGAATTCAAACTCGAACATATGATTTGCTCATAATTAATTCGAACCAAATGAATCAAGTTGAGCTCGAATATGGGCCTGAGCTAAACTCGACCCCTTTTTCTTTTGACTCATTGAACTTTAGCTTGAGTTTGAAATTAAAAAAATTAGTCAAAGTATGGTTCAACTCAAACTCATTCTGCAATTCTAGATAAACTCATTAAATTTGAGTTGGAACGATGGATGCAATGAACAGTAGGTCACCACAATACTTTAACCGAAATTTAAACTCATTAAAGAATAGTTGTTAAAGGGTGCAATCAATTATTCCAACTAGAAAATCAAATGGCAACTATATATCACAATCAGTAGGTCCCAAGTACAAAGCTGAGCTAACAATTTATTCATCACAATAACAATAATGATAACAAGATGCTTACAAAGAAAGTACAAAATCTCTTATAACACCATAGAGGATCTTGGCTCTTGCTTCATCAAAAAGCTCAAATCCATGAGCCCCTTCATCGCTAAAATTATCAATCACGTCCACTCCATTCTCTTTCAACATTTTCACAAATTCAACTTGTCGATCAATTAACGGGTCCCCGTCACATCCGGTGACCAAAAACTTCAACCCTTCATTCTTCACTTTCTCCAAAAGACTTAATTTAATGGCCTTAACTACATTACAATACTCATGATCACGATCAGCACCAATCGGCAACCCTAAATCCCACATGATATCGGCGGCGGAAGGTGGAAGAACCTTATCATTGACCAACCTAATCTCTGATCGGGTCCTCTCGACCCCACCGAAGAAAGGCTGGTGCAATATCAACCCTCGGATCCTAAGGGGCTCGAGATGGTCAACGCATGTGGTTGCACGTAAGCCCACATGGTACGCTATATTGCCGCCGGCGCTACCTCCCATGAGATAGCACTGGGTAAAATCAGCATAAGTGGTCAACCACTCATCGCCGTCGACGGTTGTGATCCAACGCAAGGCCTCCATGCCGTCGTCGTAGGCAGCTGGCAGGCGGTGTTCTGGGCCTAGACGATACTCAACTGACACGATCACGGCCTGGATTTCGTTGGCCATTTCCAGGCAAAACTTGTGAAACACCGATGTGCCTGCACTGCCTACGATGAAGCCACCTCCATGAAAGAAGACTATAAGGGGCAGTTTGTTGGCGGGATCAGACACGGGCTGGGGGAGATAAACACGGGCCCAAGTGTTGTTTTCTTGGTTGATGGGAATATCCTTGCTGAGAACTGGGAAGGGGTTATTGGCAGGACAAGGGGGGAGCAAATCGGGTATTCGGGTTATCGAGCCGTCGGGATTTTTGATGAGCCCCAAGTAGCCATAGGGATCGAGATTGGGATCGATTGGTGTTACAGTGTTTGGAGACATTGGTGTAGCTATAATTCAAGAATATTTCCGAAGCTATATGTCTGTAATATGATACAACTAGTAACAAGGTTTCAGAGAGCTATGCACGGGATTCATAGCTAACGCCGGCGGTAACTTTTCTAGTTTTCTTCGCAAACGCTAGGACCCGCGTTGAATGCCTCGGCCCGGGTTAACGCTTACCATCAGCCGTCAATTTTGACTCTCCATAGTACTTGAGTGCCCCGGCCTGTTTACTTTTCTTGGAAAGAGTTTGAATAAAATATTGGTCTAATTTGCCCTTTGATTTTGGTTTCTTTCTTCGAGTGGAAGATAAGTCGTGCCAAGCATTAAGCCGCATTTACGATAGTTAGGGGGTGGGCGTTCGGGTCGGGTTACCCGACCCGACCATATAATGTCAAGTACCCGAACTTGTGAAAAAGTTTTGGGTCGGGTATCCGACATCCAATTCAAGTACACGATCCAACTAATATAATTTAATTTAATTAAATTAATAGAGTACATATACATATATACATTGTATAAAATAATAAAAATATTTTATTTTGATTTTGTTTAAATAATTGAAATATTCAATAATATCATATTGTTTTATTTAATCATGAGTATTATATTTACTTATATGGAGCTAAAGTATTCAATTGTCTAATTAAACAAGTTGATATTGTCATTCAAAAATTAAATAGCACTCGATTCTTTATTATTGATTTTCAATAACGATCAATGTGTTTTCGGAAAATATAAATGATAACATATTAGAGTTATAACTTTTAATAGCATTTAGCCAATCCACAGAAGAAAAAAAACATTTAGCGGAGGAGACTAGCAATAATTATTGTCTCAAAAAATATGAAGCATAACTTCAACAAAAGTCAAATTGAAACTTTGCTCAACAAAATACACTAGACAAGGGGAGCAGAATGATAAAAACCTAGATTTAATTTATTGTATATATTAATTATGAAAAAAAAAATATTTTATCAAAATAAAACTATTCACTAGAAAAAAAAATCAATTTCGGATACCCAAAACATTTCGAGTTCAATTCGGATAATTATGTCGGGCATCCGAACCCGATAAAATCCGACCCGTGCCCACCCCGGCTTAGGTGAGATCCCAATTGATTATTCTTTTTCGTTTTTGGTGAAAAACAACATCAAAATTCCAATGTCCCAACGCTTGAATTAGATTATGGAGTCATAAATAGACGAATTGCAATATAATATTGTCAATTAAGTTTGTTTAATCTATTAAATGTGATCAGGACATATTCATCCATAATTATGTTGAAGCTCCTAGAATAAACTTTTACATTTATTTTTAAAAAAAAAAAAAGAAAAATGGGTTGAAAATTATTTCCACTACTAGAAAGAACTTCATTTACTAACGAAAAATTTGTATCGAAGAGATTTTGTCTCAAATTTAAGGCATTTGTAATGAATTAGTAATAGAATTCAACATAATTAGAATTAAAAGAAAAATACTTACTAGTAAGACATTTACTAATAAAATTATTATAAATGAAATCTATTATATATATAGATTAAATTTGTAATATATTAGTTCATCATTGAAGAGGTATATTCTCATAGTGAATTTGCATAACCCAACAAAATCATTCGATTCCAAAAAATTGAATAGTAATTTTACTGGCTTAATTACCATTAACTTTCAGACCTAAGAAATTTAATGAATTAATTTGTTTAATGTAGCTACTTTTAGGTTGTTTTATTCAATTCACCTCAATGCACTACTAAAAAATGATCTAATTTGATACTTTTCTTGTGACACTTTTTAAAAGTGTCAAATTTGTGTATCTATTATGATACCTCATGAAAAGTATCTCAATAAGCATACCAAATTTTAGTTGTATTGTATCTTTTGTGAAACTATAAAGTGTCACAAAAGATACATTATAGTTAAAATTTGGTATGCTTTTATTAGATGACACAATAAGTGCATAAATGTGATACTTTTAAAAAGTGTCATAAAAAAAGTGCCAAATTAGATATTTTTTTTCAGCAGTGATGATTATTATAATTTTAATACATTAAATTTTGATAACTAATTTTAAATCGTGCGAGTAAACAACACAATTTCATGCAAGGAGTTAAACTATTTTGCTGTCAGTAGTTTAAAGGGGTGAAATGCCTTCTTAATTTATTTACTTCATAATTTACTTTACTTGTTTGCAAATTATGAATGTCATAGGGTATATAATGCCTGAACTCCGTTGGAGCTCTTATCGTACCACTTTTAAGTTTAATAAATATAAACTAGGGGGCAAAATACGCTTAATCTCTTTCAATTATGCTTATACAACACTTTACCTCCTCGTATTATTATACATTTTATGTAACCCTTCTATCTTAATAAACAGATAAATTATAAACAATTAGGCTTAACTATAATTTATCACATACCTATTATGACTTTTTTGTTTGTAAAACTCCAAGATTACTCATAATAAGAAAAATATAAAATACAAATTTTTTCAGTTATTGATGTCAAGTAAAATTTTATACCTTTTGATATTATGTCGTCACTAATCTATTTTGGTAATGGTGGCGACATCATCAATTTTATTCTCAATCTCACAAGTTTATTATTATATATTAAAGACTACAAATGTATATTTTCAATTGTTTATAATTCCATTATATATTGAAGACTACAAATGTAAATTTTCAATTGTTTATAATTCCATTTTTTTGATCAAAAACACTTAACTCAACTACTGTGCAAATTCCAAATCTTTTAACAAATTTGCAGCTCAACGCATTGGATAAAATTGTAGCCATTATATTTTTGTATAATGAACTTTCGGAATTTGAAAGACTTAAATAAAAGAAAGCATGGACTATTAAATAACAAAATTAATAATTTGTTCAAATCTAAAAAAACCAATTTCGACATTTATTAGGACAAATAAGTATTGACTAATACCCAAAAAAGTATTCATAAATAAAATAAAATAAGATCCCCATAAAAACTTTGAAGTCCATGATACACATTTGCATTTGCATTATGATATTGTTATAATAGAGACATGAAAAAAATTGTGGTTTTACAATTTATCTCTCTCACACTAATGAGTATTTGATTGTTCAAAATAAATTTTTAAAAAAGTGAAAGGTTATAATAGATGTTTTACAAGTGATAGTTAACGCCCCGTTTCTGTAAGAATTAAGATGGATAGATTAAGTGAAACTTATTATAGTACAAACGGATAGAGTATTACATTAGCATAGTTCAAGGGGATTAGATATATTTTGTCGTATAAATATACGGAGTTACATGTCAATGATAAAAGGGAAATAGAATAGGGGAAATTCTAGTCTAAATTGGCTTGAATATATTGAAACTAATCATGTAATCAGTGTATTATATTTGTCATATAATTTATTAGATGTAATTAAACTGAATTCGAATAATAATTCTCCAATAGAATACAACATTTTACAACGAAATTAAATCAAGGGGGAAGCAAGAACAAACTCCTTTATCATATCAACAAAAGCCTCCCTCTTAGCTTTATCCAATACTTCAACCCCATGGAACCCCCCTTGGCTAAACTCACCCACAACTTCCACCTCATTCTCTTCCAACATTTTGGCAAAATCAATCTGCCGGTCAATCAGCGGATCTCCGTCACAGCCCGTCACCAAAAACCTCCACCCTAAACCCTTCATCCTCTCCAATAGCCGTGGTTCAACACCCGCCCTTGGATTCGAATACTCGTGATCACGGTCAACGCCCAACGGCAGCCCTAGCCCCCACATCACATCCCCCGCGCAATGCGGGAGCAACTTGTCATTGACCAAAAGTAACTCCGATGCAGTCCTCTGGGCCCCACCGAAGAACGGTTGCTGCAATATCAGCCCTCGGATCTCGACGGGCAGAAGATCTTCTGTACACCCTACCACACGTAATCCCACCTGCAGTGGTTGAGTTGGGAAATTTTTTCAGTCCAATCACTAGTTACTAGAAAATATGTTGCTAATAATATATATATGTTGGAGATAGCAATGGGTTTGATATTTGAAGTCGGGGTCAACACCAAGAAAATTTTTAAATGACCTTTTTTTCTAATTTTTAGTACATGGTTGAGGCCAAAAAAATTTATTATAAATTTAAGATATTTATAATAAATTATTAATAAAATTGAATGTAAATAGAATTAAAAAAATAATTAATAATATATTAAAAATATAATTTATTAAATTGTCAACGAAGGAGGGGTACCCACCTGATAAGCTATGTTGCCGCCGGCACTGCAGCCCATGAGGAAACACCTCGAGAAATCGGCAAATTTGGTCAGCCATTCATGGGTGGTGGTTTTGATCCAGTGAAGGGACTCCACGCCGTCGTCGTAGGCGGCGGGGAGGCGGTGCTCCGGGGCGAGGCGGTAGTCAACGGAGACGATCACGGCGGGAAGCGTTTCGGCGATGTTGCAGCAGAGCTGGTGAAGATTTGCGCCGGCGGCGCTGCCTTGGACGAAGCCTCCGCCGTGGAAGCAAACTATCAGCGGCAACTTAGCGGCGGCCGGGGAAGATCCGTGTTCCTGCTGGCGGCGCGGTAAGTACACGTGATTTATTGGGACGTCTTGGCTCAGGACCGGGATTGGATTGTCGGCATCGGGACAGGCCGGGGTAGTCGGAAAAATTTGTCGGACACGTGAGACGGAGCCGTCGGGGTTTTTGACAAGTCCAAGGTAGCCGTGGGGATCGGCGTGGGGATCAACGGTGGAGATAGGGTTATGTTTGGACATGATTTGGGAATACTTTGTATTGATCTCATCACAATGGTATAATTGACATATATGTTTACTTTGTTAAGTAAGTCCAAATCATGACGATTTAAACGATGTCATCATAATACATTATTTTATGTCCATTGGGCCATTAACAAATTGAAAAGACGACACTTTCTTTTTAGAATGGAACAGATCAGTTGTCATTCCGATTACTCTTAGGCCACGTTTGAAATTTTCCATAGCCATTGGAGGTTTATTGGCCCGAAATTTCTTTTGGCTATGTGGTCCACGTTTGAAAAGGTCTATGAGCTCTCAGATGAAATTTTGAATGTAATTTATGTCTCGTTTGAAACTAGAAGACATTTAGTGAGATTTGCAAGAAATGTCTACTTTGCCCTCACATATGTGTAATCTCCATGAATAAATGGGGACACAAATGTCTTTTGAAAAGGGCCACTGAGGAACAATAAATAATATCACCCTCACCCTAAACATTAGTAGTGACCATTTTCACGGGCTTGGCCGTTGGCCTCGAATTAATTGCGGGTCAGCTAGTGGCCATTGGGGATGACTATTGTCCAAAAACAAACAAATAATTTAGGAACACTAGACAACTAATAGCACCCCATAGCACATCTCAAACATGGCCTTATGATAATGGAAAAGCTAGAAAGTGTCAGTGCGCTGCTAAGTTAATTATCAGTTATGCTCATTAAAACAAATGTTAATAATAAATCGCTTCCAATGTGGGAAGTCGATTTGGACATTTATAAAAGAATAAAATTATTATTAGTAATTAATGGAATTTTTGTTTTATTTATTAATCCCTTTTAGTCTTATATAGGGAGTATATATGTACTCGATAAAACTAAATTGAACTCAAATCAAATGCAAGAAAGGAGATTAAAATCAAAGCAAGAAACAATAAAACTAAAATATAAACATTCAGTTCTTTTAGATAAAATCACATAGAAATAAATATAGCAAACTAAGTGGCCATGCATTTCCTTTTTTTTTGTTCATAAAAGACAAAAAGATGAAATGATGGTATCAATTTTTATTATTTTTTCAATTCGGTTCAATCTACTTTGTCAATGCTATATATTTTTATTGATCCAGCTAAATAAAATTGCCATCACGGAGCAATTGCTACCATTTGATATGTATTTTATTAGGAAATTCTTATTCGCACTGGGTTTGGCTACACCAAAACCAATCACATGGCGAGTGTTTTACATTTGTCATGTGATTGGTGTACAGTTTAGGGAGAGTGACCAATCACATAAAAAGTGTATTAAAACTCGCTATGTGATCGGTTTGGTGTGGTCATATCGGGTCTGGGCAAGAATATTCCGTATTTTGGGTTATGACTTTGCATTTTGTGTTTGTAATTGTAAGCAATTCACTTTGGACTAATTCTATTTTGTTTCATCTCAAGGTTACCAAGAGAACGAAAAGAAAAAGGAAAACTAAAAAAGTTACTTTCATTATTCACAGACCCTTTGATGTTCAAAGTACAAATTCACACAGACATGCGAATATACCTTACCCCGGAAAATACCCAGACTTCAGTACTATATCCGACCCGACCCAATCCAAATCCAAGGGCCATAACCCATTGGTCCCCTGGGTTGAGCGCTATATTCGCTCACCTTATTTTAACTTCTAAAACTTCCATTATTCATCGGGTCGGGCGCCAACCCATATTACACAGTCCTAACAAAGGACGAAATCTTTTATGGCCCGATACAACGGCCCGGCCATGGACGGGTCAAAAAGCTCCATAGCATGATACCCATCCCCAAACAACTTAGCAGTCTCTACACCCTTCGCTTCCAACATTTTAGCACAATCCAAACCCGCATCCACCAACGGGTCATCGAAACAACCCGTGACCAGAACCCGCCAACCCAACCTCCTCATCTCATCCACATGCCCCGACCCGCCATTTGCCATCGGGTTGCAGTACTCGTGATCATGATCAGCCCCCTCAGGCAGGCACAGATCGAACATCTGATCAATCGCGTACAACGGCAACAACGGGTCTCCCGCTAACCTCTGCTCCGATCCTGTCCGTTTCGTCCCGCTGAAATATGGGTGGTGAAGTATCAACCCGCGAACTTTCACCGGGTCGAGCTCGCCCGCGGCCATGGCGGCGAAGCTTAAACCCGCGTGATAAGCTAAGTTGCCGCCGGCGCTGGTCCCGCATAGAAAACAATTGTTTAAATCTGCATACTTGGTTATCCACTCGTCGCCGGCGTTTTTAACCCAGATAAAGCCGTCCACGGCGTCTTCGTAAGCCGCCGGGAGGCGGTGCTCCGGCGCCAAACGGTAGTCCAATGAGACAACCACCGCGTCGAGGTTTTCGACCAGCCCCTTGCAGAAAACGTCGCAGATGCTCGTGTCGGCGTTGAAGAAGACAAATCCTCCGCCGTGATAGTAGAAAATCAGCGGCCGCTTGGCGGCTGAAGGTGGCGGAGCTGCCGTCTTTGGGATGTACAGTCTGAGCCAAGTTCCTTTTTTCGGGTCAAGAATCACGTCCTTGCTGAGCACGGAAGAGGGGCTGTTTGGATCCGGGCTCGGCGGGTTTCGGGGCTGCGGGTCCCGTTTGACAGTGCCATCGGGATTTACTGTAATGTTGAGGAAAGGGTTGTCAAAAACTGGCCGCACGATTTTCTTGGCCTCCATTGTTGACTGGTGATTGCTTGATGGAAATCACAACTATGAAGAGTTAAAAGGTTGAATGAGGGGGTAAAAATTCTTGTTTTATATAGACCGAGTATATGCTCATCATTTTTTACTGTTTAAAACTTTTATTATATGATCATGTTATATTTTTTATTTTATATTTTTTTATTTCAATTGATTATTAATACACATAATGTATCTTGATAATTGTAACAAAAAATGTGATGTGATTATATAATAAAAGATTCGAATTGCATATTTTATTGATAGTAGAGAAACTGTTATATAAATGAGAATAAAAAATTCAAATAGCAAGAATTAGACAATATCAATGTTACATATATAACATAATTTAGATATTTTCTTATAATTAAGTGATGATTATATCGATCTAAGTGATATATTTGTACTAATAATTTAATGATATTGAAAATTTTATTGAAGTAATAATTTTTGGTTTATTATTATAATTATTATAATTATACTATGAATAAAACACTTAATAATCATCTTGTCTTATGTTTTTTTTTGGTGTCTTTAGGTTTTTACTTTCTCATTTATATTTTTTTTTCTCATTTTCCACTCTCAATGTGTTTTTGATTTCTTTCTTTTCTCTCTTTTTTTTTTAATCTTTTTAAACTTTTTATTTCAATAGTTATTGAATATTCGCCACCGAGTAGTTATTATTATTATTATTGTGACGTACAAGAAGTGTGGCTGTGTGGGCATAATCTGGACGCTTGAGCGAGGCCGCCAAGTTTTGGCGTCTTGTGGTGAATGACATTGAGTTTTGAATCAATGCGTTCCTCAGAAGTAGTTGTCCATTACATATTATCTAGATTTATTTTTTGCTTGCATAAAAACGTTATCGATAATTCCAATTTATCAAAGACAAAAGATAATATCTTAACATATTATATTGTATATATGTTCTCCGTTAATATAATCCTAACTTAATATCTCCTTCGGAAAGAACTATTAATATGAAGAGGTAGGTATATATACAAGACGGGTCTTGAATTGGGAAAAAGAAAAGCAAGTGCTAATAGAGATTCAAATATATCATGTATGTGGTAATTAGTATACCAAACTTTATTCAAACTTTTAAGATTTGGTTGAATTATGGGTAATTTTTACTTATAAATTGTTGATTTAGCCTTTCTCTCTTTTTATAATCTTCCACACTCTCTATATATTTATGTTTGAATAACCAACAATTAATAATGCGGGACTTTCATCCACATATAATAGAATTTGGCTCAACTTCATGGATGGCAACGGGCAAGTTCGGCCAAATCCGGGATCCGTTCTATCGGGGATTTTTTGGACCAGATAGATCCAATTTATATTTTTAAAATAATTAAAAAATATTTTTAAAAAAGTTTGATATTATTACAACTTTATAAACATGAAAAAAAATAATAGTACTATCAAAGCACTAATTATTTACAAATTTTTATGGACATATTTTAATTTTAAAAAAATTGAATATCTTTGTCATATATTTATTTGCACATATTTTGAAATCATAACTTAATTTTTAATGTTATATAATTATTTTTATATATAAAGTATCATATATATTTTTTTAAGTAACTATTTATATAATATATACTTTTATATATATGACATATAGATATATATTATATAAATTTACATAAAATAATATATAAAAAATATATATAAATTACTAATGGACGGGTTCGGATTTTAAAATGCAGACCCCGAACCCACCCCATTAGAGACGGGTCCAGGTTTGGGTCTAACCCTGAAATCATTCCCATCCCTACTCAACTTCCCCTTCAATATATACTAGTCTTTTTCTTCCTTGAATATTTGCAACATTGCCAAGAGATTTTACCGACTTCGATATCAATTTTATCTATAAGTAGACCATGGACAGTCTTCAAACATGCGCTTGTTGCTACTCCAACATTCGTGTTAGAACATGTGCTAATAATAACCATTGTTTTTTTTAGAAGTCAAAATGATCACAAGTAGCATAAATAAGGGTTTATTTGATGTTAGGGAGGTATCCATTGGGATAGAGCTTCCAACGTTCGACATGTGTCAAATGAAGTTTTTTTTTTTCCCCTCTTTGTTTCCTCCTTTAAATGTGAATTGTTCTCACAAATTAAACTATGGCTCCATTAAAATTGTGTGCTAAAGTTGTTCTCCCACTTGTTTCGAAAATTTTCAGATAAATTTAATAATTTTCTAGAATGATATGCATCATTTAATAATTTTCTAGAATGAAATGTATCCATATGATGCTATTAATATTTATTTAAGGACCAAACAAGATTCAATTTTTAAATTTAAAAATTTTTTGAAATCTGAAAATTTTCAAAACAAGTAGGAGAACAACTTTAGCACACAATTTTAATGGAACCATGGTTTAGTTTGTGAGAACAATTCACATTTAAGGAGGAAACAAAAAGGGCAAAAAAAAAAAAAGTAAATAACTCCATTTGACACGTGTCGAACATTGGAAGCTTTGCTCTAATGGGTACATCCTTAGCATCAAATAAACCATAAATAAGTGATAATGTTTCTCATTTTATCACTAAATGATATTAAATTTTACTCGATCATTAGTGATGATAAGAATTAATTGCTACTATTAATAACACATGTATAATATAATTCAATGCACAAGTAATTTGTCATTATAATCTAATGACAACTTCCCTTTGATTTGCACCCGTGAAACTTTGGCTGCTACATTTAGTAGCATATTTTAGTCGAACATCTTGACATACCAATTAGATGTGGCAATTGAGCGGGTTAGGTTGAGTTGGTTTGAGTTCGGTTGGGTTGGATTGAAGATGTGTTTCAAAAAGTGGATTGAAAATGGGTTGGAGGTAGATTGTAAATGGGTTTGATATGATTTTTAAGCAGTTCGATACATGATTGTTGTATGTTTAATCTAGGCAAAAAAAAAAAAGAAAAATTTAAATTATTAGTTATTGTACTCTTTAAATGGTTTTAAAATACTAAAATAAATTAAAATAAAATAATATATATATATATATATTTTGTTCATGGATAACCCATTTACGATCCGTAATTAACCCATCATCAATTCATCTACCACCTATTATCAATATCAACCAAATGAAACTCAACCCAAAATCACGTGGGTTGGGTTGGACCCACAGTTCCGAATCCATTTTACCACCACTAGCGCCGATAGTGGACACTGGCCAATCAATGCCCTTTTTTCAGTGAGATATACATAATACATTCATTATATAACAAATGCAATTTAATTGACGTATAATTAATAACAATGCACCTTAACTTGATTCAGACTAAAATTTTCATTCAATACACAGCTAAGTCTTAATTATACAAAAACATTTCCCAGTAAACACTCAATTGTTGGATGTATGATATATATTTATCTAAATTTAACTTTTTTTTATCTGACTAAAAACATTCAATATTAAACATATACACAATAATTCAGAATTGACATAGACTACACTCAACTATTTATTTGCAATAACAATTATAAAGAGAAAGGCTCACAAAGAAAGAACAAAATTCTTCAAAATACCATAATAAATCTTGGCTTGAGACTCATCAAAAAGCTCAATTCCATGAGTTCCCTCATCACTAAATTTATCAATCACGTCCACTCCATTCTCTTTTAATATTTTCACAAATTGAGTTTGTCGATCAAACATTGGGTCCCCCTGACGGGCCATGACCAAAATCTTCCACCCTTGATTCCTCAATTTCTCCAAGAGATCTAATTCTACGGCTGCGATTGAATTACAATACTTGTGATCACGATCAGCATCAATTGGCAATGCTAAGCTCCATATCACATCGGTCGCAGCCAGCGGAATCATCTTATCATCAGCCAATCTTATTTCCGAAGCGGTCCTCTGGACCCCACCGAAGAATGGGTGGTGCAATATCAGCCCTTGGATCTTGAGAGGCATCAGATCATCAACGCACGTGACCACGCGCAATCCCACGTGGTACACAAGATTTGCGCCCGCACTGTCGCCCACGAGATAACACCTTGTGAAGTCAGCGTATTCGGTCAGCCACTCATCGCCGACGGCTTTGACCCAATGCAAGGCCTCCACGCCGTCTTCGTAGGCGGCGGGGAGGCGGTGCTCCGGCGCGAGACGGTACTCCACAGACACAATCACCGCTGGGATTTCGCCGGCCATATCCGAGCAGAACTTATGGAACAGCCTTGTCTCCGGACTGCCGATGATGAAACCACCGCCGTGGTAGTAAACTATAAGGGGGAATTTGGCGGAGCCGGCGCCGGCGGTGGAGCCCCGCCGGGGAAGATAAATACGGGCCCAAGTTTTCTTTTCTGGGTTGATCGTAATATCCTTGCTGAGAACTGGATTTGCAGGATCGGACGAGGCTGGGGAGGTGGGGAAAAAACCGGGTTTACGTGTGAGTGAACCGTCGGGGTTTTTGATGAACCCGAAGGAGGCATAGGGATCAATTTTAGGATCCATTGGTGTTACACTGGTTGAAGGCAAATTGAAGAAGATTGTGAAGTTAGATATAATGGTATGTGGGCTTAAGATATGAAAGAACTAGCTATATGTGGCATATATTTTACCAAGTGTGTGGATCAAGTAGGATACGTGTGATGGTTTTGTCTTCCTTAGCCACATGTGACTGCCAAGTAGTGACAAAATGTAAATGAAATTGAAACTAAAAAGAAAGGAAGATCAGGTGAAATTCTAATTTTAATCTAACTCAATCGAAATAATATTAATCATGTTTTGTCAATATTTTATACTTATTCTATTATTAATAGATAATTGAGGGAAAATAACTAATTACTTGGTAAATATAATATTCTTTTCATATGATTTATTGAATTCAGTACTCAAACCATGCAAATTCGAATAAAAATTTTAGAAATTTCAGTAAAAAAAAAATTACATGTAAAAATTGCAATTAATAATTTGTATTAAGTTATCATACATACATATATATATATATATATATTTAGTTACTGATTTTTGTCTCCGTGTATAGTGAAGGGCACTAAGGCAATGCATCGTGCTTCTAGTTTATATCGGTAAACGTCCAAAATACATTGGGGTTCACTATGAAAACTGGAGTGAGGTAAAATGAGAGAAGCTGCAGATAGTTAAGGAGACGAAATAATAAAGAATAATTTAAAAGTTATTCTCGATTATGCTATGTCGAGTGATAAAAGAAATTTTCTTTTTTTCTTTTTTAAAAGGAATTTTAAAAAAAAATTCTGACAGCGTTGAATTTGCAGAAATAAATATTCCTAGGGTATAAATATTTGAATGCAAGATTTTTGCCTACTTTGATATTTTGGTGAAAAATTAAACTATATCTAACTCAACTTAAAAGACTTATCAAGAAAGAATTGTTCGAATCATTATAAATCATAGCACATTTTTATTTTTAATTATTGTCGAACCATTAACACTGTGTGATCAACTAAGCATCCAAAATGAACAAAGCATCAGATTGAAAGGGCACAAAATCGACACAAGTTTAATTTCGATGAATCTATAAATTTTCACATAAAATTGAATCATATCTATCAAATATTTAAAAATTACCGGAACAAAATGCTAGTAAAACATAAAAAATGACCAAACAGAGTCAAATTACAAAATAAATTTACATTTTTGTCCCATTGAAGAGCGATGACTCTAAAATGTGTGCATATACACTCTTTTGGCGATCCGATTGAAAATTTGTAGTCTTTCCTTCTCGTTTAAAAACAAACGGCCATATAAATATATATATATATATATATATACAATCAATTTGAATCATTGTATAAATATCAATCAAAATAATGACACACACACACTCATCGGAGGGAAAGAGGCGATTTTTTTTTAATATAATTACCTTGAATCATTCTATAAAGGCTTAATTACACTTTTGGTCCTATAAGAGAGACTCCCTTTTCAAATTTCGTCCTGTAAGTTTGATAGTTGCATATTTAGTCATGTATGTTGGTTCAATTTGACACATTTGGTCCTAAATTGACACATTAGGTCCTGTATGTTGGTTCAATTTGACACATTAGGTCCTGTATGTTGGTTCAATTTGGCCCTAAATGAGACAGGACTACATTTGAAAATTTAGAACCAAATGTGTTAATTCAGGACCAAATGTGTCAAATTGAACCAACATACAGAACTAAATATGCAACCATCAAACTTATAGGACCAAATTTAAAAAAGGAGTCTCACTTACAGGACCAAAAATGTAATTAAGCCTTCTATAAATATCAACCGACATAATGATATAGAATTTAAATCCCCACTAATAGTCTATAGGCTCAATAGAATCAACAAAATGATTAGTGTCATAGGTAATGACAAAATTCTATCTGCAAACTATACTTATAATTTTCAAATAATGAAAAAAAAAATCCAAACTTACTTCTCCACCTTCCCATGCATGCGTAGGTGTATATATTTATCTCCGCCTACACATACAAGCATAGGTGTACGTATAAATATATATGGGTATAATTGTGGGTGTGGAGTGTTTGTGTGTTAATAAATGTGCATGTGATTGTGTTAATGAGAAATGAGTGGAGATAGCGGGCTAATAAATGTGCATGTGATTGTGTCAATGAGAAATGTGCATGTGTTTGTGTCAGTGAGAAATGACTGCAGATAGGGGGCAAATAAATGTGCATGTGATTGTGTCAATGAGAACTGAGTGCAGATAGGGGGCTAAGTCGTGTTTCTCCCAATGTTTTTAAACTTGGACCGAATCGGCCGATTCGATCAAATATCGGTGATCTGATCAGTCAGATTGATTCTAAAAAATCAATCCTTAATTGATTTAGTATAAATTAATCTGAACTGGCTAATAACTGATTGAACCGATGCTGGTTCGATCAATCGAACCGACGGGTCGCATATTTAAACAAAAAAAAAGAAAAATTAACATTTTGTTTTGTTTAGGGTAGCAGCAATCTCTTGTTTCTTTTCACCTTATTCTTCTCCCTTCTTCTCCCAAAAATCAAACAACAAAATTTCCCTTTTTTTTTTCAATTTCTTGTGTCAATTTTCCTAAATTCATTAAACAAATAACTCTTGTTTCTGGAGTGTTGCATCCAGAAGATGTGTAAGGCTGGAGATAAAGTCCCTCCTGTGTTGGATTTGCCAGAGAAAAATAGAAATACATAAGCATAATGTGTCGGCTGGTGGCATAATTTGATATTTGGGCTGACAAGTTTTGCTTCAAGGAGATAATTGCAAAATCTTTCTTCTTTTATGGGTTTTGAAGGATAATTTCATTTATTTGCAATTTGTGATTAAAAAATACTTGTAAATATCATGGTGGAGTTTATTGTTTCGTATAATTAATATTTTCTGAATTTGGTTGAATATTTGGTGTGAAATGAGGTTTTTTAGCAGGAATTTAAAATAATTATAAAAAGTTAGAAATTTTTTCATATTTTTTATATTTTAATTGCACTATTCTTATATTTTTTCATTAATATTTACAATATCATATTTATATATAATTAAATATGATGTCACACCGGTCCGAACTGGTAGTTGAACCGATCGAACTAGTAACTAGTAAAACGGTCGGTTCTATGTCCAGTCCAATTTTCAGAACATTGGTTTCTCCCCTAAAATTCCATATTCTTCACTTTTTTTTTCTTTTAGGAAAACTTTTTCAAAATTATAAGAATAAATGACGCTAAAAACTCCAACTTTTAAGGTATTTTGTATTTTCGTACCCAATCTTTTTAAATATGTACTTTGATACTTAACATTTATCATTTGTACACTAATGGTATTTTTTCACTATTTCAATGGAATTTTTGTAGAATATTCAACTTATTCTAGGGAATATTGAGGAATATTCCATCGGAATAGTGTAAAAAATACCATAAATGCACAAATGATAAAAATTAGATATCAAATCGCACATTTATAAAAGTTGGATAGCAAAGTGTAATTGACGTAATTTATTCAAATTATAATGTAGTCAATTAACTATTTAGTTTACAGCGTAACCCAAAATTAACAACACAATATCTATTTCTAATATAACTTTGTATTGACCCCTTTAATCTAATTAATATCATTTTCCATAATTTTATCTTATAGATTTCAAAGAATAGAATAAAAATTTAGTTTGAAAATAAGAAAAAAAAATTGAAAATGAAGTGTCGGCAACAATACCTTTTCCTGCATTGTTTCTAACCAATTAATTTTGATTGTTGATGAATTAATAGCAATTCATTTTTATTTTCATTCCTTGTCTACTCAATGTCGGGAAGGGACTTAATTAATAATCATTTTACTTTTGTTTGATAAACACATGCATAAAATGGTTGAAAAGAAAGAAGCAAAAATACTCAACAAGTATATATATGATGATAAATATTAAAAAGGATAATGATAATTTTTTATTTTTACTTTAAATACTCAAGCAATAATATATATATATATATATATATATATATATATTACTATGATATTATGTGGGGTGTTGCAACACCCCACCACTTCCTTCAGCCAGAGCTGCCCCCAACGACCCCTTTTCCCCCTCTCTAGAGTTGTCAAATAGGCCGGGCCAATCAGACCCGTGCACGAAGCCGCCTTGAGGTGGGTTGGCACTACTAGAAAAATTGAATATAGTTACGGATTAATCACGGATATGAAAAAAATACGAAAAAAAATAGCCACTTTTTCCGCCTGGTGGTGAGGTTTTATATGTATATATGTGTGTGTGTGGTGTGTGTGTGTGTGTCTAATATAATATGTAAGGTTTTATACGTATATATATGTGTGTATAATATGTATAAATATATATTGAATAAATTAAATTTACACACTTGCCAACTAAGCATTCATTTGTACTTCATTTTCATTTTCATTTTCTTTTTTTGAAGGTCATTATATTATGTGATTGCTTAGTTGTCTATTGAGGTGGAAAATAACAAAAACAATAAATGCCACATCTACACACAACTATAAATTCTGATCAATCGACGTGCCACAGTCATTACCGGTGACAAGTTATATTCAAAATAGGACACAAATCGAAAAATTTATAAACGAGAGAGGAAAAATTGATAAGATTGAAATAGAGAGGGCAAAATTGAAAATACGATAAATGTAGAGGACAAAAATGGTAATTATTCCTTTCATAAAATAGCCTTCATCGCCACGAATGTAGAAAAAAAAAAATGAAGGCATTTTGTGAAAATTGTCTCTATTTATAGCTTTTGGAGGCAAGTTATAAGGTTTGTAGAGTTATCAAAGCTTGTCTCCTAAAAATTTACGAATCTCTATGAGTGCAATTAAAAATTGAAAGTCTTCTTACTTCATTTTAGGGATCAAAATATGCATGCATTCAACTAATTTGCCTCTAAAGTAAATATTTTCTAGTAGTGTGAACTAAAAGTATTAAATTAATATTAAACATATATCATACACCTAATCGTT
Organism: Petrea volubilis; assembly: GCA_026212405.1. Taxonomy (NCBI): domain Eukaryota; kingdom Viridiplantae; phylum Streptophyta; class Magnoliopsida; order Lamiales; family Verbenaceae; genus Petrea; species Petrea volubilis. The sequence continues at coordinate 19,998,454 of CM047883.1, read as the reverse complement.
TGATATAACAAATTAAATGTAACATATAATGCACTCAATAATTTATTCACAATAACAATTAGGGATAATTACTCTTATCCCCTGAGTTTAGGTCAAATTACAAGTAATACCCCTTTTGTATCGGTAATTATCAATACCCCCCTGAATTTTGTGGACTTAATAGTAAAATAGACGAAAGTAATACAATGTCCATTTTGTCCCTTGAATATTTAAAATATTTTTTATTTAAAAAAAATAAAAAAATAGGAATATGACTAAATGGACCAAAATACCCCTCTTTAATATTTTTGGGAAAAAATTATCATTTTCTTCCAACAAAACCCTAACCCCCCCCCTTCCCCCCCCCCCCCACCACGACCACCACCACCACCACGACCACCACCAAACCGTCGCCACCCTTCACTCCACCACAACCGCCGCTGCCTATCTCCGTCACTCACACCACCACCGCCGCCCCCTACCCCAACCTTCCTCTTCCTCTTTCTTTTTTTTTTCCCCTCTTTTTTTTTCCCTTTTTTTGCTCAGATTTGGATCTGAGATTGCTCTCTCTCTCTCTCTCTCTACCGGCAGCGGGTGGAGATGGCCGGCAGTGGGAGGCTGCGGCGGCTGCGGACGGAGGGTTTCTCTCCTCCCTCTCCCTCTCTTGATCTCCTTCCCCGTCTGTCTCTCCCTTTCTCTCTCTCTCTCTCTCTCTCTCTCTCGATATCTCCTCCACTCACTATAGATCGGACGGTGAGCGGCAGTGGTGGCGGACGGAGGCGGCGGAGGGGCGAGCGCAGATGGTGGTGGATGTACCCCCTCAGTTGTATCTCTTTCTCATCTCCCTCAGCTCTTTCTCTCCTTTCCCTCTGTATCTCTCTCTCGTCTCCCTCTGTCTTCGGCTGAATGGCGGCGGCCTGCCGTTTGTGTGTATATATATATTTATAAATAATTTTCATATTATAAGTTTTGTATATTATGTTTATATATATTTATATTATGTATATAAATTTAAAAAATGTGCAAATATATTATATAAATATATATTATGTGTAAATATGCGTGTATATATATACAATATAAATGAAAAATAGTTCAAATATATTTTCTATTTATTCAATATAAAATATAAAATTAACCATAAGAATAAAAGAGTCCATTCATAATTAGCTAAATACATTTCTGTCTTCAAAAGGGCAATTTTAAAAGTTCACTTAAATTTATAAACGTTGACCCTTAATCAACCTAACGAAAGTTGGAAATTGAAAGACGAAAATAAAACTCAGAGGATATTGGTAATTATCGATATAAGAAAATATTATTTGTAATTTGGCCCTAAATTTAAGGATGGTGAAATTAATTATCCCTAACAATTATAAGACAAGGCTTACAAAGTAAGAACAGAATTCTTCAAGACACCATAAAAGATCTTGGCTTGAGATTCATCAAAAGGCTCAATTCCATGAGACCCTCCATCGCTAAACTTACCAGTCACGTCGACTTCATTCTCTTTCAACATTTCCAGAAATTATCAGAAGGGGCGGGGGTAAGTGGGGACAAAATCGGGTATACGTGTGAATGAGCCGTCGGGTTCTTGATGATTCCGAAGTAGTAGTAGGGATCCGTGTTTGGATCTGTTGGTGTTACTGTATTTGAAGGCATTGTGCTGCTCTAATTAAAAAAAAAAAAAAAAAATGGAGCCAGAGAAGTCATAACTTATAGAGTAACGTGGGCTTCTGAAATGACAGAACTAGCTATGCGATATGTTCACCAACTGTGTGTATAAGTACTGGGCTAATTGGATATTTTGTTTGGAAATTTTTTTAATCCGAACTTAATTTGTTTAAATTCAATAAATTATATAATAAATATAAAATATTTATTATATGATTAATACTAATTCAATTAAATTATATATGGACTAGAATTTTTGATTTGTTTGATGCAATTTTTTTTTTCTTTCTTTTTCATTTCCTTTTCTACTTGCTTTAATTTGTGACTTACCCCACATATGGTGGATGATCGGGATCCCCTTCTGAGGATAAGCCCCTTGAGGAAGGGTAAAAGATGAAGTTGTAGCACTAATATATGATAAAGTAATATTAATAATAAAATATAAAATTGATCATATATAAACATTTTCATTGATAATATATTAGATGGAGATATTTTTTATTTTATTATTAAATAAATTTATTTAGAAATAATAATATTTATATATATATACTAAATGGCTGAAACTTTAAAAGTAATAATTTAGTATTTTAAATCAGTTATTATTTATAGTTACTGAAACCCATATAGTGACAATTTACTAATAAAATATTAAATATTACTTGTCGCGAAATTATTAGTTTTTTACTAATTGTTATCAATGAAAATTCATACGAAATTTGTTACAATTGACATTAATGTCAAAGTTATTTTGTAACAAAAGTAAAATTTGTTCTTACTAAATGTATGTGAATATTACTTCTTATGTTCTCACACTTGCTTTCTTATTTGGCGGGATACAGTTAAAATTCTCACTCATTATATACAATTAGCTATAAGAAATTTTGATTTCTCGTAATTAATAATGATTTTAATAAGCTTAATAATGATGTGGAGGAATCGGATTGCCGAAAACTGGCCGTACGATTTTCTTGGCCGCCATTCTTGATTGATCTTACACACATTTATCATGTCTTGATCGACGGGCGGTGAAAAATATTCTTTTACGTATCAGCCACTGGGCCACGAAATAATAAGTATTAATAATATAAAAACTATTAATAGTTATGTTATGGATATTAAGTAATAAAAAAAATTTTGAAAAAAAGGTGGTTAAATTTTACTCTCTTTCAACATTTTCTTTTTCTTGTTTTGCGTTTTTGCCAAATATGTTTCGCGAGTATAATTCATGTACTTTGTAATCAATTCAGCCTCCAAAATCAGGAACCCTTGTTTTTTTTTTTTTTTTTTCATCTAAGAGTCTAAGACAATTTAGTCATCACCAAAAATGTTCTTTCTCGCCAAAGCGCAATGCAATTGAGCCCCAAAAAAAAAATAGAATCATTTTTGTCCAAATGCAAATAGAATTGAATTAGAGAACTAAATTTACACTTTTGACCAATTGAAGAATTGAATATAAAATGTGTATGCGCAAACTCTTTCGGCGATTCCATTGTTATCTTTCCTTCTCCCTTATGAAACAAACGATGAAATGATTTGTACCTTAGGTAATAACAAAATTCTGATTGTAAATTTCTCTTTTAATACGCACACTACGGTATCTATATATGTACATTGGTGTGCTTTCGAACTGCTGACAATATTCCTTACATCTTCAGAAAGGAGTTATGAAGTGAGTGAAGCTTGCTCCCAAAATAACTTGTGTATTAAGCAATGGAAGAGTGATTCTTGCCTCGTTCTTTATGGGATGGGGATAAAAAATGTCTAGGGTTTTGAGCTTTGATACTTTCTATTTTGGCATGCCAAGGATCACCATCCTAGTTATTTATTGCCCTACATTACATGGTTGTGATTGAATGGTACTTTTGGCTGTGGGCTTTATTATTTATTCATCATTATTGGGACTTGGTATTCTTTTATTATTGTGACTCATCTGATTTATTTAGCTAGGTGGGTTTTCATACCAATATTATATTTGATTTCCAAATCAAATTATATGTCCATTAAAGCAAAGTGTCTGTACTGATTGCCGATCTGTATGCAGGCGTTCTAGAACAATCAATGCAAGCCCATAACCTTATTATAATCAATTTACATTTCAACAGTTGAAGGAATAAAAAGTAGGTTACTAAGGACGGCCACAAGACTCCTGAAACAAAATGCCATTTGCTAAGTTTCAAGAAATGTAGCACTAGTTAAAGATGAAGGAATAAATTAATAAAATAATTCACGCCGTTGCGGAGAAATCCACGATACCATCGATATCAAATAGCCTTTAAGAAACATTAATGTTCATTCTTTTTCTAAATAAAATGTCAAATTTAATATCTTCTTTCAATTCAATTGTAAATATCAAATAAAAATGAAGCTGTTTATTTTCATTTTGTTTATGGAATAACCTATTTACGACCCATGATCAACCCATCTACCACCCATTATCAACATCAACCAAATAAGACCCAACCCAATTCATTTAGAATATGTTAGATCCAACCCAACTCAACCCAAAGTTATGTGGGTTGGGTTGAACCCGTAGTTCCGAATCCATTTTACCACCACTAGTACCGATAGTGGACACTGGCCAATCAATGCCCTTTTTCAGTGAGGTATACATAATACATTCATTATATAACAAATGCAATTTAATCGACATATAATTAATAACAATGCACCTTAACTTGATTCAGACTCAAATTTTCAATCAATACACATCTAAGTTTTAATTATAAAAAAAACATTTCCCAATAAATACTCAATTGTTGGGTGTATAATATATATTTATCTAAATTTAACTTTTTTTTTATCTGGCCAAAAACATTCAATATTAAACATACCTATACTATTATTTATTTGAAGAAGGTTTTTGACCAAAATGTGCAATTTTGACTAAATTCTCCATTCTTAAAATTTTGAATTAATTTTAATTGTTAAAAATGAATTATTTGATTGATTTTGAATTAATTGCTAATTTCTCTCTCTTATTTATTTGAGTCCACTAACTTTTCATATTTAACTCCTCCCCACCCTCTCTCTCTCTCTCACACACACACACACACAACTACACACACACATAAAAGAACATGAAAATATAACAGTAACTTTCAATAAAAATATATAAAGATAATGAAAATTTTAATTAAAATAATGCATAATATCATCAAATTAGTTATGATTTAAGAAATATTATGAATGTAAATGTCAAAATAATGTTATTTGTTAAAATTTTCTCCTCAATAATTGGAAAACATATTCAATTAAAACTTATATAACTCAAACTTGAAAAAATGTCTTTAATATGATATGTCATATCACCAAAATTAAATTATAACTTTAAAAGGATTAAAAAATTAAAATGTGGATACAATATTATCTACAATTTATTTGTTTTTATCTTTTTATCTCTATCATTTTTTTATATAGTTTAACGCTATGTGGAAGTTTTATTATCCAATTTTGTTTGTTCATTGTCGTATTTTTATCTTCAATTTTTTTGGTATTAAATTGTTGACATATTCAAATTTTATTTAGCTATTGTTATTTGCTTCTTTTTGATTGCATTATATCATTTTGTGGTTCATTAGATGTATAAACTTTTTATATGTACATTATAAAATGCCTACATCTAATAAATCACACAACGTGCATCTGATAAATCACAAAATGATTTTGACAGTGGTTTTTGGCAGCAATTTAGTTAATTTTGACAAAATAGAATTTTCTCAAATTTTTAAATTATTTATTTAAAAAATTGGTTGGCTAGGTCTTTTAAATAATAATAACAACAATAATTAAAAACTTTATCGTCTCACTACCCAATTTTCTACCATTTTTGATTTCCACCAAGTAAGAGATTTTATAATTAAAATATTCATCAAAAAGTGAATTGATATTTGAAAGAAAATTATTTATCCAACAAAAAAGGATATGGAAGGAGATTTAAAATATTCACGATATTTAAAATAAATCTAACTAACAAAATTTTTCTTCGGAGATTGTAGAAGGAGATTCACAACATTCGAATTAAATCAAGAGTAGTTGGTATTTCTTCATTTAATTATTATTGTATTTATATGTTGTTATTATTATTATTATTAATTATTCTTTTTTGTAAACTAAATTTTAATTTTAATTTATTTTTCAATGATTCACATTCATATATGTTTAGGTGTGTACAAAAAAATATATTGTCACGTATTTCAATGTGGATAATAATCCTTTATTTTATGATTTATTAACTTAAAGTAGCTCATAATTTATCATTCATAATTTTAATATATCTAAAAATTTTATTTATTACTTTAGTTTTGATCACATATTTAGATTTTAACTTTTTATTTTTGATATGATTTTTTTGGCATGACAATACTATTCTTTTTAAAAATAATTAATAGCTTCAAATATGCGTAAAATATTATTTATTTAACTATTGAACTACATTGAAAATTAGTTAGAGTACATGTTATTTTAATAAATAAATATTTTATTTTTATCTTCTTATACAATACAATAAATTATGATATACATGCATAGCATCGGGTATATGCTAGTACACAATAATTCAGAATTGACATAGACTACACTCAACAATTTATTTGCAATAACAATTATAAAGAAAAAGGCTCACAAAGAAAGAACAAAATTCTTCAAAACACCATAATAAATCTTGGCTTGAGACTCATCAAAAAGCTCAATTCCATGAGTTCCCTCATCATTAAATTTATCAATCACGTCCACTCCATTCTCTTTTAATATTTTCATAAATTGAATTTGTCGATCAAACAGTGGGTCCCCCCGACGGGCCGTGACCAAAACCTTCCACCCTTGATTCCTCAATTTTCCAAGACATCTAATTCTACGGCTGCGATTGAATTACAATACTCGTGATCACGATCAGCATCAATTGGCAATGCTAAGCTCCATGTAACATCTATCGCAGCCAGCGGAATCATCTCATCATCAGCCAATCTATTTCCGACGAGGTCCTCTGGACCCCACCGAAGAATGGGTGGTGCAATATCAGCCCTTGGATCTTGAGAGGCATCAGATCATCAACGCAGGTCACCACGCGCAATCCCATGTGGTACACTAGATTTCCGCCCGCACTGTCGCCCATGAGATAACACCTTGTGAAGTCAGCGTATTCGGTCAGCCACTCATCGCCGACGGCTTTGACCCAATGCAAGGCCTCCACGCCGTCTTCGTAGGCGGCGGGGAGGCGATGCTCCGGCGCGAGTCGGTACTCCACCGACACAATCACCGCCGGGATTTCGCCGGCCATATCCGAGCAGAATTTGTGGAACAGCCATGTCTCCGGACTGCCGATGATGAAACCACCGCCGTGGTAGTAAACTATAAGGGGCAATTTGGCTGCGCCGGAGCCCCGCCGGGGGAGATAAATACGGGCCCAGGTTTTCTTTTCTGGGTTGATCGTAATATCCTTGCTGAGAACCAGATTTGCAGGATCGGACGAGGCTGGGGAGGTGGGGAAAAATACCGGGTTTACGTGTGAGTGAACCGTCGGGGTTTTTGATGAACCCGAAGGAGGCATAGGGATCAATTTTGGGATCCATTGGTGTTACACTGGTTGAAGGTAAATTGAAGAAGATTGGAAGTTAGATATAATGGTATGTGGGCTTAAGATATGAGAGAACTAGCTATATATGGCATTTGTTTACCTAGTGTGTGGATCAAGTATTGATCTAATAGGATACGTGTGATGGTTTGCCTTCTTTAGCCACATGTGACTGCCAAGTAATGACAAAATGCAAATGAAATTGAAACTAAAAAGAAAGGAAGATGGGGTGAAATTCTAATTCAAATCTAACTCAATCGAATTATTTGTCAATATTTTATACTTGCTCTGTTATTCGTGAATAATTGAGGGAGAGTAACTAATTACTTGATAAGTGTAATATACTTTTCATATGATTTATTGAATTCAGTACTCAAACCAAATTCGGATAAGAATTTTAGGAATGTCAGTCAAACAAAAAAGATTACATGTAAAGATTGCAATTAATGATATGTATTAAGTTACCATACATACATATACATATATTTAGTTACTGATTTTTGTGCCAGTGTATGGTGGAGGCACTAAGGCAAGGAATTTTTACAAAAATAGCAAATTAAGGTGTATTGTTTAATATTCTGACACACTTTTTTAATTCTTTAAAAATTAACATAAGTTGACATTGTGATTGTCGACATTCACAACGTTGACTATTTATAAAATATTAATTTTTTTCATTTTTGTTAAATTTTAAATAATATTTATTTGAGTATTAAAAAATTAAACAAACTATCTTTTTGTGTTATTTTTTAAAAAAATCCCTAAGGCAATGTACCGAACACTGGCCGCACGATTTTCTTGGCCGCCATTCTTGATTGATCTTACACACGTTTATTATGTCTTGATTGATGGGCGGTGAAAAATATTCTTTTACGTATCAGCCACTGGGCCACGAAATAATAAGTATTAATAATATAAATATTATCAATAGTTAGGTTATGTATATTAAGTAATAAAAAAAATTTGAAAAAAGGTGGTTAAATTTTACTCTCTTTCAACATTTTCTTTTTCTTGTTTTGCGTTTTTGCCAAATATGTTTCGCGAGTATAATTCATGTACTTTGTAATCAATTCAGCCTCCAAAATTAGGAACCCTTGTTTTTTTCAACTAAGACAATTTAGTCATCACCAAAAATGTTCTTCTTGCCAAAGCGCAATGCAATTAAGCCCAAAAAAATAGAATCTTTTTTGTCCAAAATTTAGAAAGTACCGGACCAAAACAGCCACTAATACCTAGGCGGAAAAAAAATTACCAAATGCAAATAGAATTGAATTAGAGAACTAAATTTACACTTTTGACCAATTGAAGAACTGAATATAAAATGTGTATACACAAACTCTTTCGGCGATTCCATCGTTCTCTTTCCTTCTCTCTTATGAAACAAACGATGAAATGATTTGTACCTTTTTCTGAATAATAAAGAATATAAAATGTGTATACACCATCTATACATGTACATTGGTATGCTTCGAACTGCTGATAATACTCCTCACATCTTCAAAAAGGAGTTATGAAGTGAGTGAAGCTCGCTCCCAAAATAACTTGTGTATTAAGCAATGGAAGAGTGATTCTTGCCTCGTTCTTTATGGGATGGGATCAAAAATGTCTAGGGTTTGGGCTTTGATACTTTCTATTTTGGCATGCCAAGGATCACCTTCCTAGTTATTTGTTGCCCTACATTACATGGTTGTGATTGACTAATACTTTTGGCTGTGGGTTTTATTTTTATTCATCATTATTGGGCCTTGGTATTCTTTTATTATTGTGACTCATTTTACTTATTTAGCTAGGTGGGTTTTTATACAATCAATGCAAGCCCATAACCTTATTATAATCAATTTACATTTCAACAGTTGAAGGAATAAAAAGTGGGTTACTAAGGACGGCCACAAGACTCATGAAACAAAATGCCATTTGCTAAGTTAAAGATGAACGAATAAATTAATAACATAATTCACGCCATTGCGGAGAAATCCAAGATACCATCGATATCAAATAGACTTTAAGAAACATTAACGTTCATTCTTTTTCTAAATAAAATGTCAAATTTAATATCTTCTTTCAATTCAATTGTAAATATCAAATAGACAAAGCTTGTCAGAAGAAGCCAACATAAGAACACAATATGAATTTTGAATCGACAAACAATTAATAACAAAGTTACAATATTTTGAACAATGTACATTTTCTCAAGAACTTGTTCAAGATTAAGTTTGCAAACTCTATCACAACCCTAGTGGTGATCAAATTAAACCACACATCATGAACCACAAGAATTGCAAATTAATCTAAACCTTTTTCGCTCCTCTTGTCACATATTTCTCTATCCCGAAAATCTCATAATCCGTATCCTCGTCGTCACCATAATCATCTTCGTCTTCTTCCACCTCTCGATCATATTCATGATCAACTATATTATCATTCTCCACAATCCTAATGTCTTTCTTCCTACTCCCCGTCCCACCCTTGAGCCACCCCACCACCTCCAACATGCTCGGCCTATTCTCCGGGTTCCCATCCGTGCACTTCATTGCGATCATGATCGCTTTCTTCAACTCGTTGTGATCAAACTTCCCTTTCAACCTAGGATCCGCAATGTGATCAAACGCCCCCTTCTGAATATACGGTGTGGCCCATTTAACTATATCGCGTTTCCCCCCTGCCGGGAGCTTTTCCAGGGGTTTTCGTGCACTTATTATCTCAAGAAGCAATATTCCAAAGCTGTAGACGTCACAACCCTCTGAGACTTTTCCCCACATGGCGTATTCGGGGGCTAAATAGCCTAGGGTGCCCTTTACTCTTGTGGTCAAATGAGTGACCCCGTCGGGTATTAGTTTAGCGAATCCGAAATCGGCCACTTTTGCGTGGAAGTCGGAGTCTAGTAGCACATTACTGGCCTTGATGTCTCTGTGTATTATGTGAGGGTTTGCCTCATGATGCAAGTAACTTCACAATGTACAGAAACAAGAAAAATTAGAAATGAAAGCACAAATTAATCCCACACCATCTCAAGTAAAGATTTATAAATACGCATTGTTAATTAATTTTAGGGGTTCATAAGCTTTAGTACTCAAAGTTAAGCAGATGATTGCAACTAAATTACAATTGTCATGTGACTGATACATACCTTAAGCAGAATTAATGGCCATCACATGACAAGTGTTGCAACTGGCATATGTGATCAGTTGAATATGATTTATTCTGATTTAGGAAAGAAATTTTTCATGAACACCTAGCATACATATCTATTTTGTGTAACATTTTTTTTTTTTTGACAATAATCATAACCCACGAACGCACACCTGATAAAATTTGAATCCCAGCCATTATATTCTCCACAACTTTAAAGCGGAGTACATGTCCATTAAACCAAAGACTTTGGACTATTTTGTGTATCATTTGTTCTCATTAATTTCTTCATATATATATTATAGAAATATTAGAAGCTTGGGCCTAACTCAACCCCAAAAGCTAGCTCATGAAGTAAGGATTGTCCAAGTTATTATAAATCTTACCACATTTGGTTATTTATTCAATGTGGGAGATAGTTAACACGCCCCCCTCACCCCCAGGCCCGAGCACCGGGAAACAACCTGGAGCGTGAAATTAGATAGTGGGAGGCGCAATTAAACCGCAGGAACTAACCTGCTCTGATACCATATAGAAATATTAGAAGCTTGGGCCTAACTCAACCCCAAAAGCTAGCTCATGAAGTAAGGATTGTCCAAGTTATTATAAATCTTACCACATTTGGTTATTTATTCAATGTGGGAGATAGTTAACATATATGATTATGAGAAATAATCTATTCGTGTCTTTGTTCATATATACATATGACTGCCCCTAATATGATGCATTTGCAGAATATGATCGATCAAATCATATATCTATATATAAAAATGCATCAACTCTAATATTAGTAATACATGTTAATGTGATTGAGGGTTTTTGGAGCTACGCTTAAAAATTACATCTTCAATGGTCAAGAAATTAAAAGGGTACTGAATTAATAGTTCTAAACGCTTAATTAGAAACAAATTAGGCAAATTGTTAGTAATCAAGGAAGTTTACTTACGCTAATCCCTCTGCTGATCCAATTGCAACCTTCATTCTCCGAGGCCAATCCAACAAACATTCAGCAGCAAGTTGTCCATGTAAATGGGTGATTAAGCTATGATTAGGCATATAATCATACACAATCAGCCTTTCATCTCCACCAGCATAATATCCTCTCAACCCTAATAAATTCTTATGCCTAACCCTACCAAGTATCTCAACTTCAACGGCGAACTCCATCTCCGCTTTCACGGTCACCGCCTTCAGCCTTTTCACCGCTATCTGCAAGATCAAAAATAAAAAAAATAAGATGTAAATTCTATGTATCTTTTTTTTTTTTTTTGAAAATTTATTTCTATATATACATATTTATATAATAATAAATAAAAGATCAGATTAGACAAAATTGCCTCGACGCCTTTACTTGTTCGACCCCAATATACGCTTCCAAATCCACCTTCACCGATCTTGTTATCGTTGTGAAAGTTGTTTGTTGCATGAACAAGCTCCTTAAGAGTGTACATCTCCCATGGATAGTCTTTATTCTTGCGTGAACTAATTAAATTTTATATATATAAAAAGTGCGACTGTAAGAAATTAGATAAGAGATCAATAAATTGAGTAATATCAAGAAAAGAAAAAAAAAAAAGAGAGCATGTGTACCTGATCTTATGTTGTTTTCCAGAGAAGCAAAAGAAACATTTCCAGAAAATATGCATTTTTTTTTTTTTTTGGATTGAGCTAGAAGGGCTCAGCTAACAAATGGAAGAGAATTGTTGTTTTAGAATAAGGTGGGGGTGAATAGGCAAGAAGGTGTCAAATATTTCGTGTATATCAATGCCAAATGAAAGGGTTGAAATACTGAAGGACAAAGTGCAGCCTTGGAAGTCAAGTACCTTATAATTAATATTATTGACTAGTTTACCAAGAACTAAAGCAAAATTATTATTATTATTATTGTTGTTGTTGTTGTTATTATTATTATTATTATTATTATTATTATTATTGTTCCATTTCGATATTTTTCTTTTTCTTTTCTGGCCTAAATTACTTCATAAGTACTAAAAAATAGTACTTTCTCTAACCCAAGACCATATATTTATTTTGCTTAATTGTATGTACACTAGAATTGAAAATTCGAGTTATCACTACAAAAAAGCATTCATATTAATAAAAAATCAATACATTATAAATTTGATTTCTATGATTGATTTCATTTTCGTCTATAATAATTTTGTTAATTAGTAAATACTTGTCACTTATTATTTATTTATGTTTTTGTTTATATTGAATTTTATCACTAATCAATCACAAATAACTTAAATATGTAATTTAATCATTCCATTACAAAGTTTCTATTAGTGAAGGGGTGCTTTTTTGTAGTACTTTATATCCAACAATCTAAAAAGTATGACTGAGACTTAGTACGTATATATGCGAAAAGAGTTTCAATCCTCATCAAAACCATAAAAGGAAATGAAATCATATTTTAGAATTAAAAAAATTGGAAGTATTACATTTTGAATATATATATATATATATATATATATCTCTTTGATCTCTTAATTAACCGTGCCTGTGACGTACGTTCCTGATAATTTCTTTCTTGGCAAATTCAATCTGCACACGCTGGAGTAATTGACGTGATGATTATGTATATTTTCTCTAACTATAGATAATTTGTAATTTTGTTTTTGCTTCCTAATATTAATGATATTATACAGGGTCATAATTATATATTGGCCAAAGAATATTGGTCATTTTTTGGGTTCTTTTTAATTTTTTTTTATAGTGTTGTTTATGTACTGTGCTTATGGTGCATTACCTGTCGTCGACTATTGAAAAATTAATCTTAGGGGGAAAGCGACTCATAATTGTTTGACTATATCAAACTTATTAAGGCTGAAAACAAAAGACAATTGGATGTAAATTCTTTGCCAAATGTAATTATCTGTAGCTGGTATTTTGTCTCGTTGGATATAGGCTGGAGCCAAATGTACAACTTGAATTATGGAAAATTCGTATTGATTTCGAATTAGGGTTGAATCACTACAAGAAAAAATAATATTGTTGACAAGATTTAAAAGTGACGATATAAAAAGTTGTCACCAATGATTATATAAAGTGACAATACATTCTATTTTATCACTAATTAAGTTTTTTTGGTGACAACAATTAATTTTTATATTATCATAATATCACTCAATAGTGACAAGAAGTAATATTTTAGTTGTCACAATTAATAATTAATGATACACCTATAGTGACAACTTCGTGACAATAAAAATTGTTATTAGGGTTTTGTGACAAGATTTCATTATCACTAAGTTTTTACAATAGGTGTGTCACTAATTATCACTTTTGTACTATGTTACCACCTTTTTACAATAAGTTATCTCCATTGACACTGTGCACGCTATATTTTGTGACAACATCAATTTGTTGTCACCAAATGTACATAATTAATGACAATATTTTGATTATCATTTGTTATATTGTCACAAATTTACTCATTTTCTTGTAGTGAATATACCACTAATTAATCACATATTAAATATTATAATACTTATTATGTGCATTATTGATTAGTACTCTTATACTGATTAATTAACTCTTTATATTATACACCAATCACAAACAACTATTGAATTTATTCGAAAGTTAGCTGATTAAGAAATTGGTAGGTGTCAATCACAATAAGAAAAAAACCCCTTTCACAAATGAAAATTTTTTAACGAATAGAGTTCCGTGATAAATAAATATATTCATAATAGATTTGTAATACTCCTATAATATGAATTCTAGCAGATTTTATTGAATTTGTGATGAATTTTATCGTTAGTGGTCGAAGGGGACTCTTTTATAAATTCAATATAATAATTCCAAATATTTCATAAGGGGGTATCTTGTTCTTGAAGAACCCGCATACAACCCCTATAATCTATATTTTCTTTTGATTTGAACCGAGTGAATATATTGATTTAATAAAAAAGTAATCGGATACAATATGATTAATTACGTTAATAATTCAAATCGATATAACTATTACGTAGAAAATAATCAATTCAATACAACTACATATAAAAAGAAATAAGCTATTATATATAGTAGACATATGCTCATATTAATTGTACTTAGACTGATCATGGTCTAGCTCTTTGAATATGAGCTTCTGCATTGTCATTTGAATAAAGACTCCTTGGGACGACATCAGACGTATACGATGTGTTTGTATCAAACTGTTAAATGTATTTATCTGTTCATTAATAAGATGCCACAATTTTAGTAGAGTGAATTAGAAAGAAAACAGAAAAGAAAAATAAATTAAGCGAATATGTCTTCCCTCTAACTATTTAATGTAGGTATAAGATGTGACATCTATAAAATTGTATATTCATATTACATTCGATTAGATTTGATTAATCAAATGAAGCTTTAAGGCCTCAACGTCAGTGAATATGTAATTAGGTCTTGGCTACAAGCATTTGGAAGTTTGCTGATGCATAAACGTAATTGAATTAATATAAGTTGAAGCTGTTTATTGTGAAGTTAACTTCATGGTGTTTTTTTGATTGAAATCAATGCAAAGTATGGGGAAAATGCAGTTCGGAAATGGTGCTACATCTCTTTTCACACTCATCAAAACACGCTACGTGTATTGGTGAGCTGTTGATATAAATAGGAAAATTTTTGAAGATTCTCTTTCTTTATCTTAACCGTTAACTAATGCACATGACGTGTATTGATGAGTGTAGGAGGAGATGTAGCACCGTTTTGTAGCAGAGGATTTGGACCGGGGGAAAATGAAAATAAAAAATTCTTGATGGTCACATCATAAATAGATGGCACCCTTAAATTTCCGACATGTGGTCCATAAAAACACGATTTCATCCCCGATATGACCCTTTCAAACCAAACATCCACGAATATTCTAATTATGATAACATCTAAATTTTGATTAAATACAATTTGACCCCTAAACTTCCTGATATGTTGTCTTCACCCCTAAGTAATGAATGTGAAATTTGTCCCTTGAACTTTTACCCTTGATGCAAGGTTAATGCATCTCAACGGTTTCGCAAATGTTTTTATAGTCTTGAATATTTATAAATTAATTAATAACTAAATGTTTCATTTTTAAGACCGTTCAATTGATTTTTTTCATGTTGCGTTGAGAAACTTTATTATATGTTATGTCTTTAATCACCAATAAATCTTTTCCCATTGAGGTCGATCTTTAAATTAATTGAATTTTTTTGTAAGAAAAACTTTGCAACGAAGAAGCTTGAACAATCTATGCTTCTCATTATTATTCACTTTCCTTTAATAAATATTAGAATTTAGCAATTTTTAACTTGCATAAACAATTTTTTCTTCAAATAAGGGGTAATTTAATTAGGTTAATCCAATAATAAAAAAAAAGGCACTATGTAAGGGTAAAAGTGGAAGTTTCTCGCTCTAGCAGCAGACATGTCAATTAACCATAAGAACTAATGTGGTCAAATTTTTCATCCTTCGACCGTCAAACTAGGGGGTAACATGACTCACTTGTTAGTTTAGAAGCATGAACAAGACATGTCAAAACAGTACAGGGCCAAATTCTAATTAATCCCAACTTTTATAAGAATGTCTTCTTGTAATCAACTCATGTTTTCGGATTATTCTATGACAAAATCAACAAGGCCTGCACTCGTGACATCCGTATTACAATGTTGCGATTGTCATTTATCGACTGTCCACTAGCACACCTAGTTGATCCTCTCCATTCCCAGTCATTACTATATAAAAAAAATTTATTCCTTAGTTTGTTCCCCCGAATGAATTTCAAGAAATCAAACAATTGAACCATCAAAAACAAATTATGCAACATAGATGAAGCAGAGCACAGAGACATGCGATCATCTGGGCGTGCGAGTCAGGCGGAAGACGTCATCGCGGGGCCACCACAAGTTCGTCGGCGTCCGCCAGAGGCCGTCGGGCCGGTGGGTGGCCGAGATCAAAGACTCCTTACAGAAGGTGAGGCTCTGGCTGGGAACTTTCGACACAGCGGAGGACGCTGCCCGGGCCTACGACAATGCGGCCCGTCAATTGAGGGGCGCGAACGCTCGTACTAACTTTGAGCTGCCTCAGTCTGAATCAGGTTTGACCGAAGTCAAGAACGCAGAGCCATTTTCTTTTGATGCAATGTGTAGGACCGAAGAGCCCGAAGGGCTCGTAGGTGCCCTCAAGGCCAAGTTGTTTAATAGAAGGAGCTCTCGATTTTTAATTCAGGGTAACTCTGCTTTCAATGCGAAATTTAATTTTGTGGGTCCTACTAGCATGGTGAAGACCACTCAATTGCCCCTGGATGCACCCGCAATGAATCCTGTCACGAACCGAGTTCAAACGAACGATCACAATGTTGAGCAATTGCAGATAAATGATCAACATAACCAAAATAACGATAAAGTTGATATAGTCATGAATCAAGCAATTAGTCCTCTGGGATCCAATTCGGGCCTTGTTTGGCCCGGGGAGCCCGAGTTGGTTTGGCCACCGGGCCCACCACAGATGAACCAGGTGCAAGATGAGGCAGCCTTTGTTACTGCAGCCAAGAATTGTTCATGGCCGGCCCTGGATTTGGCTTATCAGTATAATCCCCTTAGTGAAGTGCTGGCATTGAACAACAAAACAGGGAATAATGTGCAAGTCAATACAAGCATCCAGTTCTTGGGTACCACTTCCGCCGTTAGATGGTCAATATGGATACCAAGAAATTAGTAATAATTGGGTTAGTGGGGCGAATATTCCGTGGGATTCTGAGCTTCATTATGTTGCACCTTCGGTGCTCGGGTAATAAAGCATGGAAAAAGGATCACAGAAAATGGGGAAAAAAACAGATTTTAGGTTGACAATTTCATTGTTACTTATAGCTGATATTTATTCATTGTATCCATCGTGGAAAAATGGAGTTAAACAGGGAGTGGGAAAGTTATTTTCGATTTTTCTATTCTCTATAAAATTTGACAACAACAAAATTTTTTGTTAAGAGCATACTTTGTTAAATATCTCATATCGATTATATACCCTGATGTAGTGTGGTTTATAATGGTTTGGACAATTCTCCCCTTACGAGCTAGCTTTTGAAGGTGAGTTAGGTTCACGTCCATTGTTCAACATACTTTTAAAGTTGACAATGTGATTCGAATGTGTTGATTTGTTAATAAATCACTCATGCAATATTTCAATGCATTGATACTTTTATTGTAAATATTGTAATAATTTATCTTTCATATATCATATATGAATTTCAACTACTCATATAATGTATTGATTGAAATATACTCATCAATCGTTTTAAAATAGTAAAGAAAATAAGATACATATAGGTATGTAGTGCAATTGTGCATGAAGTGATAGTTCAAGTGTTGTGCATGAAGTGATTAGTTCAAGTGGCGGAGCTACACTAGATTAAATGTGTACACGCACCCTCTAATTTTAAAAAAATTCTCTCACATAAATAAATAAATAAATATATATATATGATTAAGTTTGAGTGATTACTCTAATTATTTTTTAGTACACTAGGACGACTTGCAAGACTTGATCCTTGCATGACGTTCAGTGCATGCATTACTCATGATTCCTTTTAATTTGTATTATCAATAATTTACAACGAGCATATTTGGACTCATGGTCCTGACTCCGTCACTGGTTAGTTGTCTCATAGGTTAATTACATTTTATCGACCCTTTTCACATAGAAATGGTTAATGTCTCCCGCATCATACATCCATGGATTTTAGTCCCAATCTATATTTTCTTGATCTATGTTTTTAAGGCTTCCCATGCCAAAGGGTAATCAAAGACAGAATTTTGATTCGGATAAAATCCAGCATAGACGAACAAATTATTGTAATAAACGATGATTAATCAAACTACTAGCATTGTCGGTGTGATACTTCATCCGATGATTTTTATAGATAAATAATTATAAATAAAATTCCGTTCATAACAATATGAAAAGGAGTTCATTAATCCATAATTAAGACAAAAGTGGAGCCTTGGGAGTGCAGAATCGTAATTGCCAAAATATAGTATAATTAGAGTAAAACTAACATATATATATATATGTATGTATATGCTTCCCCTAAATGAATGAAATTCCAAGCTGTTATATCCATGCTTAAGTCAAATTTTTTATAAGTTGTACTCGAATTATTATTAACTTCTTTTTTTAGTATTATTATTTTTGTTTTTCTTTTTCCATCAAATTTGAAATTTATTTTGAAGTTATTTGAAGTGCCGTACGAGTTCAATTTGAATAGATTTTAATTGAACTGAATAAAAATCGAATTCAAACAGCTTGATAGTTCTCTTCTTCCGACAAGAAATGAATATATTTTAACCTATAATTTGATGGAATTGGCTCTATTTTACTATTGATGCATGGCTTTATTGGTTTAATTTTCTTTTCTCGATATAGAATATATAATCGAGTATATTTTAATCTATTATATCAATTAAAAAATATCTCAAATTACATATAGCTATTCCATCATTCACGCATAACCGACTATCAATTACCAAAATTCAATTGCTAAGTACAAGAAAGAAACTATTATGTGCTAGACCAAAGGGAACTTCGACACATGCCAGATCATCTATGACACTTCTACATAAGTTTCATCTTTTGCTTACTCACTAAGAGACGGTAGCGGGTAGTTGAGATTTTGTAAAAGAAAAAATTATGCATAGAAGAAGAAACAATAATTTGTTCCCCCTAATTTCAATTATCCTCCAAATAAACATGTCATGTATATTGATAAATGTAATAAAATGCATTGTATCGCAAAAATGTAAGAAAAAATCCGGACTAGTTCGACAATAGCTAGATAATTTTCATTCATACCCGTGTCGCTAACTAATTGAGCCATGCATGTCATACATAAGCTTCAAGTTCAATTGAAAAGGGAAAAACTACGTTGAATTTCTGGGAATCAATCTTAGTTTTTTCTTCCAGAGAATTTAAAAGTTAAAGAGTTAATTTTCCTATTAATCACTCAAAATCCTAAATAATAACGAAAGAAAAGGACATTCGCAGGATTGTGCTTGTTTAATGCCTTATCCGGTTTTTTTTTTTTTGTTTTTTCTGAAGGAGCCATATCCGATATTATATATCATCGAATATAATTGTGGTTATGGTACAGTTGTCAACTATGAACAAATTAAATTCCGAGGAAAGTGACTATGTTATCTTTAATTTAGGTTTACGACAATACTCATTTGGACAATAATCAATCAATTAGGGGAACAAAATTGAGTGGGCCGTTGAAATACATTTTTTTGGATTTTTGGTAGAAATTAGAAAGTGAAACACTGGTGTAATTAAACAGAGATAATTTTATTTATGGCCCCAAAAATTTGTCAATTCACATTTAGTATAATAGGATCAAAAATTTCAAAATATGATATCATATGATAGGTTTTTTTGCCACATTTAGGCCCCCCAACAACGATTTGATGGTGGATTAACAAAAATAGTTGACATGTCCGATGACTAAATCCGTGAGGCATATTTCGGCGTTTTCCTGTATATGTGGCACCTGACGTAATAGTGACAAGACAACCAATTCATTAAAATATAAAATGTAAATTACAATAATAGAAAATAATATATAAAAATCAAATAACATAAAATTTATATAATAATAAATACACATTAAAAATTAAAAATATAACTTTAAAATTTAAAGTATACATAGAAAATTGATATATAAAAATAATATATATAATACATATAATGGATAAATACATATTATAAATATAAAATCTAAATAAAGAATAAAATATACGAAAATTTGAAATATATAATATAAAAAAATTAATAATATGAAGAAATAAATAAATTAAATAAAAAATACAGAATGTAAATAAAAAAAAACATAAAAATTATTTAATCCAAATCCCCCCACCCCCCCGCCCTCACGTGTCCCCCAATCAACCACCCCCCAAATTCTTGTGAAGAATTGAATAATGTATTGATGTGTCTAGAATACAAAATTACAAAGTATATATAGAATACAATGTGAGCTTTAACTAATACAAAAGAAGCCCTAGTCTGTACACAAGAAACCCTAGCCCATACAAAGGGAGCCCTAGCACATATAAAAATATAACCCTAAATATACAATATTTAATATTCTAACATCCCCCTGCAACTTTAGTGGGGTGGTCCACCACGCAAAGGTTGGAACGAAGACGAGTTAAATTGTGAGATAACAAACTCTTAGTGAAAAAATCGGCAAGTTGCTGATCAGTAGGAATATATTGAACGGAGACCATTTCTTTAGCAACTTTTTCACGCACAAAATGAATGTCAATTTCAATGTGTTTGCTGCGAGCATGTTGAACCGCATTGCATGCCATGTATGCGGCACTAATATTGTCACAAAAAACACGACTTTGAAGAGGTAAATGGACACCAACAAGGAATGAAGCCAAGTAAGCTTAGTGACAACGCTAGCTAATGAGCGATATTCAGCCTCAGCGCTGGAACGAGAGACAATAGCTTGCTTCTTTACAGACCAAGAAATCAAAGAAGAACCCAAAAATACACAATTGCCAGAGGTGAAGCGGCGAGTGTCAGGAGAACCAGCTTAATCAGAATCTGAGTAAGCAGAAAGACGGTCAAGCTTCTTAGGACACAAAGACAAACCAAAATGCAAAGTACCCTTTAAGTAGCGAAGAATACGCTTGACAGCAGAGAAATGCATTTTAGTTGGAAAATGCATATGTTGGCAAACTTGATTTACAGCAAATGAGATATCTGGCCGACTGAAAGCTAAGTATTGCAAAGCACCAACCAAGCTGCGATAAAGTGAAGGATTGTGGAGACATAAGACTTGATATTAGATAAACTAAGAGCGGGGTGAGAGGGAGAGTGGGTCATGGTTTGTGAAGTATGGGAGGAAGGAGAAGATGCAAGAGTTGATTGGGGTGAAGCCATTGGAAAAAGTTAGGAAGAATGAAAATGTAGGTTTAGAGGCGTGATACCATGTGAAGAATTGAATAATGTATTGATGTGTATAGAATATAAAATTACAAAGTATATATAGAATATAATGTGGGCTTTAACTAATATAAAGAAACTCTAGTCTGTACACAAGAACCTCTAGTCCATACAAAGGGAGCCCTAGCATATATGAAAATATAACCCTAAATATACAATATTTAATATTCTAACAATTCTAACTCAAAAACAAAAATAGAATTCAAAATAAAACACCACACAAATACACTTACACCCTAATCACCCTTTAAAACTCACATGAATGTCCAAATTGAATACATTTTTATGTTACCCACGAGATGACGAAGAAGAGTATGAAAACAATTTTCGAAAAAGTGGTCAGAGGTACCGTGGTGTGCCACCGCGCAATGTCGTTCATGGAGTTGAATGGTGTCTCGTGACGGTCCTCCGGCCACTTTTTCTCAAATATTTTATTATATTTTTGGTCCTTACCTAATGGACAACATAGAGATGTATCCAATGTGGGGGTTTGGTCCGATTTTGAATGTGTTTTTGTGTGTGTATGTGTGTGCACGCCCGCGTGCAAGTGTGTGTTTCTTCTTCTTTTTTGTTCATCCTGTATATATATATATATATATATACACACACACACACTAGTGTTTACTAAATACATATTAAAAATCCATAATTTAATAAATCTTTATAATTATAGATTATACTTTTTATTTTTAAATTTTTTTCAATTTTATATACGTACATACATATATATATATTATAAATTTTAGAAATTAAATATTTATTAGATATTCTAATTTATATTTATATTTATATTTTTAATACATATATTTCATAATTGTTTGTATATTATTTTGCATAAGTTATATTAACTAATTTGTATTTATATTTTTGAATTTCTTCTATTTTTTAATTTTCATTATACACTCGTCTAACTTAGATGCTTCATAAATGCCTTGTTATGTTCCATATACTCAACAAACTACCAAAAAAAATGGCACATAGACTCATTGTCCAGACACATAAGTCAATTTCATAAATTCACCATCAAAATTTTGGCCAGTGGGATTGAATGCGGCCAAAACACCTATCATATGGGAGTAAATATTGGAATTTTGATGTTATGGGACTAAATGTGAATTGAAGGATTTTTTATGGGGCCCAAAAAGGAACTAACTCAATTAAATATATAGTTGACAACTAAATTAATACATTTTTATATAACCAACACGACACTTGTTTTCATCAGGCATTTCTTTTCTTTTTCTTTTTTTTTTTGATAATTAGTTTTTATCCGGCATGTCGTTTCACACTTTCTTACTCCATGTTTGGTACAAAATAATTCCAAGTTATAATAAAAACAAGCATGAGAAAAATGCAAATCTGTTTTGAATTTTTTCAACATTTAAAAAAATAATATATTTCAAAATTAAAACTATTACAACATGCCGTCGATCCAAGTACCATTGTATCCCCCAACACCCTACCAAGTAGAGTTTATTTTATTTGTTTGCTTTTTTTTTCTCTAATTGACAGATGAAAGAGCTTAAATTTAAATTTACCACCTCCCCTGCAATAGAAAAAAAAAATTAAAGTTACAAAAACAAAAGGACATTCATTACAAGAAAATATAATGTTGTTGTGATAAAATATAAAGTGATAATATAAATATTGTCACCAATAATTGTATTGAATGACAATATCTTCTAGTTTGTCACCAATTGAGTTTCTTTAGTGACAACAACTTTTATGTTGTCACAATCTTATTTCATAGTGACAAAAATTAATATTTTGGTTGTTACCACTGACAATCAGTAGCACCTCTATAATGACAATTTGGTGACAAAAAATAATGTTGTTGTGACTGTGATAAGATTTCGTTATCACTAAGTTGTCATTAGGCCTGTCAATGGGTAGGATTTTACCCTACCTTAACCCTAAAAATATTCAATTAAATATATCCTATACACTACCCTACCCTATTTAAATACTTACCCATTGGATATGTATATTGGGTCTACCATATTTTTTGGGTAGGGTATAGATCCTATTTTTTTATTTGCTTCTTTTTGATAGGAAAAATTACACTGACTACCCCTGAGGTTTGTCCAATTTACGAAAAATCTCCTACTTTTTTAAAAATTACCAAAAATCTCCTAAGGTTCTATCCATATTGCAAACATATTTCAATTTTCGAAAATACCCCTTTCCTTTTTTTGGGTGATTTATACTGACCACCCTGAGATTAAGTTAATTTACGAGAAACCCCCTATAGTTTCAAAAATTACCAAAATCCCCCTAAGGTTATACCAATATTACATATAGCACCTACTTAAGTTGACTTATCAACAATATTAATTTTTTTTCCTGTGTAATATTGCTATCATAAAATTTCATGTAATAGATTTGGAAAAAAAATGTGATTACGTATTCAAATAAATATTCTGAATTCCAATCCGGCGGAAATTTCCGTTGGAATTCCGGCAAAAAACGCGATTCGGGGCCATTTTTTCCGGCTGACATGATTCCACTGGTTTTCCGTCGAATTTAGCATTTTCCGACGAAAATTTCGCCAGATTTCCACCGGATTTTCCCCCCGGAATTTGCCTTTTTTCCTATAGTGATTTATACTAAATATACGTAATATGTGCTAAATTTATATTTGAGAAAAATATAATTATATGCATCGTATATATCCATAATGTGAAATGAGAAATATAAACATTGATTGAAATTAAATAATGCACTTGAAAACTTTATTTAGCTTGAGGACTCTAACTCATTTCTCCTAAAATTTACTCCGTATTAACGATAATATGACATACTTGATGTGTTGGTAGACACTTTTAATGTATTAAATTCAGAATATTTATTTGAATAAATAATCACATTTTTTTTCAAATCTACTACATGAAAATTTTATGATAACAATATTACAGAGGGGAAAAAAAAAGAATTAATATTGTTGATAAGTCAACCTAAGTAGCTGTTAGTTGTAATATTGGTATAACCTCAGGGGTTTTTTGATAATTTTTGAAACCGCAGGGGGTTTCTCGTAAATTAACCTAATCTCGGGGTGATCTGTGTAAATCACCCAAAAAGAGGGAAGGGGTATTTTCAGAAATTAAAATAAGTTTGTAATATTGATATAACCTTAGGGGTTTTGGTAATTTTTTAAAAAGTAGGGGATTTTTCGTAAATTAGCCAAACCTCAGGGGTGGTCAGTGTAATTCGCCCTTTTTAATATTGTGTTTTTTTAGCTCACACGCACAGTTAACACATACAAACGCATTTACACACACTGCACACACAATTTTCCCGCACACACACACACACACTCTGCACACACCCGCACACTGCACACACACACATACCATACTGCACACTCATACACACACACACACAAAATTTTCACACACACACACACTGCACACACACAGTGTGTGAAAATACATACTGTGTGTAAACACAAACACACACACAGTGTGTGAAAACACAAACTATACACAATTTTCACATACACACACACACAATGTGTGTGAAAACAGACAATTTCATACACTGTGTGTGTGCAATGTGTGTGTGTGTGTGAAAAATATGTGTACAGTGTATGTGTATGTGTGTGGGTGTGTGTAAAAAATGTGTATGGTGTGTGAATACCCATTAGGTAATGATGTGTGTAGTATGTGAATACCCATTGGGTATCATTACCCAATAGATAGGAACGAGTAAGGCCTTACCCTAACCCATTCATTTGTCGTAGTATGGGTTAGGGTAGGGTATGGGTAAATTTTAAAATTTTAGAATATGGATAAAGAATAAATCGGTACGGATAGGGTAAAACCCTACCCATGGACAGGCCTAGTTGTCATCATACATTACAAGAAAAAGTAGCATTATTGACAATATTTAAAAGTGACAATGTAAAAGTTGTCATCAGTAATTGTATTAAGTACAGTAACTTCTATTTTGTCACTAATTAAGTTTTTTTGTGAATATTAGTTTTATATTGTTACAATATCACTCAATCATGATAATAATTAATGAAAAAAAATGATAATAATTAATGTTTGGGTTGTCAGTATTGATAATTAGTGATATACCTATAATGACAACTTAGTGACAATAAAAATTATCATTAGGATTTGATGACAAAATTTCATTGTCACTAAATTGTCACATTGACATGTTACTAATTTTTAATTTTACACTATGCTGTCACCATTCATGGTATGCAACCTTTGTTTTGTGACAATATTAATATGTTGTTACTAAATGTATATAATTAAAGACAATTTTTTCATTATGACTTATTATATATATATATTGTCACTAATTTATTCATTTTCTTATAGTAATAAGTATGTGATTAATTATTAATGCTGCCATATTAGATACTATATTGTCACTATTGAACATTGTGTAAATTATTCTAGTGATAATAAATTCTTTTGTCACTAAATGTACATATGTGACGACTTTTTCATTATCACTTGTTATATTATCACTAATTTATATATTTTCTTGTAGTGAGTTGCTTCACTAGCAAATCACTACTAGAAAACAGCCTTTTAGCCACGGATTTGGCCACGAATTTTGGCCAAAAATCCGTGGCCAAAGAATAAGGCTACGGATTTGGCCACGGATAATTTCCGTGGCCAAAACTGGCGTGGCTAAAACTGGCCACGGACATTGGCCACGGATATATGGCCACGGATAATTCATGCAGTTCATAAATAACTTTATTCATAACAATTCATAAATAAAATCATAATAATTCATACCTTGTTTAACCTTGACCACCTCAAATTACGTTTATGATATCAACCTACAAAAAAACTTACAACAACAAAACAACAAATAAAATTAAAATTATAACTCAACAAAAAAAAATTACAAACAAAAAATAACAAATGTGGGGGGGGGGGGGGGCTGCTGGGGGTAGGTGGGGGTGGGGGGGCTGCTGGGGGCTGGGGGAGGGGCTGGGGGCGGTGGGAGGGGCTGCTGGGGGCGGGGGGGCTGCTGGGGGCTGCTGGGGGCTGGGGGAGGGGCTGGGGGGCGGTGGCAGGGGCTGCTGGTGGCGGGGGCAGGGCCGGGTGGGGGTGGAGGGGCTGCTGGGGGCGGGGGGAGGGGCGGCTGGGGGTGGGGGGACGGCCGGTTGGGGGGTCCGGGGGCGGGGGGGGGGGGGCGGGTTTGCGAACGGGGGGAGGGGCGAGGGAGGCGGCAGCGGGCGGCGCGGGGAGGGGGGCGGAGCGCGGTGGCGGCGTGGGAGGGGGGAGCAGAGGTGGCGGCGCCGGGGGAGGGGGAGGGGGGGGGAGGAGCGGGGCGGCGCAGGGGGGGGGGAGGAGGGGCGTACCTGGGGGCGGGGGGGGGGGGGCTCTTTAGATCTGAAATGGTGGGGAGAAAAATGGCTAAGTGTTGATTTTATATGAACACTTAGCGACGGATTTGGCCACGGATTTATCCGTAGCCACTCTAAAAATTAAAAAAAATTTAATTTATATGGCCACGGATTTATCCGTGGCCAACCTCCTTTTTTTAAAAAAATATTTTTTTTCATTTATTGCCCACGGATTTTTCCGTGGCCATTTCCCGCTTTTTAAAAAAAATTTGAAAATACCACTTGGCCACGGATTTATCCGTGGCCAATAGTCAAAATAGAAAGTTGACTTTTCACAAATCGTGCGTTTTCGCTAATTAGGTTATACGGAACCGTACGATTGGCGCAATACAACTAAAAAAGTAATCAATCTGCTCTAAAGTCCATTTTATTGGTGATTCCTACGCGAGCTAACTGACGTTAGCCCGCATTGACACCGGAGTACGAAGTCATTCGTCTATATCACTGAAAGAGGAAAACGTGTTCTTGTTGATCAAACTGCAAGTTTCAACGCATAACAAGGTGGAATACAAGATACGTGACGATAATGTGATGATTTTGAAATGACTCAAACGTTTTAATGTCCCGTAATGCCGGGCGGCTCGATTTAAGCGAGCCGCTTAAAATTAAAATTAAAAAAAAATATATAATATTAATGGCCACGGATAAATCCGTGGCCCTACTCCTTTTTTTTAAAAAAAAAAAAATTATTTTTTGGCCACGGAAAAATCCGTGGCCACAAGCCAAAAATTTTTTTTTTTAATAAATTCATTTATTGGCCACGGATTTATCCGTGGCCATTTCCCGCTTTTTAAAAAAAAATTTTGAAAATACCACGTGGCCACGGATTTATCCGTGGCCAACAGTCAAAATAGAAAGTTGACTTTTCCCAAATCGTGCGTTTTCGCTAATTAGGTTATACGGAACCGTACGATTGGCGCAATACAACTAAAAAAGTAATCAATCTGCTCTAAAGTCCATTTTATTGGTGATTCCTACGCGAGCTAACTGACGTTAGCCCGCATTGACACCGGAGTACGAACTCATTCGTATATATCACTAAAAGAGGAAAACGTGTTCTCGGTGATCAAACTGCAAGTTTCAACGCATAACAAGGTAGAATACAAGATACGTGACGATAATGTGATGATTTTGAAATGACTCAAACGTTTTAATGTCCCGTAATGCCGGGCGGCTCGATTTAAGCGAGCCGCTTAAAATTAAAATTAAAAAAAAATATATAATATTAATGGCCACGGATAAATCCGTGGCCCTGCTCCTTTTTTTTAAAAAACAAATTTTATTTTTTGGCCACGGAAAAATCCGTGGCCACAAGCCAAAAAAAATTTTTTTTAATAAATTCATTTATTGGCCACGGATTTATCCGTGGCCATTTCCAATTTTCTTTTTTATAAAAATTTATTTTATTACTTGGGAAAAACATGTTGTTTTTTTTTAAAAAAATTTATATGGCCACGGATAAATCCGTGGCCAATTCAAATTTTTTTTTTAAAAAAAAAATTTATTTTATTACTCGAGAATAATATTTATATTTTTTTTTAAAAGAAGACATATGGCCACGGATAATTCCGTGGCCAATTTCCATAAAAAAGAAAATTAATTTTATTTCTTGGCCACGGATTTATCCGTTGCCAAGGCTAATTTTTTTTTTTAAAAAAAAATTTATTTTATTACTGGGGAAAATATTTATGTCTCTTTTTTAAAAAAATTATATGGCCACGGATAAATCCGTGGCCATTTTCCAAAAAAAAAAAAAATAATTTTATTTTGTGGCCACGGATTTATCCGTGGCCAAGGCCAACCTTTTTTTTGAAAAAATTAATTTTATTACTGGAGAAAAATATTTATAT
The DNA here is from genome assembly GCA_026212405.1 of Petrea volubilis. NCBI lineage: Eukaryota > Viridiplantae > Streptophyta > Magnoliopsida > Lamiales > Verbenaceae > Petrea > Petrea volubilis. The sequence goes on along the minus strand of CM047883.1, from coordinate 19,969,896 downwards.
TTTTTTTAAAAAAAATTATATGGCCACGGATAATTCCGTGGCCAAATTGCGAAAAAAAAAAAGAAAAATAATTTTATTTATTGGCCACGGATAAATCCGTGGCCAAACCCAATTTTTTTTAAAAAAAAAATTTATTTTATTACTGGGGAAAAATATTTATGTTTTTTTTTTTAAATTTATTTGGCCACGGATTTTTTGTCTGTTTAGCCACCGAAAAATCCGTGGCCATATGTTTTCGTTTTTTTTCTAAATCCGTGGCCGTTTCCGTAGCTAATGGCAACCGATTATGTCCGTGGCTAATAATCCGTGGCTAAATCGCTGTTTTCTAGTAGTGAATGGAGTGGTGGGCTCTTTTTTCTTTTTTTTTTTTTTTATCCACTCGATTTCGGCTTATTGGCTTACTAATCCGAATCGAGTACTGCAAGGGCCCATTACAGGGGTGACTCTCCCAACCCAATTACTCCATTCACAATGCCAAGGTTCAAATACTTGATCTTGCTTAAGGGATCTAGCGCCGTATTTTGCTAGACCAACTCGTAGTTGCACTACAAGAAAACGCCCATTTTTTGACGGAATTTCGGCGGAAAAATAAAAAAAATAAAAAAAATAATTTTTAAATAAAAAATAATTAAAAAATAATAATTTTGAATTTTTCGGCGGATTTTCGGCTAAAAATTCAACCGAAAAATTTCAAAAATAAAAAATAATAATATTTTTAAAATAAAAAATAATTAAAAATTAATATTTTTTGAATTTTTTGACAGATTTTCGGCTGAAAATTCCGCCGAAAATTTTAAAAATAAAAAAAATAATAATTTTTTAAAATAAAAAATAATTTAAAATTAATAATTTTTAATTTTAGGCGGAAAATGTCGCCGAAAAATTAAAAAAATAAAAAATAAAAAAATTATTTTTTAAATTAAAAATAATTTTAAAAAATAACATTTTTTGAATTTTTCGGCAGATTTTCGGCGGAAAATTCTACCGAAAAATTTTAAAAATAAATAAAAAATAATAATAATATTTTTTAATTAAAAATAATTAAAAATTAATAATTTTCGCCCAAAAATTTCAAAAATAAAAAAAATAATAATATTTTTTAAATAAAAAATAATTTAAAATTAATAATTTTTAATTTTTCGGGGGAAAATTTTGCCGAAAAATTAAAAAAATAAAAAATAAAAAAATTATTTTTTAAATTAAAAATAATTTTAAAAAATAATATTTTTTGAATTTTTCGACGGATTTGCAGCGGAAAATTCTACCTAAAAATTTTAAAAATAAATAAAAAATAATAATAATATTTTTTAATTAAAAATAATTAATAATTTTTAATTTTTAATTTTTCGGCGGATTTTCGGCGGAAAATCTGCCGGAAAATTTAAAAAGTAAAAAATAATAAAAAATTATTTTTTAAATTAAAAATAATTTTAAAAAAATAATATTTTTTGAATTTTTTGGGAGATTTTTGACTGATTTTCTATGGAATAATAAAAAATAAATTAAAAATAATATTTTTTAAATAAAAATACTTAATAAAATAATATTAATAAATTTAAATTTTTGACTTTTATTTGAATTATTATTATTATAAAATGATTATTATTATTATTAGAATTAAATGAATTTTTGTATGCTATATATATATATGTTTATAATATTATGTATTACATATATAAATTTTATAAAAATTAAAAAATATTAAAATTTTCAATAAATAAAAAACTTTATTAATAAATATTAAATTTTATAAATTTTATTATTATTATTATTATTTGAATTGTTGTCTGCTATAAATATATAATGTAACGAATTATGACAACAAAGTCAAGATAGCTCAACGGTAATAGAGTTGTTTGCCAACCGATATCTCAAAGGTTCGGCTCCCAGCGGCTACAAAACATTGGACAATTTTGGGCGTGTGTATACACGAGCGCGCGAGAGCTAGCGGCAAGGTCCCGGGTTTGACTCCTAGGTTGGGCGTTTGAAATTTTATTTTAAAAACTATACAATAAATTTCGGCGGAATAATCCGCTGAAAATATATTTAATTAAAAAATAAATAATAATTTCGGCGGAATTTCCCACCGAAAATTTATTTAATTAAAAAAAAAATTCAGCCGAAAATCTGCTGAAATTTCGCCGAAAATTGAAAAGCGACCAAGGTTTATCCGGCGGATTTATTCCCCCGAAATTAATTTATTTCGCCGAAAATCCGCCGAAAATACCGTTTTTTCTCATAGTGTTTGTGGTGGGCTCTTTTATTACACAAGGTGATATAAATCAAATTGTTGGTTTTCAAATAATAATTATAATTATATATAATTCAGTGACTCACAAACAATCATAGAAACTTCCTCATGTACCAGATAGTTTTTATTCGGCGTATAGAATTTTTTTTACTTCTTTTTTTTGCGCCCCTTAGAAAGTAATAACACAAAGAAAAATGTAAATGAACATATATCTTAATCAATGCAAATCCCGAAAGAAGTTAATATTATAGTATGATTTTCTCGTCAATTTTCTCAATGAAAGGCATAGTCATGTTTTATGTCTAAGCCCATGAATCATAACCTATGTGAATAATTAAGTTAAAAGCTCGGATTACATAGATAAACTGGTCTAAAGATCAATGGGATTCAACCTACAAGGCTAATTATGGAGACCCAAAAGAAAATGTGGCCTACAAATAGTTACAATTGTATCCCTGGGAACAAATAGATTCAATATTGTACGAAATAATATATTAAATTAGTCTCAGAGCTCAACAATTTGGGCTACTGGTCGACACTCTTGACATTTTTGGGCTCAAACCTCTGTATACTACTAGAAAATGTTGATTCTCAGAGCATAATAACTAGGATATCTAAGGAACTATTTAAATTGAAGACTAGTTCACAATATACATTAAGGGGACTCTCTAAAGAACTCTAGTTAAAATTAATCAGTTCATTAACTAAAGACAAACACAAATTTCCAAATGTCCGTAAATTTTATTAAAAAGTGCATGTTGGAACGGTTTAAATTGGGGGGGAAAAAAAAAGAATAAGTTTTTTGTTTTTTATTTTTAATTTTCACAATGGCAGCTGTGTATGCATGTTATTTGTTGAACTGCCTACTATATATTGAATGCCTTCTCTTACACATTCTAAGGATATGTAAATAAATCAGGGGAAAAATTCAGCCTATTTGTTTATTGCTATTTATTCTTTAATACACATTATTTGCACTAACATTAATGCTAGCTAAGTAAACTAATTCCAAAGAAAACGCAAGCATCATCACACAATATTGATCCTACCAAATTTAATAATAATTGATTAAATTAAATCAATATGATTCAATAAGTAAGATTTAACAATAAAAGAGGCTCACCAAGGAAAGAATCCATATTCTTTTTTCAAAAAATACATCCTCGAGACCCATATACTCTCAATTGCTCACAAGAATATTGTCCAAGCTCTCATACGCACTCTAAACTTCTATTCGCCGAATGTTTAATATTTTCAAATATTTATTTGCTTATTTTCTTCATTGAACACATTCTAACTTAATCTCGTGAAATTAAATTCTAATGTTCTTTTATAGGTTGGGTCCCCCAAAAATTTATGAGACACTCCTCTTTGACTGCTACGACACTCTTACATAAAGCCTAATTTCTACAGGAAGCTTGATTCCTCACCTCTCCTCTAAATTTTTTTGTCATTTAAATCCCAGTACGCATCAATTACACATTATGCCAAGGTGTTAAAATGTATTAGAGTTCTAGTACCCATAAAGAACGCTTAAAAAAAGTTAAGTCAGTTGGTTAAAGCCAAACACAGATTTCGAAATGCTTATAAATTTCATGATCATGCCATACCATTTACAATTGAGGATCTCGTGCGTAAATATTCTCTAAGTTGTAGTTCCATTAACGGAAATTGAAAAAAACAAAAAATAATAGGCTGCAAATTCTACTTCACATAATATATAGTATTTCATCTACTCCAAATATATATATATATATTGATATTTCCTTTATTGAGATATTTTATAGGGCTTTATTTATTAAAATAAAATTTAATTCTCCAAAATTATCTTAAAACTAAATTGGTGATACGACAACACTTACTCGGAACTACTATTTGGGCTTTTAAGGTAAAAATGTATAGGCAAACAAAATTTTCACTATTCAGCCTTATATACAAACTCTATACTATACATATAGTATTGGAACAAATATATAGAGTTTAAATTTAATTTAATGAGTTAGAACTACTAAAAGAATGACATATTTTCATATATAAATGTGATACTTCTAAAAAGTGTTACGATGTGAAGTAAAAGTCCAATCACAATTGTCTTCAAAAATACTAAATCTAATGATATGATTCTTGTTGATTTAAAGCTTCAAAACATCCAAAATGAACATCTTCTAGAATAATGAACATAAAGTTAAATAAAGAACTACAGAACTTTCCAATAAAACAGTGAACAATGCCCAAGTTTTTCCATTCATCAACATACATACGCGAAAATGTCTACGGAAAATCATACCTGATATTCTAAGATAATATTTCATTAGTTCACATAAAAGTACAATCCACTTAATTAGCTTGAACATAAACTGATCACTGCTTGATATGATCTGTCATAGTGTTGATCGCACATTTCAGCTTTCTTTGCAGTGTCTCCAGATTGACACTAGGAAAATCACCAACCTATCACATACATATTAGCAAAAAAACATTACGAATCATGGAAAATTCAAAATAAATTGGTTTCTAGGAAAATCTCATTTTTAGTCCCATGTGTTAGGTTTTGTTCAATTTCGATCTGATTGAATACGAATGTCTCACACATTGCATTCCATATCTTCTGAATTATTTCAATTTTACTTCTCCAAGCAACGTACTTTTGTTAACATTGAATGCATGGTATTATCACGAAAAAATTGAAACTATCACAAGATAATCCGAATTTTTCACCGTACTTAATTTGATAAATATTTAATGTAAGTTAGTTAAAAGATAAAATGATATGGGATGCATTTTGAGACATTCGTATTCGGTGAAATTGAATCGAATAAAGCCTAATATGCGAGATCAAATATGATATCCTCCCTCAGTTTCATACCACAAACTATAAAAGAAAATAAAGGCAAAAACGAACTTCTAATACGTATACTTTTTGGAAGTCAGTGTATAAGTATTTGCAAGCTTTAAATTTGTGCTCGAAAATGAGACTAAGTTTAGGTTGTGTTTGGACTAATGGGTTTGAAACTAAGTATTTTAAATTCATAATAACAAACCCATCGAGTTAATTTGTTTGGATAAATTCATTCTGCAATGGATTTCAAATCCTTTAATTTTCATATTTTAGCTAACTTTGTAGTTATTGTGATGGATTTGAAATCATTTGAAATGCTTCCCAAAAATCCTTCCTATAAATCCAAATCCTTCAATTCAAATGGAGCCTTAATTCATGCTTGAAAGGTAATTACATGCATCCTATGTCCTAAGACCTAAGTTATTATATATTATTATTTTTTGAAGTACTGTATGTACACAATTTTATACCTCAGATTGGATGATGTAATGTAACTTCCCTTCCAATTTTGAGGAGCTGAAGCAGACGATGTTGAGCCCTTCTTGAAGCAACAGGTTTAGGATTCTTGATAGAGGAAGGGTATTTAAATCACCACTTATCAAGATTTCAACACCAACTGAACATGGCTCAACTGTAACAACAACAGGTGAATTAACCTTGCTAGAGCTTCCTTCAATTTCAGAGTCTAGTACTAAAAATTTATTTTTCGACGACGATCTCTTAATATTGTCCCTCTTGATCCCAAGTTGCTTAATATTATTTTGCAGACATCTGATATATTCAGTAGTACAATGGATTTGATCTGATATCGAGCGCTTGCCCTGGAAATCAAGTTATGTCACAAGAATAAATATTGTACACGCATATTTAACCATACTATATATTTATAGAAACCTAAGAAATAATTAATACCATATGACAACAAAAAAATATTCATTATCGAAAAAAAAAATTATTTTGAAAAAAATAAAGAATAAATAAATCTTTACCTCGAGGTACTGAGGAGGGAGGACAGCACGAAGAGAAGCACAAAGGGTGGCCATTTCTCGCCTCCTTTGCCTCTCAATGTCTCTGTGATTATTTTTTTCTCCTGCTTTTTTGCAGGCTCAACTTGAATAATGTTATTATTATTCTCCTCCTGGGAATTTTCGGGCATTTTACCTTTTCTACCATCTCCCCAATTATCATTAATCCCTTCAAATATTTGTGAAAAACCAGGATGTGAAACATGATCGACGCCGAAATCCCATAATGAAGCGAGAAGTTCCTCATCTTGTTGTGAAGGGAAAAATGAGCAAGAATTGCTCTCCATTTTTTGAATTGTTTTCAATAATAATTAATTGGAATAGTGGAATAATTGTGTGAAAAAAGGTCGGTATATATATATATTAGGGATTTGTGTGATTTGATCAGATTATCTATAAAGGGTATTAATTAATTTAAATGGAAGGAATTCTTGAAATTTCTGATATAATTAAGAAAGTGATATTCGGTGATGTCACTGTTGATTTTGCGACTGTGCCCCGCAAGTATATAAAGTTACAAAAATCCCGGCAGATTTTCCAAATTTGCGTTTGGTGGACCAGATTCTTTACCAATAAATATATTTGGATTTGAATATAAAAAAAAATTGTGGGGACGTTACTCGTTAGACAGATTGATCTGGATTCATTAAGGGGTAAGCTAACAGATGTCCATATGACTTGTTGGAGTAATGATTGATCATAATTCTTATACAAGCTCTGAAAATTATTGTATGAATCTGATACTTAAACCATCGTATTTATATTGATAGTTTTTAAAGTGAATTGATGTTGTCAAAATAAATAAATAAAGTGAATTGATGATAAATTATAATTTAAATCGTTTAATGCATGTATACGTGGATTTTATACTACATACATATGTTTGATAATGAATTTCGTACATAAGATATTTAATGCCTTAAATAGATGGGGCCCATATTTTGGCATTTTGTGAATATGTTTGTTTTGGTACGACAATTTTCTAAATTGAAATCCTTTAAAAAATCCATATTTGATTTGTAAGGTACAAAATTTCAATTTTAATTTGTCCCTATATATAGAATGCCATTTTTTTAGTAATCTCATATATCAATTTTAGAGATAAAATGAATAATGTACAAGGATCAATTGAAATGCAAAATTTGAAATGTTGAAAACTCGCCTCCAAGGTGAGACTATTATATTGTATTATATGATAATTCTAATGCAAAGTAAATTACAATTGATCAGTTCATAAAACAATTGGCAAAAAATTAAAGGTACTTCAAAATACATTTCAAGTTATACAAATATCCTACTAGCATGTATCAAAGCTGCGCACTTGTCCTTGTGCGCACGAGATTCTACACAACGTGAAAAAACTAATGAAGTCGATCTATGAAAATTTACAAAGTATTCATATAAACACACCGGCCACTAAAAGAAAATTCTCTCTCTCTCTCTCTCTCTTCTATTTGTGATTGTTTTACTCACTTTTATTTTTTATGTTTTTTAATACCTCTATCTATATACAAAGTATCAGGATTTTAGAATGACAACTTTTGATGTATTTTTAAGTACATGGACAAAATTAACACTAAATTGATTTTTGATTTTATTTAATATTCTCTCTACTCTCTCATCTTATCGCCCCCTGCTATTTTCATTTTATATTGCTCCACATTCTCGATCTTTTTTGCATATCCTTTTTAGTTATATAATTCTATTAGATTCACATATGTCCTAGGATGCTCACACAGTGAAAATATAAAAATTTAATACATAACTGTAATGTAAAAAATGCATCCCATTACTATTGTAATGTGAATCTTATGGAAACAACAAATACGTTTATTAAAATTCAAACGAAAGTATACTTTAGAAGCCTTCCGTTTGTGATGTATGATATTTATCAAAAAAAATAAAACTGTAACAAAGTGGAGCGTACTAATTAAAGAAGATCTCTCCTTTTTTTTTTATTGACAAAATTATAATTTTAGACCGTATGTTGCACCAATTGCGGTTTTAGAACACTTACTTTTTTTTATTTTAATTTTAGGACATGAAATTTTGAAAAATTGTCATATTTAGGACAAATTCCATTGTAATTAGTAATGTTGCCAGAAATTGAATAAAACTAGCCTGACAATTTGATCGCTGGCTAAATATTGGGAAAGTTGAATACGTAATACGTGACGTGGGGCTTATTTGCCATATTTTTGTGTGTCAACCTGCCATGTGGGGCGAAAGGGTTGAAAGATGGGGAAAAATCAAACTCGAGGTGGGCATTTTTGGCAGCGGTAGACTCATTAGTGGTGCTGCATGCTGGAGTTGGTGGTGGCGGTGGAAGGATTTAGTGGTGGCCACTCAAGGCGGTGGAAGAATTTTTCTTTTTTCTTTTTTCTTTTTTTTTTGGTCATGATAGTGGGTGCAATTGGAGGGGTGGTGGCGGCCAACGAGGTAGGCTATCTAGGGATATGAAGACCAATTTTCTTTTTCTTTTTTTTTCTTGTTCAAGTAGTTGGCAACCTATGTGGCAGCGAAGGGCTATGAATGTGATTATTTTTTTCTATGAAAATGCCAACTCATGCCATGTCAACAAAAAATGACTGAAAAGTTACCACATAAGCATTGATTTGTGACACATCAGCAATCACCATCAGACGAGCAAATGTGTATTGTCCTAAATGTGATAGATTTTTTAAATTTATGTCCAAAAATTGAAATGAGAAAAAATATAATGTCCTAAAACTACAGTCGGTGCAACACATGGTTCTAAAATTGTTATTTTGCCTTCTTTATTTCTTTCGTTCTTCTTTCTTGATTCTTTTTTCTCTTTTTCATTCCATAAGGATATATATATATATATATACACACACTATCATAAAAAGAAATTAAGCTGATTTTGTGTCAAAAATTATAGTTATTGATTACATTTTCCGACTTTCAACCTTAAATATTTAGTGAAATCACAACATAAATATAATTACTTATGAATTACTTAATGATATTTACGTCACATTTTCATAAAGAATGTTGTTTGTTTTGTCTCGCATTTATGATTTGTTTTACTTGACTAACTTTCTAAAGTAATAGTAGGAATTCAAAAAACACGTTTTGTTAATACGTGAGTCCGAAAATAATCAAGGGAACAAGGGTCAACATTTTAGCTTGCACTTTTGACTTATACGTCTTTCTTTTAACTTTTACTAGCATCATTTAATTATCATGCCGGTTTAGCCAACAATATTCTTCTTTTATTCATACTATACTATGCATTTAATTGCAGAATAATTTATTTATTTATTTATTTTGATCAAATTGCACATTTATTTAAGTCATGAATTATGAATTATTTGATTGATATTATTGAATGAAATTCTAACATGATCATGCATGACTTACAGTAATTTATGATTGATTTAAGTCGGTTATAAATTATTCGATTGATATTATAAATTTATTGTAAATTTATTTATGATTGATATTGATGATACCATATCTTGTCCCACATCGGAAGGAGTCTAGGGACTTGACAAGCTTATAAGCTTCAATCCCTCTCTCACCTTGCGAGGCGCCTTTTCATCAAAGGACAAAACCCCACCATCTCAAGGTGCGGGACAATACCTCGCAAGGTCGGGCCTCCATGTTCGGCGACGAATTTGGGCATCATCAAATGGCGCCGTCAGTGGGGAACGATGGCCCTGTGCCTCTTCCCAAGTCCCTCGACTGGGGGGCTTATGATGATACCATATCTTGTCCCACATCGGAAGGAGTCTAGGGACTTGGCAAGCTTATAAGCTTCAATCCCTCTCTCACCTTGCGAGGCGCCTTTTCATCAAAGGACAAAACCCCACCGTCTCAAGGTGCAGGACAATACCTCGCAGGGATCGGGCCTCCATGTTCGGCGACGAATTTGGGCATCATCAGATATTATTGGTGGTACCGAGCATTTATTGTGGGATTATAATTAGGCAATTTTTCCAGCAGTTATATATTAACAATTAATATATTCTCTTAATTTGTATACTTTTGACAAAATATAGTATTGACTTAGGATTTAGAGACATTAATTGATATTCGAAGTCACTTTTCAATGGGTCCCAATCTTAAGAATATTAAGTTCTTATCTTAATCAGACAATATTATTTAATGAAATTCCTTATTGTCTGATTTAAGACTAATTTCTTGCCCCATGATGAGTCAAAAACGAGATGCACCATCATTGGGAAACAAACAAAAGCTTGGTAACACTGGGATTCTTTTCAATGGTCTATCATAACCAACCAACAAGCAAAAGAGGAAATAATGGTGGATAATTAAAAAGTATCAATAATTTTCTTTTTTTTATAAAAAAATTGATTCTTTTTTTTTTTTTTTCATTTTCTAAACTTTCTCCATCGACAACAGAACTAGGAATTAATGATTTATATCTAAAAAGATAATTTTTATAAACACATGTATAATATTGATATGGAATATAAGACTTCGACCACAATTATGAAAACACACATAAATACATTGAATTAAAAGAGAATTAGTTTGAAGTCATCACAAAAAATGTAATATTAATTACAGAAAAAGTTAGATAACAATATAAAATTCTCACCAATAAAATACATATATTTATTTGTAACAGTCAGCAACATGTTTTATTTTGTCAATAGAGATATATATCTAATAGATGATAATAACTTTTACTTGTTATGATATGATTTAATGGTAATAAGAATCAATATTTAGCTGCTAAGTACTTCTGGCAGTTAATAGTGTTCTTATAGTAACAATTTGAATACATTTTTTTCAATAATTATATTATGAAATTTATTTTTGTGACCAATAAATTTTTTTGCACTTAAGTATATAATTGGTAACAATTTTTACACTGTCATTTAGCATATTATCACGATATGTATGTATATAAGGGAAGAATACAAGTTTGTCCTGTAAGTTGATGGATCTCGGATTTTAGTTTTTCTATTTACATTATTTGGATTTTCATCTAGTAAGTTTTTAAAATTGACAATTTTCTTCTTATTTTTTGTCAAAATCTCAATTTCTCGACAAGACAATGTTGGAAAATTGACCTTCCAAGACTAAAATTATAAATTTAAAAAATTTACAAGTTGAAAATCCAAACAAAATAAATGAAAGAATTAAAATTCAAACAACTCAATGTACATGATGAAAACTGCAATTTTCTCGGTATATATATTCCTTGTAGTGAGTGAAGTAGTCAATGCATGTTGGCGTGTCATCAGACTTCGGTAACTGTACATTTTATTTGACTGAATTCTTTTATACAAACCATGGCACGAACAGTCTTATATGTTATCGGAAATGATATCAATACCACTGTACAATCAGATTTCCCGAAAGCCCAAAGCCAAAAAAAAAAAAAAAAAAAAAAGAACAAAAAAAGAAAAGGAAAGGACTACTGAAACTATCAAATCAAACGCCAAATACGCAAGTATTCCCTTCACTCTCATAGTATTATTGATGATTAATCTCGATATAACACGCAAGAGATTTCAAAATTTAGCCGAGGTTGATCACATTGGCCAATCTTTGTTGTAGCTCAGGCAGATTAATGTATGCCAGATCATTGACCTGCAAAGGGTCATCAAATGAAGCGTAAAAGTTAAAAAAAATAATAATAATAATTAATACCTTCAAAGGTAAAGAAAGCAAAAAAAAAAAAAAAAAAACCCGTTTCGAGCAAACACTACAAGCAAAATAGTAATATTAATGACAAAAATGAAATGGCAATCTCAAAGTTGTCACCAATAATATGCGTTAAGTAATAATATCTTCTATTTTATTACTAATGAAATTTATTTAGTGACAAAAATTTATAGTTTTTGACAAAATGCCTCAATAGTGACAACAGCTAGTGTTTCAATTATCATCATTGACAATTAGTGATACCTAATTTATACTGACAAATTGATGACAAAAAAATTATCACTAGGATTTTGTAATAGATTTTCCTTGTCACTAAATTGTTACAATATGGGTGTTAACATTAATTATCAATAGTAACAATTTAAATATAATTAATTTTTTTGATATTATCATTTTTTGTCACTAAATATATATAATTTGTGACAATTTTTATAATGTCGCTTGATATATTACCGCTTTTTTTTTTCTTGTAGTGAAACCCTAAACCAATGGGGAAAAAAAAACAAAAAAACAAAACAGATTGCTTTTTTGATGTAAATTGTAATTACACCCTCAATTCAGGGGGGTAATTGTAATTTTCCATACATCGGGATATTTTTTGTGAATAAGGTATACCTTAGGGGAGGTAAACGTAATTCACCATTTTCGGGAAGATATTATTTTCAATCCCATATGTTAGGTAAATTTTCTAACATTGCATCTCATAATGTTCAAACTATCTCAATTTTAGTCCCCCCCCCCCCCCCCCACTAAGTTTTGTCATATATTTGACAGTAATGCATAATTTTCTAGTGATAATTTCAGATTTTTTGCAATAATCTCGAGCATTCATTGTTAAAAAAAAAAGAAAAACTTTTAGCATAAATTAGTTAGAGGACTAAATTGAGACAATTTAAAAGATTTGAGATATAAAGTGAGACATTCGTATTCAGTGGAGATCAGTATTAAACAAGTTCTACCATATGGACAAGAATGATATTTTTCCCTTTTATTTCCTATGATTTTACCTCGGATTGGATTTTGTAGAGAAATCTCTGATCATCGGCCTTAGTAGAAACACAGCTAACAATATTGAGTCCTCTCTCAAGCAATATCATGAGCACCCTGCTCATAAAGGGGAACCCATTTTCCTTTTTTGTGCCACAGTTAACTAAAATCTCGATTAGGCCATCCTTGCAATAACCCACTTTCACACAATTAGGCACATTTACACTATTTGAGCTTCCATTTTCGGAGCCATCTGAATTAGACTTCTTCTTTAACTTATCTCTCCGCATTCGCAACTCTTTAATATTTTTCTCCATGTGCTGTATGTAATTCACTGCCTCGTGCATATGATCAGAGATCGATCGCTTTCCCTACAAAAACAGACCTAATTCACTAAAGGAAATTTTGTAACAGATTCAGTCTCAAATAAAGAGATTTGCAATAGATTTTGTAACAAAATTAAAAAATAATTGATTAGTGACGTAGTGTATATATATATACTTACCCTGATGTATTCAAGGGGAAGAAGGGATCGAAGGGAAGCATAAAGACCGGCCATTTCTTGCCTTCTTTGCCTCTCAATATCTCTATGCATAAGTTTCTTGAGATTGGGATCAATGTTAATTTCTTCATCATTGTTACCTGATTTTGATGTTCTTTGCCTCTTTTTGGTATTACTTTTAGAGACGAGACTAGCTTTCGTCTCGAATAAAGCATGATCCAAGATATCTTGTTGAAGAATTGAGGGCTCATGAAAGAGCAGCTCGTCGGTATTTTGTGAAGGAAACATAGCTACAATGTGCAAGATTTAATTACCAGACAAGTTTTTGATCAGATATCCATGGAGTTTATATATATGTGAAAGGGGAGGAAAAAAAGAAATATAGTGAGATTATCAATTAAGGAATGGGCCTCAAATGCTAGATTTGCCAGCAAAATCTCAATCAGGGAATAGATCCAAGAAATGACCCTACCCATGTCCCCACCCCAAATTTCCCTCTTTTTTTTTGCCCCAATTAATTTGGGCAAGTGTGCTGGGAATTAATTGTATTTATGTACAAATGAACCCCACTTCATGAGCTCATAGATTTAGAGATGTTTAATTTGACATTTCATCGATAAGATATTATATATTTTTTTTTTGTTTGTAGGGATCATAGTTAATACATTTTGTAAACGTGTTTGATTTGGTATATTGGAATTTAAGAAATCGATCCACCAACATTTTGAAAGGATCCAATTTGTTATATACCATTTTTGTGGATTTGAAATTCAGGCAGACTCAAAATGCATACTATGATAAATAAAACAATCATATAAATATAAGGGTTTTTTTTTTACTTTTCTTGGTCTTAGCTTTTCCGGTATGGTTGAAAGTATTAAAATACCACAAATAAATGAATCAAACATGCATATCTTCAAAATATCACATATGTCTCTTTCTTTTTCCTTTTTTAAGCGGGTCACCCAAATAATATCATTACGTAATTATTAGGATAAGATAATTAAGTCCACAGTTATGCAAGCTGCAGGTTGCACGTTTACCCCGAATAACACTTGTAATAATTATTTTTAAAAAAAGGCAAGTTAAACAGTTGAAGAGTACTATATTTGTTTGATATAGACGAAAACAATAATAATGATGATAACAAAAATGGGGTAGATAGCTTCTGTTTTCAAGAGATGGGACTTGCAATTTGCATGGTAAACTTATATTAATTGTCATATATAATTTAATATATGTACAAGTTGTTTTCAGGTACCATGGGTGTTTTGAAAAACTTAAAAAAAAATATTTTGCTGCATTTAGTTTTAAAAAAGTTAATTTAAGTGTTTGATTTTGTAACTTCTGCTTAAATTAAGTTGAAAAAAAGCAGAAGCTGAGAAGTTGGGAGGAAGCTGCTAAAGTGCTTCTTGATATTTTTGTAAATAAATTGAACTTTTTTAAACAGTTTTCTAACAACTTTTGACTGCTTTTCACTTTTATTTCCAAACACTCCACACTTTTACTATCAACTTTTAACTTTTATTTTCAAACACTACCAACTTTCACTACTCAACTTTTTTTCAACTTTTTTAACAACTCCAACTTCTCCAAAAGTAAAAACAAAACAATCCCAAACACCCTCAATATCAGACATGCAACTTTCAAAAAATAAGATTTTAGGAAATATCTGATTAAGGGGAAATTTGCATCAATCTCTCGTTAAATTTTTGTTTGTAATAATCACATACCTAATGTTTAGATGTTCTGCGCCGAAGCTTCCTATTTAATAATCTTGTGGCCTAAAATTTTAATAAATTTGATTTAAAATACCACAAAACCATCATCTACTAATGTTTAAATTTCTTAAGTGTCCTGTTTGATTATAGATAATGTTGGACTTTTATAGCTGCAAAAATAATATTCAGAAAATGCAGGGCGAATTGTTATGAAAATTTTAAATTATTGGAGCCCAAAATATTTTATTTGAGAGATTAAGATCTTATATTTATAAAATATTAAAGGTTCTCTATGATTTTGAAGGATGGGAGGGCGCAAATTTTAAATTTTTTAAAAGAATACATATTAATTCTAGCTTGACATCAACTGGAGGGTGTGCAACCGCATTCTCCAACGTCTCTGGTTTTGGCTGATTCTTACCATATATGGATATATCTATTTATAAATAATATTTCTGCATTTGAAATACTCAGTCACGATTTTTGAAAAATCTTACTATTTACATTGTAAATCAAACTATTTAAAGTTTCTGACTAACTTGTCATGTTCTTGGAGATTTAATGTTATCAAAATTTCAAATCTTGATTCTTCTTTGTATTAGTTAATTAATGTTATTGGACAAGATTGAACAAATGGACAAAATTTCTCATGCATTTAGAAAATTAAGTATTAAATTTTGTGAACAAAAAACAATTAACTTATAGTTTCATTTTTTATTTTATTTTAGTTTTTGTTTACTTTTTGGGCAGGGGTTGGGGGCGGCAAGCATAGTGGATGCCCTATAAAATGGGATTTTCTAAGTTAATAAAATTATTTATTTTTAACTGTATTGATATTTTTCCGATTTCTAAAACGCAATTATCCTATATATTTCATGAATTCAATTTTATTTGCTACCAAATTTGAGGTATGGGTTAAACAATATTAGATTGAAGTTCTTTTTCCCCCACACGGCCACACTCGCCACAACAAAAAACGTTATTTATGGCGGAATTTCAGAAAAAAAAGAAATAACAAATTTTAAAATTTTTGGTGGAATTTTGGCTGAAACTTCCGTCGAAAATTTTAAAAAAATAAAAAATAATAATTTTCGAATTTTTGGCGGAATTTCAAAGGAAAACTCCACCAAAAATTAAAAAAATATATATATAATAATTTTTAAATAGAGAAAATTAAAAAAAATAATAACATTTGAATTTTTTGACGGAATTTTGGCGGATAATTCCGCCGAAAATTAAAAAAATAATTTTAAAATTTTCAGTGGAAAATTCCTCCGAAAATTTAAAAAAAATAAATAAAAAGTAATAATTTTATAGATTTTAGGTGGAATCTTGGCAGAAAATTCAGCCAAAAATTTATAAAAAAATTAAAAATAATAATTTTGGATTTCTATTTGAATTATTATTATAAAATTATTTTGAATTATTATTTTTGAATTATTATTATTAATTATAATTAATTGAATTTTTGTATGCTATATATGTATATAATATTATGTATTATATATATAATTGTTTTAAAAAATTAAAAAATATTAAATTTTTCTATAAATAAAAAACTTATTATTATTATTTTTAATTATTTTTATTTGAATTGTTGTATGCTGTAAATATATAATGTAATGTATTATGACATCAAAGTGAAGATAGTTCAACGGTAAGAGAGTTGGTTGCCAACCAAGAGGACAAAGGTTCGACTTCCAGGAGCCCCAAAATTTGGGGCAATTTTGATCGCGTATATGCACGCGCGTGAGAGTTGGGGCTAGGTCCCGGGTTTGACTCCTAGGTTGGGCAATTGGAACTTCATTTTAAAAAATATAAAAAAAATTCCGCCGAAAATTGAAAAGCGACAAAGGTTCTACTGAAAACCCACCGAAATTCAGCCGAAATTAATTATTTTCGACGAAATTCCACTGAAAATACCATTTTTTTCTTGTAGTGACTCCACCCTTAGGAGGGATCAGTGCTAATTAGCAAAACCTAAGGGAGTTGACTCTAAAATATCCAAATCATGAAAAAAGAATTGTGAAAATTATAATTAAGGGGTTAGGAAGTTTTTAAATTAATAATTTTTAGGTATTTAGAGATAAAGGATTAATCAAATTAAAAAAGTGTTGTTAAGGGGTTAGAGGCTTATTAAATTATTGAAGAGGCAATAACTTTTAAATATTTAAAGATAAGGAATTCATAAAGCTTTTTGAATTATTAAAAAACTCATGATAATGTAAAAAAATAAAATTATGATGGTTTTTACAATTCTTTGCCCAAAAAATACTTGCTCCCTGTTTAACCGATTTTTGTTTTGTAATATCATTTGATGTTTAATTTATTCATTCTAAATATTGAATTAAGATTTTTAATTTTGTTGTTTCATCTTCCTGATACAAAACTACACGTACAATTTGAATAAAATAAATTTGACAATTTATAATATAAATTTTGAATAGTTGTTCAAAGTGCAAAATAAATAGATAAATAAATAAATAAATTTAAAAATATAAAATACACCAATGATAAAATCAATATAAAAAAATAGAATAAAAAACACCAATTGTAGAATTTTCATGGTAGAGAAAGGTGAAGGAGGGAACCAATATGAAAGAACAATTTAGTAGAGAACATCATGTTGAGAGAGTTTGGATATAATTTGAATTCATTTTCTATATATATATATATATATTTTTTTTTTTTTAATTTTTTTTTAGATTATCTTCTAAATGAAATCTAAATTGACCAACAATTTTTTAGAACAATTTTTTTTAATCACTAAATACCTAAAAGTCATTACCTCCTTCTTAATTTTAATAATTTCTAATCCCTTAATCATAATTTTCCTAAAAGAATTTGACCAAAATAATATTAGTGTGTAATTTACATAAGCAACAAGGGCGACAGTTGCATTTGTTACTCGTACTCGTGTGCAAAACATGTGATTTCCAAGCCACGAATCGTGTATCATTAATCAAAGTTCTCTACCATTTGCAATATCATACTGCAATTATTTCCCATTTCAGATTGTGTGTTCTTTTATATACTCCCTAATCTGCCAAAATAATACTTAATTTGCTAAAATAAGTAGCTGAATTGTAAATCTTTTACTAATTTATTTGAGTGATCGTTGACACCGGCCTGTCGCGTGCGTAACTATCTAAAATTTTAGTATATTAATGTTCTATTGTTTAAATAAATTCTATACATAACCAGGAAAAAATGCCCAATGTCGTGACATGGCCCAATGTTTACGTACCAAAACTTACTTAAAGTGCTATGGCCTTTCGAATTTTTGTTTAAATGAAGCCATTCAAAAGCCAGGAAAATATGTTTTTTCTTGTTTTAGTCAAGCAAATTAATTAATTAATAAAAACAAACTCAAAACAACCTCCAACTGACTCATATCAACCTTTTTTGTATTTATCATAATCTTTTTTTTTTAACAAAAAATAAATTATTTTGATATTTTTGCTAGCTTCTACCCTTACTGATTGCAAAAGATTAGGCAGTTTTGAATTTGTTTCAAGGGTATGGGCCAAGAAAGGACTTGCTTATGATACATCGATCCGACCCAGAGCATCGATCGAAGATTTGCAGGTGAATAATCGTACAATTAATGTCTCATTATTGGCGTATTATATAATATATATATATATATATATATATGATTAGACATTGTAATTACCTTGCTGGCACTGGCGCTTGTTTAGCCAAAGTAGGACGAATAATTTAAGGAATTATTGTCATTTTTATCTGCTATATTTAGGGATGTTTTATTTTTGTCCATTAAACATTTACTTTATAATTTTGATCTTATATGTTTTGAAAATATTGCAATTTCAGTTTGATTTCATTGAAATTCGTCAGAACTCGCTGACGTGACGTCACAATTTTATGCGTCACGCCAGTAAGTTCCGACAAATTTCGATGAAATCGGACTAAAATTGTAATATTTTGAAGCATATAAGATCAAAATTACATATGACATATTTAACGGATAAAAAATATACACTCCAAACATAAAATGACGAAAATGGGAATTATCCCAATAATTTAATTTTGATTTCGAACTTTCGGGTAGCAATGGTTGAAATTTTTATGTGAAAATATATATTTCTCTTTGATTAGATATTTGGTTCAGTAGTTATTTTTCTAGCGATCAAAAGAGATAGAAATATTGTCAATTATCAACAATTATATAAGTTAGTAACAATTATCAACCTGTTTCTAAAATAAATTTTAAAAAATCTTTTGTTGGAATTTCTATCCAAACTTGTTAATAATTACTATATATTTTATTGATTTCACTTTGAATGGTTGTATTAGTAAATGCGAATATCATACTGCGAATTAGTGGCAAAAAATATACAAATATGACCAAAAAAAAAAAAAAAAAAAAACAACAGAAAATGAATATATACTGTGCAGCAATTATTTGCATGATCCAAAAGCATATGCTGTTACAGGCAGTAAATTCACTATGTATTGGGGATAACAACGTAAGGTTTTATGGTTTGATTTAAAACAATAATTCCCTTGATGTAAGATATAGTGTCGGTTGGGCTGTCACGCATTGATTCATCGATTTGTCCAATTATTTGCATATATTATATAAGTTTTAAGTACGACACTGTCTGTCATCTATCATGCCCAAAAAAGTGTTATACTGCAGACTTTTCAACTTCGACATATCACACACACACACACACACACACACACATATATATATATATATATTATTAAATACACAATTAATTATATCCCCAATTTCACAACTTGATTTTGATTGGCAGCACATGCTTCAATTTTATTGCGGCCAGGTCGGTAGTGGTGTTTCTTGATGCCGCAATTAATACAGTGGTATTTTGAAAAATAATTAAATACAACAACTAATACAATTACAGAGAAATATATTTTTGAATATTTATTTAAAAATTAAATAAATAAATGCACCGACTATATTGATTTGGGTAAGAACCAATCAATCAAGACTCTTCCGAGGTGCTTAATTGTTTTCATTTTTTCAATTATTTCAATCAACAATGTCATTTATTTTACTGTTTTTCACTATTAATAACTTCTTTTTTATTATTACTAGTAACACCGCATACTTTATATATATATAAAATATAAAAAATATATATTTCAATTTAGTAGTTAATCTTTTTTAGGATGAAAATAAAAATATATTATTAAATTTCTTTAATAAGAATACTTTTTAAGAATTATTTGAACTAATTTATTAAATAATAATAATTTAAAAATAAAATAATAATATGAAATAAAATTACATGATAAAGAATAAATAGAAAAAAAAATCAAATAATTACAATTAGAGAAGGTGGTTTGTTGGTTGAGAACATGGATTTTTTAAATTAAATGTAATATTACAATAGTGACTTTTTTATTCGCTTACTTATTGCATGTGTTACTAATTAAAAGGGTAAAATTGACACATCAAAATTTGGTATCCGAATTGAATTGATTTCATGTAAATTTTCAATTTTAGTCATAATTTTACATATCTTTATTTATTTTATATAAAATTGATGGGTAAATTTTGTAAAATCACATAAATAACTGTCATTTATGAGATAAAAGTAGCTTTCTTTTTATAATAATATAAATTATTATTATTATTATTATTGGATGGAGGGGGTTGGGGGAAGGGGGGGGGGGGGCGGTTGTGAGAGTAAAGGATACTTCATAATTGTATTATCAATGGTCAAAGCCTGTTGCAAATACAAATACAATCTCAAAAGATGAGGGCAGAAATATCTGAATACAACAAAAATTAATACCGAATTAAGGTTACATACTTACATTATAAATGAGTGGTGCTCGGTTTTATCACTTAATTAAGCTCTGGTGTGGCCATAAAATTCTTAAAATGCATGTCGACTCTGTATTTTTTTAATTATTCTTACTTGATGGTATATATAAGCTTTCCCCCTCAATGCTTAGAGAAATTAAGAATTAATATTTTGATGAGATCCTACTTGGACGAGTTCAATGAGTATTTATCATTCACAAGTCATCGATCAAGTATACCAATGATTAGTCATACGATTATAAGACCAAACTAAAATCATCATCCTACTAATTAAATTGTAAACTAACTCTACATTTTACAACTTAAAAAGTGTTAATTATGACATGTATGCATATAATGATTTCTCTTTTGTTTTTGTGTTGAATTACAACTATTAAGTTGCGGGACCTAATATATACACACACACACACTAAACGTTGACATGTGAAATATACATATATGTCAAGCTGTGACACTATCAAATTAAATTATCATCAGCTAAATTATACGTAATTAGTGAGAAAATTTTATGGCGTTGCAATCGTATGTTCACAAATATAATAATGATAATAATTATTTGTAATCAACACAATAAAGATTATCATTTACGATGTATTTATTACTAATAAATTGTTAGATGTAACTATTATTCAACAATGTCAACTTAAACATGGTTGTTATACTAATATTTGATTGTAAAAGTTAACATTCTTGTTAAAATAAAAATTATTGCAATTAAGACATATTAATAGTGATAACTTTAATCACTATAACAAATTATAAAATTTGCAATGATTTCTGCTACAATATTTTTTTCGTTGTAATTAGTTAAGCTTTGGCAATAAAAAATGGTATTTTTTGTTTATTAATAATTTTTTTAAAACAAAATTTTTTTATTGTTGCCAAAAATATGATTTCTCTCGACTGTCATTTTTTTAATTTATTTGGCAATGATATTTACAATTTACAACAAAATATTTTTTTGCAATAGAATAATTTTTTTAGAAACAACACGAAAACATAGCTAATATTGTTGTTTTTGCAACAAAATATAATTGTAGGTTATACATATATTCAGGCAACGAAATTTATTATTATATTGATAATAATTTTAAATAATTGGGGACGAAATATTATCGTGTTAATATATTAAAATTTTTACAACTAAAAAATTTGTTGCATTTGTAACTTATTAGGCAACAAAATATAACGTTGTAAATATATTGATAAATTATGAACTAAATTTTTCATTGGGAAATAATTGTTAGCTTTTGGGGACAAAGTATTTCGTGCTAAAATGTATAAAACATTTGTGCATGAAATATTTCATTGCAAATTGATGAGTGCTTTTAATATAAAAAGTTACATTGTAGACAATTAAACACTTTTATTACAAAGGTTTTCGTTGCGAGTAGTTTAATGCTTCTAGACACCAAATTTTTTTTTGTAAATTGTTAAAATATTTAGGATAATACTTAAAACGTTGTAACTTTTTTTTTCTATATTTAAAAGCTAATGAAATTAATTTTTACTTAATAGACTTTTAAATTAATTTAAGAATGTAAAAAAATATCTATCAATTCCTCATTGTTTTAATAGAGGGTATGTATTTTTTTTTTTATTGAAGGTTTGAATCACGATTGATTTTTAGAATATGCTTTTCTGAACAAAAAATATTTTTAATTTAGGCACTAATAGTTTCATTAAGAAAAGAAGTATTTTTGAACAAATATTTTCGTTGTCAAAAAATATTTTGAGGCACGAAATATTTTGTTGTTAAAAAACATCTTTTTGCAACGAAATGTATTATTGCAAATCCCAAAAAATGCCAACTTTATAATATGACGTTTAGCAACGAAATAGTATCTTCACCAACAAAAAACATATAATTTTTGAGACAATATTATTTGTTGCCAATCATATAAAAGTTTGCAACGAAATTAATAATATTGCCTATATAAAATGTATTGACGATGAATTCTACTTTTCGTTGCAATGAACTTTTAGTTACAAGAATTTGCCTACAAAGCTGGCAACAAAAATATTTTATTGTTAATAGATTTTGCAACGAAACATATAGCTTTCACAACAAAAGTATTTGTTAGTATTTCATAACAAGTACAATTTTTTTTATTTAAGATTGATATTAGTTTATTCTTTAAATGTATAAATGATTAATTAAGCAATAGATATATACGTGCCTTGCTGTGTCGATGCCATCTGTAGTGTTGTCCTAACCATGAGCCCGTAACCATTTCAGGAAATAAAAATTTTGGATTATAATTAGGATTCATTATATTTTGCATCCATAAATTATGGGGGAAAAAAAAATACAAAAACCATTTTCTAACTTTAAAGTGTCTGAGTTTTTATCCTTTATTCTTTTTGTTTTTTTTTATTTTTTAAAATTTTTAATTTTAATTCGATTTTGAACCTCTCTAGCAAGTTTTATTGATGTGGCAATCAAATTTGGAAAATTTTGATGACATGACAATATGTTTGACATTTTTTTTAAATAAAAGAAATGTAACACAATCCACCTTATAGTTTTACATTTACACCCACCAATTTTTGCGCTCTCAACCCCCCTTCCCCTTCCTTTTCCCCAATTTATTCTCCATACAACATAGCTCAATCTCTTTCTCTCTCTCTCTCTCTATATATATATGTGTGTGTGGGGGGGGGGGTGGGCTTTTCAATTTTTTTTTTTTTTACATAATATTATGTGTCATGTGGGTATTTTAGAGGAAAATAATTAAAAAAAACCCCCAAATTATTGACACATTTAGCATAGGTGAATAAAATCCAACCGATTTTAATGTCACATAAGTTTCGGTCATCAAAATAGCTCAAAATCGAATTAAAATTAAAAGTTTCAAAAGATAAAATACGAAAATTAAAAGGTAAAAACTCACACACTCCAAGTTAAAGGACAATTTTTACATTTTTTGCTAAATTATAGTATTATATATCATATTTATATGTTTAAATTATTAAAATATAACAATTCAGTCCATAATAACTATAACTCATGAGCAATCTATCACATTTTGTAATTCAGGAATAAGGTATAACCCTTAATTATTGAGTGGATACTTTAATTAAGAACGACTTTAATTATCTTCTCCACCAAGTGTGAACGCAACGTTAGGTCTGCGGTTGTACAAAAGCACATCACCAATATATCCGAAAAAAGAAAAAAGAAAAAAGAAGATAAAATAGTGGTGATAACTAAAGTTGGTGGGGCCTATTTGTTTTATCTCGTTAATTTGTTTAAGAAGACTTTGCAATGGAATCAAAGCACAAGAGGGCCACTGCAGATCTTCAACTCCCCAACCAACCAGATCCTGTTACTCATAATAAACTCCATTAAAATCCCACAAAATATTTTCTTGAAGATTTGGAGAAGATTAAATGTTTTCTTTACAACCTAGAGATGAGCTGGTTTTTGGATCAGCTCCTTCTGATAAATATTTAATCCCAGATGATCCGACAATTGCAGATATTGCTAATTTTCTGCCAAAAAAAGCAAAAAAATCTCAATTTGGCATTCAGAAAATTAGCAAGATAGAGAGGAGAGATCATGAAAAATCCAATATTATGAGAATTATACATAGAGATAACGAAAGACAAAGAAGGCTTCAGATGGCCAAACTTCATGGTTCTCTTCGATCCCTTCTTCCTCTTGAGAATATCAGGGTCACTCTCTCTGTCTCTGTCTCTCTCTCTCACACAGACACACACCAGAAATCTTGTTGAAATTAATAATAGTACTTTTTTTCAGGGGAAGCGTTCCGTTTCCGATCACATGCACGAGGCTGTGAAATACATAAAACTCTTGGAAAATAATATCCAAGAACTCAAAATTCGTCGAGATAGCCTAAAAAAGCCGTCTCGTTCATCAACTACTAAAATTGAAAGCTCAAATGGCAGTGATATTTCCCCTAATTTTGCTAGGGTAAACATGATTGGTGACGGGGTGGAGATTCTAATCACAAGTAACTCGAAAAATCCTAACTTTGGGCTGTCTCGGGTACTCATCGAGTTACAGAACAGAGTGATTAACGTGGTAAGCTGTGTTTCTACCAGAGCAAAAGAGGGTTTTCTCCACAAAATCCAGGCCCAGGTAAGTTAAATAATGAAATTAAAGTTCTGCAAGAACTAGGGTTTTTTTTTCCTTTTCTTTCCTTTCATTTTTGGTCAATTTTGTACGTACACACACACACATGACATCTACACACACGCACACACCCCCCACACTGAGAGAGACATAGAGAGTGACATATAGTATCCCCGCTAATTACGATTGTGTCTATCTGTTTTCTTTGCAGGTCAGTGATCTGGCAAGCCTTGATCCATCGGTGTTGCAGGAAAGATTAACCCATGTAATCAATTAATTAATCTGGTATGGCTGTGCTGTAAATACTTTGTTGCCTTGAACTGCTTGCCCTAAACTTTGTAAACAGAGATTTCTTCATTGTGTTCGCATTTGATTACTGTGAGATTTTTCTTCCAACACATACATACACGCACACACTGTGCGGATTAAGTAAAATATAACCGAATTACGTATGATTGTTGTATAGTTGAAGGAGAATAATCTAACAATATATCAGTACAAGGATTTTTGTTTGAAAAAAAAAAAAGTTGCTAAGAAAATTAGTTTTGGTTGAAATATATGCAAATATGCAAATTTTTGTAGTTGGCCAGCTTTATCAAGTTCGTCTACAGCGGCATCCAGCGCAGGGCCTGCTCGTCTACGCCTAAACTGGAAATGCTCCTTAGCTTCCTTTCTTGTGTACCTGCATATTGTTGAATGACCAATTTATCTAAAAGTTTAAATTATTAGAGAGAGAGAATCATTAAGTCTTGTACATGAAATTCTTTTTTTTTTTTTTTCTTCTTCTCATAAATGGTACGGCGAGATAGAATCATTAAGACTTGCACGTGATTTTTTTTTACTACTTAATCTAAAAATTTAAATTGTTGGAGAAGGAGAGTCATTATATATTTATTTATATTCTTTAATACATATCATCTCCTTCTAGTCTTGCTTCATTTTGTTTTCTTTTTTTTTTTTAAAAAAAAATTATATAACTCGTGCTATGTTTTGGAGAAAATTCCTTTTTTGGTCCCACAGGAAAGCTCACCTGCCATATTTAGTCCCACATGATATTTTTTCTCATATTTAATCCCACAGGAAACGAATTTTGCCACATTTAGTCCCACCGACCGATTTCAGGTGTGAAATTTTAAAAATTGATGACGTGTCCGGCCATTGAGCTGATGTGTCCGCCCAATTTTTTGACTTGGCATTGTTAGGTGATGACATGGACTTGAAGTACGCTGAGATGGACAAATACATAGATACATAATATAATATATATATATATAAATATAAATACACAAAATATTTATAAATACATATATTGATATATATATATATATGTGCAAATCACTATATATATATATTATACATTTATATATACACACACATAAACCTAAGGGGTAGGGGGGAGAGAGATACTGCAAGAGACAAAGGGGAAGAGAGAGAGAGAGAGAGAAATTTTCTGGCGAGACCAGCAGGCGGCCGCTGTCGCCGCTTGCGATGGAGGAGAGGGCCTGCGCAGGGGAGGGGGATGAAGGAGGACAAGACCAGTCTGCTGCGGCTGCTGCTTGGGGTGGGGGAGAGGGCTTGCGCGGGGGGAGGGGGGAGGGGGGGAGGAAAGAGGACCGGACCAACAGGCGGTGGTAGCCGCCGCTTGGGGTGGAGAAGAGGGCCTGCGCAGGGGAGGGAGGAGGAAGGAGGACGGGGCTAGGCTGTTGCGGCGACTGCTGCTTGGGGTGGGGGAGAGGGCCTGCTCGGGGGGGGGGGGGGGAGGAAGGAGGACGGGTGGCGGCAACGGCTTGGGGTGGGGGAGAGGGGGCTGAGGAGGGTGGGGGCGGCGGCTTGTGGTGGGGGAGAGGGGGCTGAATAGGGAGGGAGAAGGGTGGGGCAGCGGCTGGGGAATGAGGGGGAGGGGTGGGGGTGGGGGGGTGGGGTTGAGGGTTGGGGGGTTATTTTGGAAGGTTAGGGTTAGGGTGGATAATTTTAAAAAATACATTAATAATAATAACAAAATTTTAATAAAAAAAATAAATAATAAAATAAAATTATAAGGGAAATTCGTCAGCTGAGCCACATCAGCTCAATGGCCGGACAGTCATCGAATTTTAAAATTTCAAACCTGAAATTGGTCGGTGGGACTAAATGTGGCAAAATTCGTTTCCTATGGGATTAAATGTGAGAAAAAATATCCTGTGGGACTAAATGTGGCAGGTGAGCTTTCCTGTGGGACTAAAAAAGGAATTTTCTCTATGTTTTGTGTTGCATTGCGATTTGCCTTCATATTCCTATAAATTGACTTGGATTTTAGCCCTTTGGTTTATATTGTTTGCACTTTTGTCTTGTAAACTTTTAAAATCGATAATTTTGGTCCTATTCTTTTTTGAACCTCATTTTTTTTGGTAGTAAACCTCAACAACTTTTTATCCATTTCAATAATATGTAATAGTGCATTAACTGACTAGTTGTTACTTAAGTGATTTTTGTTTTTTGTTTTTTGTTGAACGTGTGATTTTAGAATTTTTAGGCTTAAGTGATTTGTTTATGTACTTGTATTTTTCAGCTTGCTCCTGGATCCAGGCTCTTAATTAGCTAGTCAGATAACATGTGATGATGGACTGGTTTTGCTTAATTCCTTCAAGAATAGTTACTTCATGAATATTTCTTTGTAGATTAAGTTAATTTAATGGATTTATAGCACTTGTTTTTATATTTTTTTATTCAGATCAAATTTGGTCACACACATCAATTAATTGGTTAGCTAGTTTCGGAAAATTGTCATTTTCATCCGTTAACTATCACCCATTTTGATTTTTGTCCTTTAAAATTAAAATTTTCAATTTTAGTCCCTTATTTTGTGAAAAAATTACAATTTTAGTCTGATTTAACTGGAATTCGGGGAATTAAGCTGATGTGGACAATTAAATTGAGAAGTTTTCTAATTTTCCCTCCAATTTGATGACTTGGAAGCCTTGTCAATATTTTATTTTATTTTATTTTAAAGAAAACAGATGCTTTCGACATAAAGGACATGTTGGACATTTCTCTTGGAAACAAAGATAGATTCCACCTCAGCCATCTACATATTTTAAAAATAAGTACTTGTAAATATAAAATATATATATATATATATATATATATATTTAAATATTTTCATACAAATATATGTAAAATAAATAATATAATTAGAGTTAGTATATATAAATATTTATACAGGTTTTTGTTTTAATTTTTTTCCCTAACCAACACCCACCCCCGACCTACGCACGCATCCACAACACCCTCGCCCCACCCCCGCCTCAACCCACACCTCTCTAGTCCTCAACCCTCAACCTCTACCCATGGTTCGCCGTAACGGTCACAGGGAACGAAATGGAGGCGACCATTCTAGTTCCTTTGCAATATTGTGGAACGGTCGCAGCCATTCCACATTTAAATTTTATATTATTATAAATTTAATACATCCACAAATATATATGATAAATTACATACTAAATAAATATAAATATGTACTTTTAGTTAATACAGTATTTTTTTAAAATCTTGAAAAAAAAAGATATAATTTAAAAGAATATATAGATTTTATTTATATCATGAAAATTGCTTTACCAAAATAAAATTAAATGTAATCTAAAATCAATTCAAGTATAAAATAATTTTAGGAATTATTTGTTGCACAAAATGATTTTTTGTTTCTTTCGATTTTAATCAAGGAAACACCGAAAACTAATAAAACAAGCTCATGATAAAACATGGTATTATTTACATGCTTCATATTTTATATTACTTATTATGAATTAAATAAAATGTTTAAAATTACGAAATTTAATTATGAAATTTTTAAAAAAATACAAGATATATCCAATCAAATAAAAAAAATATATTATAGCTTTAAATGTAGATATATATTTAAAATATTTATTATTTATTTATTTATTTATTTATTTATTTTTGTCTTAACCACCCAATTCTAATTTCTTGACCGACTATTCCGAATCGAGTATTGCAGAGGCCCATTATAGGGGGCGACCCTTCCGTTAAGGCCATTATAACGGTCTTCCAACGAACCATGTCTCTACCTCATCTCTTCCATCACCACTTCACTTCCACGTCTTCTCTTCGCCGACCACCGCTCCGCCCCTTCTCTTCCTTACAATTCCGGCCGCCCTGTCTCTCTCATCTTCTCCCCACCATACGCCGACGTCTACCTTCTCTTCTACCACCACCACGACGGCTGCCTCTTTTCTTTCCCCAACCTCTCGTTCATCGTTGGTAGCTTTGTGGTAGTGGTGGATTTGGCGGCGGAGGAAACTGAGAGTGGCAAATTTTTTTTAGGGGTGAGGCTAGGGGTGGCGGATCTCAAGGCAGTGGACTTTTTTGAAAGTACTGTTGATGGTGGTGCATAGGGGTATGCGGGATGTTGGCCGGCGAGGGTGGCCGCAATGGCGGCTCAAGTTGAGGACTGAGTGACCAAATGAGGCTTAGGTGGGATGATCAAGGTTTTGCTACTATTTGGGAAGTAGAGAACACCAGCCCCATCCCACCCCCCAATCCCCACTCCTAAAAAAGAGAAAATATTTAAATATATTGGTATTTTTCATAAATACGTGTGTATACACATATGTATAGAAAATTAGAAATATTTCAATAATTTTTTATTTTTCCTCTTAAAAGTTGCTTATATGAAATTATTTTTTTATTTATTTAGATATTTTCGTAATTGTCAACCATGTCATACATTTGGAGGGAATATTGATAAGATTCCCAAATTAAGTGACATCATCATTGGAATTTGCCATGTTAGCTTAATTCGCTAGATTCCGATTAAATCGAACTGAAATTAAATTTTCTTTTTGCAAAATAAAGAACTAAAATTGAAAATTTTAATTTTAAAGGACAAAAATCAAAATAGATCATAATTAACGGATGAAAATAACAATTTTCCCTAGCTAGTTTTATTGTATTGTAATTCCACATGTGAGTATGATTATTATATTTTTGTACCGTGCGAGCAAGAATGATCAAATGACATGGTTTTATTACCAATACAGTGAGCAAATAGTACTCAAACTCATAAGCTTGAAAAATTGTCATCTTATTAAATAAGATACATGATGTGCACGCTTTAATTATGTACCAGATTCTAGAAAAATACAAAAAAAAATATATACCAATGTACTATTATTCCAATTTCATTTTTGGAGTAAATGTAATTAACATAAATCAAGCTTTTTTTTCTTTATTTTCCAGGGCCATTCCCGTCAAAGTAATATTATGGCAACCCCAACCTCCAATATATACCTATAAAGGTGGCATTTATAATGTAATGA
Organism: Petrea volubilis; assembly: GCA_026212405.1. Lineage (NCBI taxonomy): Eukaryota > Viridiplantae > Streptophyta > Magnoliopsida > Lamiales > Verbenaceae > Petrea > Petrea volubilis. The sequence continues at coordinate 19,939,669 of CM047883.1, read as the reverse complement.
TAACGGAACAATTTATCAGCTAACTCATATATTTCGTGATTCAATCCTACATATCAAAGATACATGCAAAATACATGAATACTTTTTTAATACGCAATTAGTTTGTGAGTCATACATATTTGAGCTAGGTGTGTATGTGATAAATCTAAAATGAAAATGAAAAAAAGGGTCCAAAACACTTAAAAATTGGGACGTATGATATGAATAGAAGAATTGAGGTTACAACTTTCTAGTTGATCGTTCTTCCCCTCTCTCTCTCTCTCTCACACACACACACACACACACACAACAACAACAAAGAATCGGGAAAAATACGCGTATATTGGCATGCCCAAACACTTGAGATTGATAAAAATGTAGGAATTCTCAAAAAGCATCATTGTCTGATCAACGAAGCATATAATTCAGTACCCCCACTGGATGTCTCATTTAATAACTTTAACCGAATTAATGATTCAACAAAAATAATTATATAGCTAATGGGAAATAAATTAAGATAAAAAAAAATGTACACATTATCCTGATGGATTCATGAATATTCTCAGAGCCAATCAAGAAAATCATAGGATCAAGACTGCAATTGCCATGCTAAAATTTTGAGTGACTTGGTAGTTGAACATTAAATATCATTAATTATTTGTCCACCAACTCGTTTTTTGTCTACCACCCAGCTCATTTTAATCATTCCCAAGCAAACGCACGAAACTTCCTTCAGGGTGATGTTTGGTTATGTTATTGGGAAAAATATTATTATTTGAAATAAAATTAAATATCTATCCCAAAATTAATGCCTTCTTTTCACCCAAACATTTTAAAAATATATACTCAGTTTAAATCATTAACTCAATTCAAGATGTATTTATTTACGTTTGTTAATCATTATATTAATATAAATATATTTTAAAAGTCCTATATATACCCTACTACCGTGAGTAGGATGCAAAATAACTGAAAAGTTAGATATGTATAATGCCGTATGTCGAACGAAAACTTAAGTGAATTTACAAAATTTAAAAGTTGCTAACAGAAATAATGCCAAACATACCTTGAGGGAAACATATTTTTGGTACCATAAATTACTATCTACTCAATTTTGATATATATCATGATTTGAAAATACCTCAAATTTCATCACATAATTTTACAGGATAATTATACGTACCTACCTCCTCTGAATCTAGATAAAATTACGAATAACTCCTTCTTATTTCAAAAATTACAAATATCCACTTAAGGTATACATGAATTTAACAAAATTCACCCTTCATGAAGGTGGACATAATTGTGGGTTGTATTTCTTGTATTTTTGATAGTATTTTGAGATAAAATTCACGTAGTCTTGATAAGTTTAAGATGTAGAAGCTATATATAAAGTCTATTAAAATAATAATAATAATAAACTAGTGGTATCAAGCTATATGGTGATGTTCGGTAGTGATTGCTGTAATATAAAATAAACTATTTCACAAAAGTTGATGGAATTATAAAATTGAATGAGGGGTTTTGTGAGGTTTAACGAATCACATCTCTTGGTGACTGAGGTAATTATATGATGCAGAAAAGTTATTGGTAGTTTCAAAAAATATTACTAAGTTGGGATTTTTTGTTAAATGACGACAAATGTGAGGGAGGTGTTGGTAATTTTTAAAATAAGGGAAAATCATTTTTAATTTCACCTAAATGCAGGAGAGGTGGATGTCATTGTCCCTAATATTTATTTTTTCCTCAATACTGATACATTTGCCAATTTTTCATTAAATTGTTAACAGATAAAATATATGAAAATCACGTAAAAAGTTAAGTTCATTGTATAGGACAAAATCATGGTACTAAAATTCAAATAAAATCTAATTCACAACGAAAAAAAAAAACTAAAACCTAACTTATGGGATTGGCTATGAGAATTTTGTGTCTTCAAACAACGAACTTAATATCTCTCTTTTTTTTCCTATTAAAAGTTTGTCGGAAATGAAATATTTTCCAATAGAGGATTTTGTGTGTTACTAACATTAAGGGAAAAAAGAAAAAAAAATTGTGGATGAAATTTGATCAGACATCTTGAAATCATGATTCCAAAATAAGTAGAACTTAATTTGATTTGGTTGGACCCAACAAATCATATGGTAAAAATATTATATTTGCAACGTGAGTGATTACTCACGCTAAACTATTCACCATTCAAAGGACAAATAAGAAATAAATTATCATTTGCCATCTAATAAATACTGATTCATCCGAAGCGAGTCTAAACTAAAATTTCCCAATAACTTGTAGTACCAAAAATGAAAATTTCCTAGTACCTTTATATATATATTTCTTACAAATTCTCCAAATTTTCTTCCAAACATACATTTTCAAACAGAATATTCCCGACAAAGCGCACGATATTAGTATTAACAAAATGGTTTTGCACCTACCTCTGTATTTATCCACCCAGAGATCATCTCAATTATTCAGATATCACATACGTACGGGGCACAAAATCGTGCATGGTGGTTAGGTTACATTTGAGGCCAGATCGGAAATCGCATATCATAGTGACGCACTTGTATATATATGTATATATATATATATATATATATATATATATGAAGATTTGATTCTCTCATCGATCTGTTACTATACCAAACCTGATACTTTTGTGCAAATGAAGCAAGTGTACGAATACTTTTAATAACTAAATATAGATATTAGATTCATGATATATATATATATATATATGTCTCAATATATGTATGTATATATAATTTGATTTAATTTTCTCATCTGTTACTACCAAACCTAATACTTTTGTGCAAATGAAGCAAGTGTACAAACACGTTAATTTAATAACTAAGTATAGATACTTGATATATACACAAGCATGGATGGTGATCATATTAGAAGTGCATTATGAGTTTGGAACTCATTAATGTACATAATGAAACACACACACACACACACATGTGTATGTGTGCGTAATTATATACACACATTATATGCACACACTATTTTCTTTCTGGAGTTCTTAAGAACAACAACACTCATTCCCCGCCCGGAAGCAAAAATCAACAGAAACCAAAAAGTAATTATCACATGTTAATCCGTTTGAACAAAAAAAAAGTTGCATGTCCCATAATACTCACATGAATATCAATTAGTGGCATTGGCGAGTCCTTCTTGCAGCAAGGATAGGTCAAGGCTTGTCATATCACTGGCCTGCAACATGTTAGAAAAAATTACTAGAATGGATAATCATACTAATTAGTAATATTAATGCCAAAACAATAATAAGTAGGACAAAATTAATACCATAGCTGGTTTCTCGCAAAATTGTCATTTCTCAATCTCATTTTCATCCTGTAAGTTTGGCATTGCCCGATTTTGATACCAATGTTTTAATTTCTCTCAAATTTCACCCTACAACTTTTGTTTTTCTCAATGTTTGTCCATCAACAACTTCCATTAACACTACAAAAATACATCCCTTACAGTAACAAACTAATTGATTATAAATTTAGTTTTTGTGATAAATTTGATTTATATCAATTTCGTTGATAAATATAGTGTCAATAATTGTTTGTTTAGTTCTATTCATATTAAATTATGCCACTAATCCAATACAAATATTTTAAACCTATTACATAATCTTTTCGTAACAAATTTTTCATTAATAAAGATGTATAAGGTAATAGAGAAATGCATGTGATCCCTGTCACATTTCACGTGCATTTCTCCATTAAAAACTTATTAGAAGTTTGCATATGGTTAAAAATTTAATAGAAGTTTGGTAATGGTTAAACATTGAGAAAAAAAGGAAGTCATACAATTTGAGACAAATGCAAACGTTTTGCCTATAATTGAATTTGACCTAACTTGTGCGATGAAAACTGATTATATTTACCTCGGCCTGGATTTTGTGGAGAAATTTCCCGTTTGTTTGGGTCGACACACAGCTAACGACGTCGAGCTCTCTTTTCATCAACTCCGCGAGGACCCGTGAGAACCCGGACTTAGAATCTGTGGTGCTAGTGCTGATTAGAATCTCGAGCCCATCCTGGAACCGGTTCACTGTGATCATGGAGTGAGGCTGAGGCAAATCATGATCACTACCGATTGAACATGAAGGTTTTGTTGTGGCTGATGATAAACTAGACAACTTGTTCTTCAGCTTGTCTCTGCGCATCCTCAATTCTTGAATTTTTTTCTCATTGTGTTTTATGTAACTCACAGCTTCTTGCATGTGGTCGGATATCGAGCGTTTCCCCTTTAAGCGATTAATTAAGAACCATGCACACAAAAGTTACAAACGTGTATTATGAACCACATCAAATTTGAATCGAAGTGATAAATTCTTAATTTATTTATTTTTTGCGGATTTTATGTTGAAAGAATTGGCATAGCAAACATCAACAACGGAGCTTCTCTAAAATAGACGAAATATAGCACTCTCTGGCTAAAAAGAAGGAAAATGAAGATCGAGATACGCATATTACTTGTCATAACTAAAAGAAGCGAAGTTTATTAATCAAGAGAGTTCATGAAATTAAGATAAACTTAATTCAATGAATATTTGGTACTCTACATCAAATCAGTAGTAATTATCTAATTAAGTAGGGTTCATATATCAGTTTTGTACATGAAGTATAGATCAAATAAAATTGTGATTCATATATATACTAGCTAGGTTAAATTCATATTAGTAGACACCTCTACTTTCTTGACTTAATTAAGTGATTTTACCCACCACAATTAACCACAAATTTTAGTTCAAACACTGTAATCCAATTCCGATATATCCCCCCAAAAATTCTTCGCATAATGAGACAAGAGAGAGAGAGAGAGAGAGAGAGAGTTGGGGTAATTCACCTTCTTGTGCTGAAGAGGAAGAAGTGGTAGAAGAGAAGCATAAAGATTGGACATTTGAAGCCTCCTTTTCCTCTCAATATCTCTATGCATAACCCTCCTATTATTATTGTTATTATCACAATATTGATCATCTCTTGATCTCTCTGCAGCAGCTTGTGTAAGCCCGATTTGAGTTTGGCCCAGTTGTTCGTTGTTGTTGCTACTAATGGAGAAACTTATAGTAGCGTTACTCTCCATAGAAGAATCAAGATCATTATCCAGGATCAAATAATTATCCAGGGTTTCATCAGGTTCACCAAACACCAGCTCACCTCTTCGCTGTAAAGGGAACATCTTTCCTAATATCAGGATTCCCCGACAAAAATCCTATGACTAAACAATTGGATTTGGATTGAGATTATGATCAACAAGGAGATCCGGTTGGTGATTAGGGCGTTGAGATCTGCAATTTTGGCCCTTCTAATTAATGTCTTAATGGCTCTTTAACAAAGGAGACGGAGAAGAAGACATGGCCCTACCTGTGCTTTGTCTTTAAATTCTTTAATTTTTGTTTAGTGGAACTGTGTGGCTGCGTACAATAATAGTAGTGCTCCTACTACATAAAATAATTGTATTCACACATGAAATTCGTAAAGAGAACATAAGGGTCAAATTTATGAAGTGACTTAGTGTAATGTGAAAATGGATTAAAATTAAATGAGATTTGTTTAATGGCATCGTAAAGTTTGGGGTAGTTTTTAATTTCATTAAATAGTTAAATAATAACACGTTAATAGTGAGTTCTACTGTATAATTTTCGCCCTTAATTAAACTTATAACGATTTAACACGAGCAACTCTGAACCTCAATTATTTTAAGGATAATTCTATTAATATACTCAAATTAAAGAAAATTTTAAATCAAATGATATATAGCTGTGGCATAAATTTTGTATTATGCATGTTCTAAGGTTTTGTTTGGTTGGATGGGAAATGATAAGGAGGAGTGGAATGAAGGAAATTGGAAGGAAAGAAGAAAGTTTCCTCTGTTTGGACACCGGAGAAAAATTGAAGCGAAAAGTGAATACTGTAAAAATGAGCATGTGCTTGCTAAATTTTCTTCCATCCAAAAATGGGCGAAAAATGAGAGAGAAAAAAAGAAACTTATCATTTTGCACAATTATCAATTTCTTTTCATCTACTTTTCAATGCAAACGAACAGAAGGTGTGATCACAAGAAATTTCGTTTTTCCATGTTTATTTATACAAGGATAAAACTTGGTGTGTCATATATTGACCTACGAATTAATAAAATAAATAAACTTATCTATATCATATAATTAATAGTTTTTAAAATGTCAAAATTTAGTTGATTGACTTATATTAGTTTTCCAAAATAACTCATTAACATTACAACAATTATGATATAAAGTGGCTCTTTTATTTATCTTTAAAAATCATAAAAATGTATGTATTAATACTTATGGAGGCTCTTGAGAAAATAGCTTCTATAGCCGCGGTCGCAAAATAAAATAAAATAATAGTTTTTTTATTTATAAAATTGTCTCAATTTACAACTTTTGGAGGCAAATTATAACATTTGGAGGCCTATCTAATTAATTTGCCTATATAAATTTGCCAATATCTGAGGACAACTAAAAATTAGGGCTAATGTCACTAATAGTGCCCAAAATTTAATGTTATAAGCACTTTAGTCCGTACAATTAAAATTGTCATGTTTTGATCATTTATATCATAAATAAGTAACACTATGATCCTTACGACGAATTTTTCAATCAAATTTCCCAAAACACACTTATTTAAAAGGCACTTTTATATAAGTGCTTTGTTTGAATTGTCTCCAAAAAACAAGTTGGCTAGTGTTAACGAAAAACACCCTTAGTATTAGTATTTTTTCAGTGAAATTTGGCATAAAAATCGATTAAAATGATTCAAGTGTTATTTATTTATAATATAAAAGATTAAAACGCGACGAGTTAAATTTTAAACGCTAAAATGATTCTAATTGTAAACTTCAGGGACCATTAGTGAATTAATCCTAAAACTTAAAAGCCTTTTTAACTCATTTTTGGAGACCAATATATGCATGTCTCCAATTAATATTCGTCTAAAATTTATTTTTTAGTAGTGTAAATTGAAGGTAAAGATAATCAGAGTAGGAGGACGACCAAGATCTAAGGGAATATACGGAATAGATATCAATCCAATTATTAACCTTGTCAGTTGCTTTATTTTGATACTTTTAGAAGATATTCTTCACATAAAAAATGAGATTACAGGCTTACAGCCTCGCTGGCAAAACATTAAAAACACTCATTCGCTATATTTTTGGTTGTTTTATTCTCTGGTTTATTTGTAGAACGCAGCTAGCGGCTGGCCATTACAAGAAATTAAGACATTAAGTATTCTCTTTGCTAGAAAAACTTTTGTAATAAAGATATTTTATAATAAATTTAAGGTATTTGTAATAGATGTATAATAAATCGGTCACAAGCTATTTACTAATTGATTTCTCAATAATGAAATCCATTATGAATTTTTTTTTTGTTATAAAAAAATGTTATGTTTTTTGAGGGATTTCACCAAATTTTTGATTGATTGATTGTTAGTGACGTGAGAGAATAGGATTTGTTAGGTTTAATCAAGGTCTATGCGAGAAAAAAATTTTCATGAAGGGAGTGCATTCTTGTAGTGGACTAAAGTCATTTATTTTCTTCACAATTTAAAATGTGTTTTTTTAAAATAATATAAGTAGTGAAACAAAAGTCTTAGGTGTCAAATATATTTCTATGTTGTTTTACTAATCTTTTCATCATTAACTATCGAGAGCATTGGTTTTAATAAAGTCTAAGTGACAAATATAGGTTGTTGTACTAATCTTGTCATCGCCAACAATCAATTCAATAATTATGGCATGAATAATTTATGTGCTCACTTATCGGACCAAATCCATTATAATTACCAAGTACGTACTTGGCAATCTGGCCTTAGATTATTGGCGGAACGGAAGCTATATCAATTATGAAATATGGTTTTGAAGAACTCGTTTTTAAAATTTTAAAGAATTCAGATGATTTGGGAGTGAAACATAGCAGTTCGGATCTTCTGTTATATAATTGTGTTACATCTTCTACTACACTCATTAATATATACCACATGTATTGTTGAGAGATCGAAATAAAGAAAAATATTTTTTCTTGAACGTTTGTTGGTTCATATACTCTCAAAATGTGTCGGTTTCTTGATTTAGATCAATTATAAATTTATAATTAAACTTGTCCCTATTATAGCCCCTACAGAACATAATCATGTTTTAAAGTTCAGAAACATAATATGAACGCATTGGGCTCGATTCAGAAGATATTGTTGGCGACATGCTTAACAAATGGTCCCATAAAATAAATTAGAAAACAATTCTGATTGATTAATTCCCACCACGTGCGCCATTTAATAGGAGAAAATATCACGGTAATATCTCTTACATTAATCAATCACCACTATTTTATTTTAACTTTATTGAGTATATGATTCGTTTTCTTTTCGTAAGAGATAATTATGCGAATATCATATTTGATAGACTGCCACCGAGGTTCGAGCCGTCAAGGTTGAAATTTATGTAAATATTACAAGATCATTTCATTGAACAAAGGAGCAAAATATATTCTATCTTATTATTTTGATTCCAATAAAACAATTGCATCCATACTCTCATCAACTATGACGCCACGTTATGTTAGCGTTGTACCACACTCTATATTACACACACACACACACACACACACACACACGTACACATACATATATATATATATATATATATATATATTATTAATACACAATTAATTATATCCCCAATGTTCACAACTTGATTTTGATTGGGAGCACATGCTTCAATTTACTGCGGCCCGGCCGGTAGTGGTTTTTCTTGTTGCCGCCATTAATACAGTGGTATTTTGAAAAATAATTAAATAAAGGGATAATTAATCCCACCATCCCTGAAGTTTGGCCTAATTATAAATAATACCTCCTTGTATCGAAAATTACCAATACCCCCTGTGTTTTGTGGGGTTATTTGTAAAATAGACGGAATCAATGTAATGTCTATTTTGCCCCTTGAATTTATTTTTTTTTAATGAAAATATCGAAAAATTGGGGAATGGGTGAAATGACCAAATTACCCCTAGGTCAATTTTTGGGTAAAAAGCCTTAGTTTTTGCTGCTTCTTACAGCAGTGAGAAAGAGAGAGAGAGAAGAGGTAGAAGATTTCCAACTGCGTACGTGAACGGCGACCGACGAGGTAACCCAGCGGCGACGTGAACGGCAACCGATGAGGGCGCTCCGGCGGGTCTGGACGGCGGCGACGCGTACGTGAACGGCGACCGACGAGATAACTCAGACATTTTCGAACCGCTGGAGGTGGACGATCGACGGCGACGTGAAGCTCAACGACTGGAGGGTGCTCCGAAGGGTCTGGACTTGCGGCGACGCGTACGTGAACGGCGGCGACGAGGTAACCCATCGTTTGAGCTTCGTTTTTTCCGTGGAAGATAGGGTTTCGGGCATGATAATTTTTGGAGGTTTTTTTTTCGAAATTCTTAGTATAATGTGAGTGTGATGTGTTCTTAGTTTGAATCCTTTGTGAGTGTGATGTGTTCTTGAACTTTGATAGTGATTGGTGGACATATTGGTGCCCTAGTTTTCGAAAAATTGGGGTTTTTTTTTCGTTTTTAAGTAAATAATATGATGGCTTTTTGTTCTTGAGAGGTGATGACGTCGGTTTTGTGTGTGTTGTGAAATTTTGGTAGAAAACCCCCAATTTTTTTGTTCCAAGTTTTGTGAAGAAGGTGATTTGTTGGTGTTTTAACTGTTTTTTTGTAATTTGTTGGTTTTTTTTGTAATTTGTTGGTTTTTTTTGTTTGTAATTTTTTCTAAGCCCTAATTATTATTATTTTGTTTTTCTTTGGTAGGTTATGGATAAAGTGTACTGCATAGTGGTTCATTATGGTGAAAAATGTGAGGAATTATGTAACATTGCTAGGGATATGTACAATTATAAAGACTTTGTGGATGATGTGAAGGGTCTATTTAACTTAGGACATTCTAATGTGATTAATGTGACTAGTAGTGTGTATGGGTCCGATGAAAGAATATCTGTGTGTAGTGACTGTGATGTGTTGGTTATGTTTGATAGGAATAGTGTGTGTGATAAATTTGATGTGTATGTTGAAAATGAGGGAGGGGAAAATGATGAGGGTTTTGGCAGTGAGGGTGAATGGGATAGTGAGGGGGGCATTAAGGGTGGTATTGAGGATGGCAATGAGGGTGAATGGGGCAGTGAGGGAGGCTGTCATGGGGAGGGTGATAATGAGGGGGGTAGTCATGGGGAAGGTGATAATGAGGGGGGCAGTGAGGGTTTCCAACTTCTTGATGAAGATCATCATGCATTGTCTGATTATCACAGTGATGATCACTGTGAAAGCTTTAATGAATCAGATGATGAGTTACCAAATAATCCATTTAGGGGTTCAATGAGGGGTGAACCTATGTTGTATTATGAAGAGGGAGGTGTTGAAAAATTAGTACTAAAAGTGGGGCAGTCTTTTAAGAGTGTTTATGAGTTTAGGGAGAAATTAGAAGAGTTTGCTGTTCAAGAGGGGTTCTTGTTGGTTAGGAAAAAAAATGAGAAGACTAGGGTAACTTGTGTTTGTGAGAATGCAGGATACCCTTGGAGAATTCATGCGTCTGTGATGAGTGATGGTGTCAGTTTTAAAATTAAAACATACAATAACATGCACACATGTATAAGGAAAGACACTAAAAAAGATGTTAGTACTAAATGGATGGCATCTAAGTTAGTTGATGTTTTGAGGGAAAACCCAGACATGAAGGTGAAAGGGATTAGGAGTGAATTGGGCAAGTTTGGGGTAGATCCTCCTTACATGCAAATCTATAGGGCTTCAAAATTGGCTATGGAATCTGTAGAAGGTAGTCATAGTGAGTTATATGGTCTTCTTCCTTATTATGCGAAGATGGTTTTAATAACTAATGAGGGTAGTGTGGTGAGTTTACAGTGTGAATGTGGTGAGGATGAGGGGCTAAGTCTAAGTGTTGTACCTTCATTTAAGAGATTCTTTTTAGGATTGAAGGGACTTAAAGATGGTTTTGTTGAGCGTTGTAGCATTTTTTCAGGTTTTGATGGTTGTCACCTCAAGGGCCCTTATGGGGGAGTGCTTTTGGGTGCCATAGGAATGGATGCAAACAATGGGTTGTTTCCTTTAGCCTTTGCAGTTGTTGAATCGGAATGCAAAGAAAGTTGGCAGTTTTTCTTTGAGAATTTGTCCGTAATGGTTGGAGGCTTCTCTCATGATGCTCCTTGGACCTTTATGTCGGATAGACAAAACGTAATATGGTTTTTTATGCACAAAATATGTTGTTTTTTAACACTAAATATGCTGCTGTTTTAACACTTAATATGTTGCTTTTTAACACTTAATATATTGTTTTTTTTAACACAGGGCTTGGTGGAGGCAATTACTGCAATAGTGCCTCATGCTCATCACAGAAGATGTGCAAGGCATATCTTTGCCAATTTTAGGCTGCACTATTCTGGTGTAGCTCTAAAAATCCTATTTTTGGGTAGCCTCTAGGGCATATAATATTAGGGACTTCAATTTTGCCATGGAAAAAATAAGGCATCTCAATGAATCTGCTTATGATTGGTTGTGTAACATACCTGCAAATCAGTGGTCTAGGCATGCCTTTGGCACACACATAAAAAATGATCACGTCACAAATAACATTTTCGAGTCCTTCAATGCTTGGGTGGGTGATTTGAGGGGTAAACCCGTTTTAACACTTATGGATGGTATAAGGTCTAACATGATGGACTTTATTCAAAGGAGGGCAGCCTTATCAAAAAAATGGAAATCACCAATAACACCATATGCATTGAAAGTGTTGAACAATATGAGGAAAGAGAGTAGGAAATGTCATTTGCAAGTGGCCAGTAAGGGGTTGTATGAAGTGAGGGATAAATGGAGTCCTTTTGTTGTTGATATCTTGGTTAGGTCATGCACTTGTGGGGTTTGGGGGCTAATGGGGATTCCTTATAGACATGCTGTTACTGCCATTAACTATAGGAGATCGAAATTGGAAGATTTTGTGCATCCAACATTCTCCACAGAGAATTATAGGAAGGCCTACAATAGGATGATACATCCTATTCCTGATCAAAGTTTCTGGCCTAAAGACTTGGATGTGCAGTCCACTAGCTTGGGACCTCCATTGAAAAGGAGGCTGCCCGGAAGGCCCAAAACTTCAAGGAGAAGAGAGACTGGAGAACCTGCCCCTTCAAAGAGACTAGGGTCAGTTAGGTGTAAAAAGTGCAATGGCTTTGGCCATAATAGCAGGACTTGTGAGAAGGTACAACCATTATCTCAATCTGTACTAATTTTTCTATTTTTGTGTTTATTTAATTTTGATTTTTTTGTGAGAAGGGACTTGTGACTATTTAATAATATTTTTTTCTTTTTCCTTTTGTCCCAAGGGCGATGGTGGATAGGCTGTTGCTGCTGCACCAACACAATCAAGGAAAAGGAATATTGGACCATCAATAGAGGTTTGTTAAGTTTTATTTGTTAAGTTATGCCTTAAAATATTTGCCATTCTTATGCCTTAAATTGATTGTGATTTTTTTGCCTTCAATTTTTTGATAGACACAAACATTGCCATCATCCCAAACAAGCGTCAAGACTAATTCAGAAGTTCCTACTACTTCCAAAAAAGTTAAAAACAAATGCGTTGTACCAAGGCCTAAAGGAGGAATGGAAGCAAGAAGAAGTGCAAGGAGAGCATCTTGGGTAGCAAGAGGCAAGATTCTTGGAGTGGACAAACGGCAAGAAGGGATTGCTTCCCAGCCTATTTTAGTGCCATCGACTACTCATCAAAGGGAGATAAGGTCCAAGAAAATACACGACAAACCTTCATCTTCAGCCCCTCTACTCGATGCACAAATCTGAACTTATGGATGCATTTTTTGGAAAATATTTGTTGTTGTTTGATATCATTATGTAATGAGCATAATTGTTTTGATTTTGAACAAGTTCGGTTATGCTTCTTGTCGTGTTGTAATGAATATTGTTGTTAATTATCATGCTTTTGAGCACTATTATTTTTGTAAAGTTTTGTGACTTATGGTTTAATGACCCATATCATTATGTGTGTAATTAGGCATAAAAATTTAGTTGCCAGGTTCCCATGCATGCAAAATTCAGTTGGCAGGCAGGCAGGTTCCCATGCAGGCAAAATTTAGTTGGCAGGTTCCCATGCATGCAAAAAAAATACGTACAACGGCTATTATGTCACTTTAACAAAAATATTACATTTAAGCCCCTGACATTGTATAAAATTACCATGAACACCCTCAAGGGTAAATAAGTCAATTCATATTTGCTTAAATTGCATTCCCGCCTTCACAAGGGTATTTTCAGGAGATCACGTCAGAGGGCAAACGTTGACTGTTAGTCAACTTAACGGAAGGTGAAAATTGTAAGACGGCAACAAAACACAGGGGAGTATTGATAATTTTCGATACAAGGGGGTGTTATTTGTAATTAGGCCAAACCTCAGGGGTGGTGGGAGTAATTATCCCTTAAATAAAACAACTAATACAATTACAAAGAAATATATTTTTGAATATTTAGTTAAAGATTAAATAAATAAATGCACCGACTATATTGATTTGTGTAAGAACCAATCAATCAAGACTCTTCCGAGGTGCTTAATTGTTTCATTTTTTTTATTTTACTGTTTTTCACTATTAGTAACTTCTTTTTTATTATTACTAGCAACACCGTACACTTTGTATATGTGCAAAATATAAAAAATATATATTTCAATTTAGTAGATAATTTTTTTAGAATGAAAATAAAAATATATTATTAAATTTCTTTAATAAGAATACTTTTTAAGAATTATTTGAAATAATTTATTAAATTATAATAATTTAAAAATAAAATAATAATATAAAATAAAATTACATGACAAAGAATAAATAGAAAAAAAACCAAATAATTGCAATTAAAGAAAATCGTTTGTTGGTTGAGAATATATATTTTTTAAATTGAATGTAATATTACAATAGTAATTTTTTTATTTGCTCATATTGGTATGCCCAAACAACAGACATTGATAAAAATGTAGGAATTCTCAAAAAGCATCATTGTCTGGTCAACGAAGCATATAATTCAGAACCCCCACTGGATGTCTCATTTAATAACTTTCACCGAATTAATGATTCAACAGAAATAATTATATAGCTAATGGGAAACAAATTAAGATAAAAAAAAATGTACACATTATCCTGATGGATTCATGAATATTCTCAGAGCCAATCAAGAAAATCATAGGATCAAGACTGCAATTGCCATGCTAAAATTTTGAATGATTTGGTGGTTGAACATTAAATATCATTAATTATTTGTCCACCAACTCGTTTTTTGTCTACCACCCAGCTCATTTTAATCATTCCCAAGCAAACGCACGAAACTTCCTTCAGGATGATGTTTGGTTATGTTATTGGGAAAAATATTATTATTTAAAATAAATTTAAATATCTATCCCAAAATTAATGCCTTCTTTTCACCCAAACATTTTAAAAATACATACTCAGTTTAAATCATTAACTCAATTCAAGATATATTTATTTACGTTTGTTAATGATTATATTAATATAAATATATTTTAAAAGTCCTATATATACCCTACTACCGTGAGTAGGATGCAAAATAACTGAAAAGATAGATATGTATAATGCCGTATGTCGAACGAAAACTTACATGAATTTACAAAATTTAAAAGTTGCTAACGGAAATAATGCCAAATATACCTTAGGGGAAACATATTTTTGGTGCCATAAATTACTACCTACTCAATTTTGATATCATGATTTGAAAATACCTCAAATTTCATCACATGATTTTACAGGACAATTATACCTACCTACTCTGAATCTAGATAAAATTACGAATAACTTCTTCTTATTTCAAAAATTATAAATATACCCTATGTATGAATTTAACAAAATTCATCCTTCATAAAGGTGGACATAATTGCGGGTTGTATTGCTTGTGTTTTCGATAGTATTTTGAGATAAAATTCGCGTAGTCTTGATAAGTTTAAGATGTAGAAGCTATATATAAAGTCTGTTAAAAAAAATAAACCGGTGGTATCAAGTTATATGGTGATGTTTGGTAATAGTTGTTGTAGTATAAAATAAAATTATTTCACAAAAATTGATGTAATCATAAAATTGATTGAGAGGTTTTATCAAGCTTAACGAATCACATCTCTAGGTGACTGGGGTAATTATATAATGCAGGAAATTAGTTATTGGTAGTTTCAAAAAATATTACTAAGTTGGGGTTTTTTGTTAAATGATGACAAATGTGAGGGAGGTGTTGGTAATTTTCAAATAAGAGAAAATTATTTATAATTTCACCTAAATTCAGGAAAAGTGGATGTCATTGTCCCTAACATTTATTTTTTCCTCAATACTGATACATTTGCCAATTTTTCATTAAACTGTTAACAGATAAAACATATGAAAATCACGTAAAAAGTTAAGTTCATTGTATAGGACAAAATCATGGTACTAAAATTGAAATAAAATCTAACTCACAACGAAAAAAAAAAAAACTAAAGCCTAACTTATGGGATGGGCTATGAGATTTTTGTGTCTTCAAACAACGAACTTAATATCTCTCTTTTTTTTTTTTCCCTATTGGCAGTTTGTCAGAAAATGAAATATTTTCCAATAGAGGATTTCGTGTATTACTAACATTAAGGGAAAAAAGAAAAAAAAAATCGTGGATGAAATTTGACCACACATCTTGACATCATGATTCCAAAATAAGTAGAAATTTGACCACACATCTTGAAATTTGCCACGTAAGTGATTACTCATGCTAAACTATTCACCAATCAAAGGACAAATAAGAAATAAATTATCATTCGCCACATAATAAATACTGATTCATCTGAAGCGAGTTTAAACTAAAATTTCCCAATAATTTGAAGTACCAAAAATGAAAATTTTCCAGTACCTTTATATATATATATTTCTTACAAATTCTCCAAATTTTCTTCTAAACATACATTTTCAAACAGAATATTCCCCCCAAAGTACACGATATTAGTATTAACAAAATGGTTTTGCACCTACCTCTGTATTTATCCACCCAGAGATCATCTCAATTATTCAGATATCACATACGTACGGGGCACAAGATCCTGCACGGTGGTTAGGTTACATTTGAGGCCAGATCGGAAATCGCATATCATAGTGACGCACTTGTGTGTGTGTGACTATATATATATATATGAAAATTTGATTCTCTCATCTGTTACTATACCAAACCTGATACTTTTGTGCAAATGAAGTGAGTGTACGAATACGTTTAATTACTAAGTATAGATATTAGATTCATGATATATATATATATATATGTCTCAATATATGTATGTATATATAATTTGATTTAATTTTCTCCTCTGTTACTACCAAACCTAATACTTTTGTGCAAATGAAGCAAGTGTACAAACACGTTAATTTAATAACCAAGTATAGATGCATGATATATACACAAGCATGCATAGTGATCATATTAGAAGTGCATTATGAGTTTGGAACTCATTCATGTAAATAATAAACCAGACAAACACACACACACGTGTGTATGTGTGTGAAATTATATACACACATTATATGCACACACTATTTTCTCTCTAGAGTTCTTAAGAACAACAACACTCATTCCCCGCCCGGGAGCAAAAATCAACAGAAACCAAAAAGTAATTATCACATGTTAACCCGTTTGAACACAAAATAAAGTTGCATGTCTCATAATACTCACATGAATATCAATTAGTGGCATTGGCCAGTCCTTCTTGCAGCAAGGACAGGTCAAGGCTTGTCATATCACTGGCCTGCAACATGTTAGAAATAATTAATAGAATGGGTAATCATACTAATTAGTAATATTAATACCAAAACAGTAATAAGTAGGACAAAATTAATACCCTAGCTGGTTTCTTGCAAAATTGTCATTTCACAATCACATTTTCATCCTGTAAGTTTGGCATTGCCCGATTTTGATACCAATGTCTGAATTTCTCTCAAATTTCATCCTACAACTTTCGTTTTTCTCAATATTTGTCCATCAGCAACTTCCATTAACACTACAGAAATACATCCCTTACAGTAACAAATTAATCGATTATAAAGTTAGTTTTTGTGATAAATTTGATTTATAACAATTTCGTTGATAAATACAATGTTAATAATTGTTTGTTTAGTTCTATTCATATTAAATTATGCCACTAATCCATTACAAATATTTTAAGCTTATGACATAATTTTTTCATAACAAATTTTAAATTAGTAAAGAAGTTTAAGCGAATAGAGAAATGCATGTGATCCCTGTCGCATTTCACGCGCATGTCTCCATTAAAAACTTGTTACAAGTTTGCATATGGTTAAAAATTTAATAGAAGTTTGGTAATGGTTAAACATTGAGAAAAAATGAAAGTCTAACGTTTATACTATAATTGAATTTGACCTAACTTGTGGGATGAAAGATGATTATCTTTACCTCGGCCTGGATTTTGTGGAGAAATTTCCCGTTTGTTTGGGTCGACACACAGCTAACGACGTTGAGCTCTCTTTTCATCAACTCCGCGAGGACCCGTGAGAACCCGGACTTACAATCTTTGGTGCTAGTGCTGATTAGAATCTCGAGCCCATCCTGGAACCGGTTCACTGTGATCATGGAGTGAGGCTGAGGCAAATCATGATCACTACCACCTGAACATGAAGGTTTTGTTGTGGCTGATGATAAACTAGACAACTTGTTCTTCAGCTTGTCTCTGCGCATCCTCAATTCTTGAATTTTTTTCTCCTTGTGTTTTATGTAACTCACAGCTTCTTGCATGTGGTCGCATATCGAGCGTTTCCCCTTTAAGCGATTAATTAAGAACCATGCACACAAAAGTTACAAAAGTATATTATGAACCACGTCAAATTTGAATCGAAGTAATAAATTCTTAATTTATTTATTTTTTGCGGATTTTATGTTGAAAGAATTGGCAAAGCAAACATCAACAACGGAGCTTCTCTAAAATAGAAGAATTATAGCACTCCGCCACTCCCTGGCTAAAAAGAAGGAAAATGAAGATCGAGATATGCATATTACTTGTCATAACTAAAAGAAGCGAAGTTTATTAATCAAGAAAGCTCATGAAATTAAGATAAACTTAATTCAATGAATATTTGGTACCCTACATCAAATCAGTAGTAATTATCTAATTAAGTAGGGTTCATATATCAAATAAAATTGTGATTCATATATATACTAGCTAGGTTAAATTCATATTAGTAGACTCCTCAACTTTCTTGACTTAATTAAGTGATTTTACCCACCACAATTAACCACAAATTTTAGTTCAAACACTGTAATCCAATACCGATATATCCCCTCAAGATTCTTCGCATAATGAGAGAGAGAGAGAGTTGGGGTAAATTCACCTTATTGTGCTGAAGAGGAAGAAGTGATAGAAGAGAAGCATAAAGATTGGACATTTGAAGCCTCCTTTTCCTCTCAATATCTCTATGCATAACCCTCGTATTATTATTGTTATTATCACAATATTGATCATTTCTTGATCTCTCTGCAGCAGCTTGTGTAAGCCCGATTTGAGTTTGGCCCAGTTGTTCGTTGTTGTTGCTACGAATGGAGAAACTTATAGTAGCGTTACTCTCCATAGAAGAATCAAGATCATTATCCAGGATCAAATAATTATCCAGGGTTTTATCAGGTTCACCAAACACCAGCTCACCTCTTCGCTGTAAAGGGAACATCTTTCCTAATATCAGGATTCCCCGACAAAAATCCTATGACTAAACAATTGGATTTGGATTGAGATTATGATCAACAAGGAGATCCGGTTGGTGATTAGGGCGTTGAGATCTGCAATTTTGGCCCTTCTAATTAATGTCTTAATGGCTCTTTAACAAAGGAGACGGAGAAGAAGACATGGCCCTACCTGTGCTTTGTCTTTAAATTCTTTAATTTTTGTTTAGTGGAACTGTGTGGCTGCGTACAATAATAGTAGTGCTCCTACTACATAAAATAATTGTATTCACACATGAAATTCGTAAAGAGAACATAAGGGTCAAATTTATGAAGTGACTTAGTGTAGTGTGAAAATGGATTAAAATTAAATGAGATTTGTTTAATGGCATCGTAAAGTTTGGGGTAGTTTTTAATTTCATTAAATAGTTAAATAATAACACGTTAATAGTGAGTTCTACTGTATAATTTTCGCCCTGGATGTTGATAATTTACTTTGACACCCTTAATTAAACTTATAACGATTTAACACGAGCAACTCTGAACCTTAATTATTTTTAAGGATAATTCTATTAATATACTCAAATTAAAGAAAATTTTAAATGGAATGATATATAGCTGTGGCATAAATTTAGTATTATGCATGTTCTAAGGTTTTGTTTGGTCGGATGGGAAATGAAAAGGAGGAGTGGAATGAAGGAAATTGGAAGGAAAGGAAAAAGTTTCCTCTGTTTGGACACCGGATAAAAATTGAAGCGAAAAGTGAATAGTGTAAAAATGAGCATGTGCTTGCTAAATTTTCTTCCACCCAAAAATGGGCGAAAAATGAGAGGAAAAAACAAACTTATCATTTTGCACAATTATCAAATTCTTTTCATCTACTTTTCAATGCAAACGAACAGAAGGTGTGATCACAAGAAATTTCGTTTTTCCATGTTTATTTATAGAAGGTTAAAACCTGGTGTGTCATGTATTGACCTACGAATTAATAAAATAAATAAACTTATCTATATCATATTATTAATAGTTTTTAAAATGTCAAAATTTAGTTGATTGACTTATATTAGTTTTCCAAAATAACTCATTAACATTACAACAATTATGATATAAAGTGGCTCTTTTATTTATCTTTAAAAATCATAAAAATGTATGTATTAATACTTATGGAGGCTTTTGAGAAAATAGCTTCTATAGCTGCGGTCGCAAAATAAAATAAAATAAAATAATGCTTTTTTAATAAAATTGTCTCAATTTACAATTTTTGGAGGCAAATTATAACATTTGGAGGCTTATCTAATTAATTTGCCTCTATAACTTTGCCAATCTCTGAGGACAACTAAAAATTAGGGCCAATGTCACTAGTAGTGCCCAAAATTTAAAGTTATAAGCACTTTACTCCGTAAAATTAAAATTGTCATGTTTTGATCATTTATATCATAAATAAGTAACACTATAATCCTTGCGATGAATTTTTCAATCAAATTTCACAAACACACTTAATTAAAAGGCACTTTTTATATATCAGCTTTGTTTGAATTGTCTCCAAAAAACAAGTTGGTTAGTGTTAATGAAAAACATCCTACGTATAAGTATTTTTTTCAGTGGAATTTGGCATAAAAATCCATTAAAATGATTCAAGTGTTATTTATTTATAATATAAAGATTAAAACGTGACGAGTTAAATTTTAAACGCTAAAATGATTCTAATTGTAAACTTCAGGGACCAATATTAGTGAATTAATCCTAAAACTTAAAGGCCTTTTTAACTCATTTTTGGAGACCAATACATGCATGTCTCCAATTAATATGCTTCTAAAATTAATTTTTTAGTAGTGTAAATTGAAGGTAAAGATAAACAGAGTAGGAGGAAGACCAAGATCTAGGGGAATATACGGAATAGATATCAATCCAATTATTAACCTTGTCAGTTGCTTTATTTTTATACATTTAGAAGATATTCGTCACATAAAAAATGAGATTACAGGCTTACGGCCTCGCTGGCAAAACATTAAAAACACTCATTTGCTATATTTTTGGTTGTTTTATTTTCTGGTTTATTTGTAGAACGCAGCTAGCGACTGGCCATTACAAGAAATTAAGACATTAAGTATTCTCTTCGCTAGAAAAACTTTTGTAATAAAGATATTTTATAATAAATTTATGGTATTTGTAATAAATGTATAATAAATCGATCACAAGCTATATACTAATTGATTTCTCATTAATGAAATCCATTATGAAAATATTTTGTTTTTTGTATAACAAAATGTTATGTTTTTTGAGGGATTTCACCAAATTTTTGATTGATTGATTGTTAGTGATGTGAGAGAATATGATTTGTTAGGTTTAATTAAGGTCTATGCGAGTAAAAAATTTTCGTGAAGGGAATGCATTCTTGTAGTGGACTAAAGTCATTTATTTTCTTCACAATTTAGAATGTATTTTTTTTAAATAATTTAAGTAGTGAAACAAAAGTCTTAAGTGTCAAATATATTTCTATGTTGTTTTACTAAACTTTTCATCATTAACTATCGAGAGCAATGGTTTTAATAAAGTCTAAGTGACAAATATAAGTTGTTGTCGTACTAATCTTGTCATCGCCAACAATCAATTCAATAATTATGGCATGAATAATTTATGTGCTCACTTATCGAACCAAATTCATTATAATTACCAAGTACCTACTTAGCAATCTGGCCTTCGATTATTGGCGGAACGGAAGTTATCAATTATGAAATATGGTTTTGAATAACTCGTTTTTAAAATTTTAAAGAATTCAGATGATTTGGGAGTGGAATATAGCAGTTCGGATCTTCTGTTATATAATCGTGTGGAAAAATTACATTGACTACTCCTGAAGTTTGGTTAATTTACAAAAAACCCCCTACTTTTTCAAAAATTACCAAAAACCCCTAAGGTTCTATCTATATTACAAACTTATTTCAATTTTCGAAAATACTGCTTCCCTTTTTTTTGGGTATTTACATTGACCCCTCTGAGATTAGGTTAATTTACGAGAAACTCTCTATAGTTTCAAAAATTACCAAAATCCCCCTGAGGTTATACCAATATTACAACTAGAACCTACTTAGGTTGATTTATCAACAATATTATTTTTTTTTCCCTCTGTAATATTGCTATCATAAAATTTTCATGTAATAGATTTAGAAAAAAAAATGTGATTACGTATTCGAATAAATATTCTGAATTCAACATTATGAATTTATACAAAATATGTGCTAAATTTATATTTGAGAAAAATATAATTATATGCATCGTATATATCCATAATGTTAAATGAGAAATTAATATAAACATTGATTGAAATAAAATTAAAATTAAATAATGCACTTGAAAACTTTATTTAGCTTGAGGACTCTAATTCATTTCTCTTAAAATTTACTCCGTATTAACGATAATATGACATACTTGATGTGTCGGTAGATACTTTTAATGTATTAAATTCAGAATATTTATTTGAATAAATAATCACATTTTTTTTTTCAAATCTATTATATGAAAGTTTTATGATAACAATATTACAGAGGAAAAAAAAAAGGAATTAATATTGTTGATAAGTCAACCTAAGTAGGTGCTAGTTGTAATATTGATATAACCTCAGGGGGTTTTTGGTAGTTTTTAAAACCGTAGGGATTTTTTGTAAATTAATCTAATTTTGGGGTGGTCCGTGTAAATTATCCAAAAAGAGGGAAGGGGTATTTTCAGAAATTAAAATAAGATTGTAATATTGATATAACCCTAGGGGGGTTTTGGTAATTTTTTAAAAAGTAGGGAATTTTTCGTAAATTAGCCAAACTTGAGGGGTGATCAGTGTAATTCGCCCTTATCGTGTTACATCTTTTGTTACATTTATCAATACACACCACGTATATTGATGAGCGATCGAGATAAAGAAAAATATTTTTTCTTGAACGTTTGTTGTGTAATATACTCTCAAAATGTGTCGGTTTCTTGATCTAGATCAATTACAAATTTATAGTTAAACTTGTCCCTACAGAACATAATCATTTTATTAAGATCAGAAACATAATCTGAACGAATTGGGCTTGATTCACACGATATTGTTGGCGACAATGTTTTAAAACCCGGACCGGTCATCGAACCGGAAAATCAACCGGGTCAAGGGTCACTGGTTCAACCGTTGGTCGAACCGTGGTCGAACCGGTGACGTCATAATTATATAATAAATAATAATTAATATATAAAATATGTTAAAATAAAAAAAATAAGTCCACATAATGAAAATCTTCAAGTAAAATATGAATTAAAATATTTTCAAATAAAAATATATGCACTTAATTTTCTAAATTAAATTTGAAGAGAAAGAAAACATAATTAATAAAATATATGTGAAAGAGGAAGTCATGTGTAATTTTCACTATCAATAAAATTTGAAGTACAAACTACTCATTTTTAAGAAAACATATCATTTTCTTTTATTTATTGCAAATCAATATGTAACTCTTCAATAAAGAGTAAAAAAAAAAAAATTAAGAATTTAAGGTTTCAATTAATTTAATTTATACACACATAATAATTAAATTATCACTTGAGTGTTGTTTTAGTGGCATATTTTTTCCTTTTTCATGTGAGAGGTCATAGATTCAATCCTAATTTTTTAAAATTTATTTGTATTTTCAAAAAATTTAAGAACCGGCCGGTTTGCATGACCCGGTACCGGGTCAACCGGTTCACCGGTTCAACCGGCGGTTTTCACCGGTTTAGCAAAAGTAGAGCGGTTTTTGCACTCTACCGGTTTTGTGGGTTGAACTGAGCCGTTTTAAGGGCCGGGTGACGGTTCAACCGGTTCGACCGGCCGGTCCGGGTTGGGTTTGAAAACATTGGTTGGCGACATGCTTAACATTTGGTCCATAAAATAAATTAGAAAACAATTCTAATTGATTAATTCCCACCACGTGCGTCATTTAATTGGAGAAAATATCACGGTAATATCTCTTACATTAATCAATCACCACTATTTTATTTCAACTTTATTGAGTATATGATTCGTTTTCTTTTCGTAAGAGATAATTATGCGAATATCATTTTTGATAGATTGCCACCGAGGTCCGAACCGTCAAGGTTGAAATTTATTTAAATATTACAAGATCATTTCATTAAATAAAAGAGTAAAATATATCCTATCTTATTATTTTGATTCCAATATAACAATTGCATCCATACTCTCATGAACTATGACGCCACGTTATGTTAGCGTTGCATAAGACTTAACAACTATAAAGGACCACACACACACACACACACACACACACACACACATATGTATATGTATATATATATTATTAAATACACAATTAATTATGACCTCTTTTCACACAAGAGGGAAAAAAATATTATATACGTCATATTAGATCAACCATCGTTACATATTGTATTCACTTTGAGCCGTCCAATGGGCCTCCCCTGCTGGATTCTTCAATTAGAGCCCAACGAATTGTCTTTTGCTTTTGAAAAATAGCCCAATCCCAACTTGTACCGTGACAAGCTCTGACCATTTATGTAATAATTGGGCTTGTTAAGATTAAAGTTTACGCCTACCAATATTCGATCGTGTAACTTAAAATACCTCTACTTTTTAGGAAAAGACCAAGAGTCCGTTTGAATATATGTGGCTTTTTTTAAAAAAGATAAATACTGGTTTAAAGGCATTTTAGTGAAAAATAATTGTATTTAGTTGGGCTTTTCTAAACAAACAAGAGTCGTAAGAAAAAGCCCAAATGTGGAAGATAGTTTCAAATAAAAACACCTTTTAAACTCTAAAAAAGAAATAATAATAATAATAATAGTAATAATAATAACAACAACAACACCTTTTAGCCATTGTATCCACACGTAATTATTGCATCCAAACGTAATATAGTTAAATAAAAAGTTCTATTATAAAAAACACAACTCGAAAACCACTTTTTTTCTAATTTTATTCAAATGGGCCAGTTTAAATATCGCAAGTTGGCACATTAATAGCATATTCTTATGCAAAAGTTTTCAATTAATTCTTCAGTTTACATCTCTCTCTTGAGATATATATATATATATATATATATATATATATATATATTTTGGTCTTAATCATCTAATTCTGATCAATTGACTGACTAATCCAGATCTAGTTTTGCTTCCCATCAACTTCAATTCCTAGCAGTTTATATTATGTAGATGTGATAACAGACCATGAAGAGAGAGAGAGAGAGAGAGAGAGAGAGAGAGAGAGAGAGAGGAGGAGGAGGAGGAGGAGAACAAGAAGAATAATCAGGAAGAAATAATTATAATGTGACTTCAAATTAAACAGAAAATTTGACTACAAGCTATTGGTCTCAAGGAATGTAGTCTTTAGTATATTTTTATATAATGAGATTAAGCCTAACTTACCCTATTCAAAGTATAAAAACAGGCTAATTGGGATTATGGTTTGTGTGGCACAAAGTAGCAATTTACCTCCTATAGTCAAAATGACATTTTCGGTCCTCATGATGTGTGAAGCAAGTGCGTACTACTTCTTTTCCACCAGAATTAAAAATTTTTCAATTTTAAAAGTCAAGTGCTTATTATATATGAACTTGAATTTTTGCCGACCTTCAAACTTTTCAGCCAAATTTGTCCTCAAATTAAAACAGAAAATTATCACAGAACTCAAAATGAGTACAATCAAGAAGTTGTGGCGTTCAGAGTTCCTAGATTAATGTTGCAAATATACGAATCTCTCTAAAGAGAAAATACAACTTGACAAGCCCACTTGATTAATTATCCATCTATATATGGATAATGAAGAAACCTAAAAGGCATCATTCTGACGAAGAAGAGTGTGAAAGGAGTGCGGATTTAGCATGAGCAAGTACTAGAAAATGATGATCATCTAAGCTATACTTCAAACAAGAATCGAGATTATGCACATGGTCAAATAACATAACAATGTAGAAGCTGCATCACATGCTAATGCGAATGATGATTATTGTTGAACGAACGATGCAAGACAACTTTTGATGCAATTATTAATTGAATATATGTATTCAATAATGCATATCATGAACAAACTGGTCATTTTTTGTTCTCGTTATTTCAATTCAATCAAGAGAACACAGATTTCATGACCAGGGACCTGGTTTTTTTTTCATTCCACTTTGGATCTCACTACAGAAAAGATGTGGTTTTTTGTTTTTCAACTGAAAAAACCGGCTAGATTTTGCCCGGAAAAATACAGAAACCGTCGCCCCGTCGATTTTTCAACGCCCCCAGATTGCATCCGGAAAAAGGTGCCGTCGGAGTGTCACTGGATGTCTGGCGGCTTTCCGTCAGATTTCCTGATACGACGGGTTTTCAGCGAAAAACCGGCAGCCAATTTAATTTCTTTTTCTTTCATTTTAATATTTGAAATTAGTCTGGCAGTTATCCGGCAGCGCATTCCACCAGACCTTTTCGATGCCATTCTCGTTGTCTTTCAGCCGGTTGTTTTGGCGGCTTTTTTTGCTGGAATTCCGTCGGGCTTTTTTGATTTATTTTTTTTGCACTTGTATACAATATTGTAAAGATTTGAAATATCAACCATCTAAAGCAAAACACCAACCAAAATAATTAATATCTAAACGTAATTCCACAACAATATTTGAATTAAAAATACAATAGTGTAGTTGACTTCAAATTATAGCAATAATTGGAAAAGAGTTGTTTAAATGTCATCCGAGCTACTCATCGTAATAGGAATAGTTTTTCTCATTATCGGTATTGTTGGGTCGTACTTTGGCTGTGAAGTAGGATGTTGAGCGGGCTGTATGAGTGGGATATCGAGCGGGGAGTGGGCTGGGATCGACTGTGTTATAAGCCCGTACATATGTTCCACCCTCGTCATAAGCTCCCGGCTCTACAACTTAAACTAGCTAATTTCCTCCTGGTGAGCTGTTATACGATTGTTAAGTTTAGTAACTTGAAACTATACTTGGCTGAGTGCCTAACTACCGAAGCTGGTGAAAGACGGCTTGCTGTCTAATGAGGTTGACTAACCAGCCTTGGGGAGATAGTTCTGCACGAACCTGCGACCCTTTCTGTTTGGTGGGTTGACTACCTGTATGAATAGCTCATGTCTGGAACTATTGTGCCACATGGACATCATTTTTATAATACAACATGCATCTATCTATACGGCAAACAATTTTTTGGCTAACCAAACCCAATCTTTTAATGTACCTTGCAAAAATTTGTTGAAAGACTATGTTCGAGAGGCATTAAAATTCAGACATCAATTGGATCAATTCATCAACACTATATATGTGTGTGTACATATATATAGAGAGAGAGAGAGCAAGAGAGAGAGAGAAATCGTCCACACCATATCTTATGATACCAGACACATTATAATCACTCTTGATACTCATTAATCTTGATGCAACTGACAAGGGTGAAGATCTTAAAAACTAGGCCGAACTGGTTCACTAAATTTACTCAAAAGATCAAAAAAAACCTTTTGAGTTTTGGAGTTTGGTTGCTCTTCCACATTGTTCTGTTGTTGATTGTCACCTACCGTCCCTAATGTATCGTTACAAAAAAGACAAAACTTAAATCACCAACAATATCTTGTTCCGCCGCATCAAAACATATTTCAGAATATCTATTTAGTAGATTTGTGTCGTGTCCACTACTTGATGAATTTGGTTCAAAATACGGTGTATTTGCTTGAGTAGGTGCTACATTCCTATGAACTACCCAATACTAATAATTTGGCTTAAAGTTGTGATGAATCAAATGTTCCTTAATTTTTCTAGGTTGTAAAAAAGACCACTTTCTAACAAAGTTCGCGTATGAGCCTCGAATCACCTCAAACTTCACAAATCCTTCGCATCCCTTAGATGTTCAATAAATTTATCAAATCCATCCACAAATGAAGTAAAATACGCCACGTGACTATGATAGGTCCTAGTATACATCCAGGTACAATACATGTGGGGGAATAATCATCTACGGGTTACAAATTTATCTTCATTGATGTATTCCACACTCATTGTTAAATATCTTGTTATATTTAAGCTTAATTAACACAAAAACAATGAAAAGGCTTCAACTCTTCCCTAATCTGATCCACTTTCCCTGCAACTCCGACTAACCTAGTAACTATAAACTAACTAATCATATATAGAGAGAGAGAAAAACACACACACGCACATACATAAATACATATACATCTACAACGTCAAGCAATAGCGAAAGTTGAAACATTATTAAGGGTTTCATACTTACCTTCTAAGCACATTGAAATCCGCAAAATAAAATTATTGAACCCAACCTCTAATTACGTGCTCTTTTTCGCGAACACCTGTCAAGAAATCAGAGTCAATAGGTAACAATTCACTATATGAAGCTCAATGAAGTTACGCATCATAAATCGAACTAAGTTCATTATCAATTAATACAAAGTTTGTTTACATGTATTATATACACTTAACACAATATTGTCCACTTTGTCCAATTTAAGTTTGATTACATATTTATTTATATAAACTCATACATTATCAGGTTTTTCTGTTACGGCTATTTATAACTATCACACTAAATTTGTTTACAAGTGATATATATAAACTAACACTATAAATTATCAAGTTTGTTTATCAACTAAGTTTATTTACAATATTATCAAGCTTGTTTACGAAGTTTGTACTATATAAACTAACACAATATATACATATCAATAATTGTTTATAATTTTTATGCAAATCACAAAAATTAATATAATTCTAAAAAGCACAACCATAAATTGGTCATACAGTTTATAAATCATTACATACACCGAAATTCAATATTAATCTAACAACCTAAAATTATTAATTCATAATGTGTAAAAATGAAAAATAAAAAATCAGACCTAAGCTTGCAGTGGCATAGAGACACGGTCCGACAGCAGTGGCGAAAGTCCGACAACGGCAAAGGGGCAGCGGAGGGTAGGGCCAGCAAAAGCGAAGGGACAACGCCATCGGAGAGAGACAGAAAGAGAGAAAAAGAAAAGAAGAGGGAGACCTATAAGTATTTTATATAATCACCCAGCAAAATTCCGGCGAGAAACGTGTCGTTAGAATATTTTCTCAAATTTCGGCACCGATTCCCAAAAAAACAAAAAAGAAAACGAGGAACCAAAAATTTGTACCGACAACTTTGCGTTGCCAAGCCCGCCGGCAATGTAATGATGAGTATCAAAAAAATTCAGTGGAATACGGCCATTGCAATGCCACTGGAAAAAATAAAAATAAACAAGTTAAATCTTTCCGGCAAGTTTCTGGCGACCATGCCCACTGGAAAGATTTTCAAAATTATGAAAAAGCATTAGTAACTTCTAGCAGGTGGAGGTCGCCGCAATTCCGCCAGACATTATATTCTTTTTTTAAAAATTTATGTGTAGTCCGGCGGAATCTTTAGGCACATTTCTGCTTGAAACTTTGGCGAATTCAATCACCCCAATGTTTGTCGGATCCATTTCCACTGGATTATTGATCAGCACGCACCTGGAAGGCTGGAAGAAGTCCGTCGGTCTTCACTGAGAAATTTCCGATGGAACATTGCCACCGAAATCTTTCCGCCGAAATTGTGTGTTTTCTTGTAGTGTCTTAGCATCTGAAAAAATTATCTGCACAAATGATCTAAGCCCTCTAGGATTCAAAAAAGTGATCAGTACCCGCTGATAAACATACTAAATATATCTAGCTAGTGCGAACACCTCACTCGGTCAAATCATCCCGGCAAGATCTCGGAGCGGAAGCAATGCTTTAAACCGAGTGACAAGCCAAAATACAACTAAAATATCAACAAATGAACATTCCGAAAGATTTCACAGCGATCATATATAGCGCACCATAGTCCCATTCTAAATATTACATAGAGGCTATCTATAGTCCTGTAACAAACCAAAGCAACACAAGTAACTTTTTACATAGCAAAATTATATGCTACATTGGTTGTCCCAAATGACGACTTAGGAAATTGGCTCCAAATCTAGCAATGAGGTCTGATATCAAAATCAAATTACAAAAGGAGATAAGGTCATTGCATAGCAAGATTGTGATTCTAAACTATTGAAACTCCAAGTGGAACTTTAAAGAAATCTAAACTTCATGGAATCAAGTGAGAGTTTTCAAATTTCTGTACAAGTTAGTAACAAGGTTTTTTGCACAAATCCACAATTTGGAGACAAGTCAATGGAAAACGTTTTAAGACCTTGAACAGTAATTAAGAAAAGCCAATCAAGAAACAAAGAAACATAAAATTAAAGTGCTGCAATTCAACTAGCCATATCAATTTCTTAAGGCTGCAGCCCATAACTTGCACAGAAACGAAGAAACCAAACAATCCTCACGAAATCTTCAAATTCAAGATCAATTAGATCGAACAAACAATTCCTACAGATGTTTGGTCTGGCTGGGCAGACATTTCCAGTTGCCAAAATTAAGCAAATTTAATCAGATTGACCAATCTCTCTTGAAGTTCAGATACATCAATGCTTGTAAGACCATTGGCCTGGGTAAATGATGAAAATATAAGAGAATTCTAAAAGAAAGATAAAACTAAGAAAACAAAACCCCAAATCCCCATATAAAGAATAGGGTTGATAAATTATCTGCAACCCTATTCCTAAAAAGGGGCACTTCAATCACACACACAATATATATATAGATATATATATATATATGTATATCTATGTATAGCCCTAAAAGTTCCTGTAACAAAATGCAAAATTAACCACTTCCTCTATATGTATTGAATTACCTCAATCTGAATTTTATGGAGAGCCCATTCATCGTTCGTGGTTGAAACACAGCTAATTATATTGAGCCCTCTTGCAAGCAAATCTGCAAGAACTTTCAAAAGGGGGAAACCTTGCTTATTACTGCTCATTAAGATCTCCATTCCTTCCCTGCTAAGGTTTACCTTCACACAAATATTCGAATTCGATTTCTAATCCTCAGTGATATCAGTAGACGTGATCTTCCCCAACTCGTCTCTCCTAATTTGCAGTTCTTCAATTTTCCTTTGCATATCTTTTATGTAATTCACTGCCTGGAGAATATGATCAGACGTAGACCGCTTTCCCTGGAGGAGACCACTCAACCAAAAATTCGATGTGGGAAAAAATGAGATAACCTTTTTTTTTTATAATACGCATACACACCATTGCACAACACACATAGTTAGAATTCAAACCCAAGCAACAACCTCCCCACACCTATAAAGGTTGGGTTCATGTCCATCAGACAAAGGGCTGTGGAGATAATAAATTAGTTACAGGGTGTTTTGAACTCGGAAATACTAAAGACTACAGTGTATATATGTATATATACTTGCAATAAACGTAATTTATATATGTATGTGACTATATTCACCTTGATATATTCAAGAGGGAGAAGGGATCGGAGAGAAGCATATAAGCTTGACATTTCTTGCCTTCTTTGTCTTTCAATATCTCTATGCATAGTTTTCTTGGAATCATTATTATTATTGCCGCTACCCTCATTCTTGTTTTCTTGATTTTTTTCGCTTGTTGTTTGCTTCTTTTTGGCTCCCTTATTCTCTGTAACTTGATTAATTTTCTCTAAAGGAGCAGAATCTGAAAGCAGATTTTCCAGGATTTCATCTTGCTCAAAGACCAATCCATTATTCCGTAAAGAAAACATTTATAGTAGACTAATATTGGAGTCAATACACTAAGAGTGTGTGTGTGTGTGTGTGTGTGTGTGTGGGTAGAGTGTGCTCATGAGAAAATGGAGCCCCACCCCAGCGGATTCACACTTAAAAAGTGAGGGGCGGCCCATAATACCAACAGTAAACCCCACAATCCACATGCCTCATTAGGGTACCGTCATATGTAGTATTTGCAATTGGTTTGGTGTTTAATTAATTTAATCTTTATTTTAATCCATCTTGTAGATGATTCATTTAGTAAAATGACATGTTGGGGACTCTAAATCTTATATTCTTGTTGGTGATCAGTGATTTATTTGTTTTTATTTGTTATGTATCTCAAGTTTGCAAACCACTACAAAAATATCTGACTCTTTCATTATTGAAAAATTTACGATGGATAGATTCGGTTATAAATACCATATATTTGATTTATGAAGAAATCCTATTAAAATATAGTTAAGTCTAATGAACATGCACCCTGCCTTAAAAGGTGTGGGAAGCCTAATGGCTAGGATTCGAATCCTAACAGGTGTATGTATGTGGGTTACATCATATATTATCAAAAAAAAAAAAAAAGTCAACAATTAGTTATCAAAATATATTTACCTTTTAACTTATGATGAGGTTCATTCATTGAGCCACCTAGGGTTTGTTTCATAGGGAGGAAGAGGAGGGGAATGAAGAAAATGAGATAAAAGAAACTGTTTTCTTTTGTTTGGTTGTAGGAGGCAAAAAGTGTAAGGAATTGGACAAAAAATTGTATGGGACCTACCAATTTTTTTCCCTCCCAAAATTGGACAAAAAACAAAAAGAAAATATTATAATTATTTTTTTATTTTTTTTCATCAAAACAATTACGTGGAAAATTAAAATGCACTTATTTTCTTTCATTCTCTTTTCTTTTCACTCTATTTTCTTTCCTTTGTCAAACGCCCTGCTAATCTTTATGGCTCGTGACCATTTGTAATTTTCATTTTTCTTGAATTGGACTAATAGCAAGCAAATTGCACGTGTTAAATTGCTTAGGAGCTAATTGTTTTTTTCTTTTAGTTAATTCTCCCTCTTTTGTTTGCATTTTGATAGAATTATCACTTGGCGTGGGTGTTGGGTGAAGCTTACAATTGTATTTAGTATTTAGTATTTACTTACTTTCACCAGTTAAATTAAAGTAACATTAACAATAAAAAAAACTAACAAATCAAAGGAACACGTGTAATCTTGACAAATCAAAAGTTTCACTCGGCATGATAAATGTTGTTTGCCTTTTCTTTTTTTTTTTACTATCTCCATTTCATATTATTATCTCCTTCTTTTTTAATTGTCGTTTTGGCAAAAATTTCATTCCAAAATTAATATTTGTATTCTCAACTTTTGAAGATGCATTCATTAACTTTTTTTTTCAATATAACATTTTACTTTAATAAATACCTTTTGTAAATTTCTAAAAAAAAACTCTCTTAAAAACTCATTAACTAAAAAGATATTTTAGTTATATTAACGTAGAATTATAGTTATTTGTTATCTTCCTTAAGTAATCCCTGTGCAAGACATTAAATGAAAATTAAAAGGGAACGAATGGAATATTACTTGTTTCGGCATCCTATTTTTGTTTCAAAATATCTACCAATTTATGAAATTAAGATAATACACAATACGAATATATCCTCTTCAGTAACAAATTAATTCAATATAAATTTAATTTTTATTGCGGATTTTGTCAATCACAAATTTATCTTATATCACTAATTGTTGTTTTAATTCTATTTACATCGAATTATGCAATTAATCCATCACAAATACCTTAAATTTGTAGCAAAATTTGACCATCACAAATTTTTCATTAGTAAAGAAAATACTTTTTTGTAATGATATTTAATGCACATTTTTTTTCAATTAATTAACCCTCAATGAGTCATTATTATTATTATTTTTTTCAAATTTTTTTCATAGAAAGTACAATTATTAAACTCTTTTTAATTTGTGAGAATAAGCTTAAATGATTAATAATTGGAAATTATTATAAACACTCCAAAATATCGGCATTTAATTCTTACTTTTTTGTTAAAAAATTGACCAAAATGTCCATCTATTTTCAAATATAATCAAATACACTTTACTCCCTCAACTCTTTTTTATTAAAAAATTGATCAAAATGCCCATCTATTTTCAAATATAATCGGATACACCTTGCTCCCTCAACTCGTTGATATATCTCATTTACTCCCTTAACTATCAAATACAACACCTTCTCACCTTTAAAAATTAGTCAAAATTGATTTTACAACTTTAATCCCCAACCCACCCCACCCACCCACATTTAGCATTTTAAATTCAACTTCGAATCCTTTATTAGATATAAAAATATTTTTTATTTTAATTTTAAAAATAATTGATAGTTTAAGTAAATTGAAATAAAAACTAAATTAGTTACTCTAATAATATCTAAAATTAATTATCAAAAGCTATTCTAGATCTTGAACTAAGGATATATTTTCTAAGTAAAATTCGACTATCTTGAACAAAAGTGAATAAATATTTTAATTATAATTTCAATATGTTTTTTATATTAATTTAAATTATGATATATTTAAATAAATGTAAATTAAAAAAATGAGCATACCACTATATTTTTTTTTAAAAAAAAAACATACGCAAATCGACAATTTTATTTTCCCTACTACTTCAATGGTACCGGTTTGAACCCCTACTACTAGATTATAACCCCAATGACGATATACATCATATAATTAAAAAAATAAAGTGCATATAATTTTATTTTAAAATGAATGGGATATTTTGATCAATTTTTCAAAGTGAAAATAAAGTGTCAGTAACAATTTTAAAATGTAAATATTAAT
Source organism: Petrea volubilis (assembly GCA_026212405.1). Taxonomy (NCBI): domain Eukaryota; kingdom Viridiplantae; phylum Streptophyta; class Magnoliopsida; order Lamiales; family Verbenaceae; genus Petrea; species Petrea volubilis. The sequence goes on along the minus strand of CM047883.1, from coordinate 19,905,361 downwards.
TTCTTTAATAATATGTTTTAAGACCTTTTTTTTCTTTTTCTTGTTCTTTTTTTTTTTTTTTTTTAGTTTCTCAACTTCCTAGGATTTTGTCAAGGCGAGAGTATTGGGCGAGCTGGAGGACACTCGCAAAACTTTAACAATGTGAGCCAATCGACAATTAGCGTAATCGGACAAAGTTACAGCAACTAACTCCGTACAATTACTAGCTTAATTAAATTGATAGCCTTAGTTAATTGAGTGGTTGTTAGATTTGGCGTATCTAATTAAAACCACGATTAGCTAGCAACACCCCGACATCATTACACCGACCTCTGTATTTGGTTTCCACAGGAGACGTGCCTTTCTTTATTTGCTCTGGTAACAGTGATAGGCTTTTACATTTTTCAAATATTCGTTTCGAATTAATTTCAAAGTCATTCTATTTTATTTTAATTATGATGTAGGGAAAATACATAATTTCCATTTGGCACTCATCCGGACACATGGACTTATCTGACAATGACACGTGATGCTTACATAACTCAAATATTTGAGAATCCCTCCTCGATTCCCATCAGGTTAGGCTTTAACAATTGAATCTATTCCATACAATTTTGATGATGTTATAGGACCCTTTTTCGAGGTAGTCCCTTATCCTTTCTCAAAGTAGTTTTCTCTTGGCTCCTACTATGATTTTTTATATGTCATTGCATAGAGGTGTTTCCACCACCTGTTTCAGAGAATATTTTTTGTACGTACTAACGACGATCAGTCACCTCAGCCCTAACACGACGTACTCTCCATCCTCCAACTATAAATAAAATTATGAAAAAAATCTTGCCATCTTTTAATTAGTATTGTTAATCGTATGAAATTATAAAATAGCTAAAAACACTTTTTATGTAGCAAGTGACCCTCAGCGTTTTATTTGCGGGTATGATTTTGTTCCAAAAAAAAAAAAATTACCCTCGTATATACCTTTTGAAAAATTAGCACCATATCTTATTGTTTATTTTTAAACTATGTTATTTACTTTATTTATACACGCCTAATATAAATAGAACTTATTTTTATTATCATACACACACACACACATTTAAACATTTAGTTATTCATATTTCATAAATTACATAAGGAATTATATGGTTGCAATTAAATTATATTATTTGATATTTGTATACATGTAAGCTATATGGTTTCTGGTACATTATAAATTGAATTAGGGTAAATTAATCCATTTAATGCCTTTTTATTCAACAAATACGAAGGGGGTAGTGAGCTACCTTATTTTTTCACAAGACTTTTTCATATAAATTAAAATAACATGAGATTTATTTCGTATTTTGTTTTTTAAAAAAAAAAGACAGAGAGCTATAAGCTATTAGATCTAGAACGTCTAAGTAAATTAAGAAATTTAATCAACATAAACATGAAAATACCGCACATCCCTGCACGGAACACGGCCAAGTAAAAGTTTGGGATTTATGGTAAAGTTCGACAAAAGATAAAACTTTTTGAAAGCAAGTGAAATTTAGTGTTAACTCACCAAAATTTACTTAGTTACACTTAAAATTATGAACTTATCCAAAATCGTCATAATAAATAAATTAAAAATTTGAATAATTTTACTTATGAGATGCATCAACAGTCTTCAAATGGTTTACGAGATGCAACCGGTTAGTATTATCTAAATGGTATTTTTAGCTACAAAATCAAGTATCATAATTAATATCATGAAAATTTAATTTTTTTTTTAATATTGATATGTCCCTCCTCAATACTGTCTCCGCATGATGGCTTAATAGCCTCCTCGAGGCTATGTCCCTCCTTGGTCGTGCTCTCCACATAATGGCTTAATAGCCTCCTCGAGGCTATGTCCCTCCTCAATACTATCTCCGCATGAAGGCTTAATAGCCTCCTCGAGGCTATGTCTCTCATCGATATTGTCTCCTCGCATAGGATCTTGCTCTCCTCGGTACCTGACACGTGTACTCAATGACGGGCTCCCCTCCAGCTATCAGCACATCCCTCCACGTCAGCCCTAATCCTTAGGTACTCACACCAACTCCCAACTATAAATACCCCTCTTGATAGTCATATCAAGGGGCATGATTCACATGCTTTACTGCTACTCTCCTCAAGTATACTCTCTCCTCGAATTATACGCTGACTTGAGCGTCGGAGGGTCTTCGCCGGAGACACATCCGGCTAGGCTCACGTGTGTTCATCTCTTGACAGGTTGAGGACCCAAACCATTATTCTCACCAGGCCGAGTCACCTTCTTGGTCACCAAGTGGACCACCTTCTCCTCAAAAATGTGGCCTTGACCAAAAAACGACCTCATCAAATATCTTTTTGAAATAATGATATCCAAATCCAATCCCTAAAAACAATACTTGGATGTACAAGTGAGTAATATGAAAATTTCTGAAATCTGGGAAGCATTAACAACAAGCTTCACTCTATAGCTTCTGGAAATTTAATTTTGAAATTTTATTTCTTATATTTTAATAGTGCCGAAATAAGGCATGGTAACATCCTGCAAAATAAATTCTAAAATACTCAAAATAATTTCCCACTTGAGATTTTTAAGTCTTAAGGCTATATCTAGCGTACTACACCTATATCTATTTTTGGCACAATCATTCACACTGTAGAATTCTTCAATTCTAACAGACGCCACCAAAGAGTAGAAAAACCATAAAAACAAAAAATAGTATACCATACGTGAAGTGATCATTCGCAATCTATGGCGAAAATGATGTGCTGTTATTAATTAAAGTAAATGTCCACATTGATATGACGTATGTGATGACCTTAACAAACAATTAGAAATTTTATGGGTGGTTAGGGCTCCACAACATAATTTAGCTAAGAAATTAAACGACCAAATGGTCAATTTAATTAATCATTATACTAAAAAAGAAGGTTAAAAGCGAGCATAAACTTGAAAGAGAAGTGGAAAACTTTTTTGTTTTGTAAGAGAAAACTTATTAGCGAAAGATATCATAAACAATATTTAGCATTTTTCACAATCGACTAACAGTTTCCAACCAATAATTAACTCGTTAAATTGAGCATTTATTTTATTGGACGTGGATAAAAACAATCAATTAATTATAGGGATAATTACTCCCACCACCCCTGAGGTTTGGCCTAATTACAAATAACACCCCCTTGTATCGGAAATTACTAATACCCCCCTGAGTTTTGTTGCCGTCTTACAATTTTCACCAAACGTTAGATTGACTAACGATCAACGTTTGTAAATCCAAGTAAACTTCCAAAATTGCCCTTGTTAATGCATAAATATATTTGACCAATTATGAATGGACTATTTTACCCTTATGGCTAATTTTATGTTTTATATTAAATAAATAAAAAAATATATTTGAACATTTTTTATTTATAATGTCTATGTATATATATATATATATATACATATTTACAAATAACAAATATTTATATAAATATATTTACATATTTTTTAAATTTATATACATAATATAAATATATATAAACAATACATATAATATAAAAATTATATGTATATATATGTAAACAAACGGACGAACGGCTGCCGCCGCTGCCGCCACAGGCCGCCGCCAGCCGCGCCACCGTCGCCTCTGTTCGCCGGAGAGAGAGGCAGACGAGAGAGAGAATACAGAGGGAAAGGAGAGAGAGAGAGAGAAAGCTGAGGGAGAGGAAAGAGAGATAGAGCTGGGGGTAGAGACCGCGCCGTCCTCCGTCCTCCACCGCCATCTGCGCACCGTCCGCCGCCTCCGTCCGCCGTCGCCACCGACGGAGAGAGAGAGAGAGAGAGTGAAGACAGACGAGGGAGAGGAGATCGAGAGAGGGAGAGCGGGGAGAGAGAGGGAGAGAAGATCGAGAGCGACCGCCCGCCATCTCCAGCCGCCCCGCCCACCGTCCGCCATCTCCAGCCGCCTCCACCGCCCACCGCCCGACGCCGCTTGAGAGAGAGAGAGGGAGACGGACTCAGACCCAGATCTGAGAAAAAAGAAAGAAAAAGAAAGAGAGGGAAAAAAAAAGAAAGAGAAAGAGGAAGGTTGGGGTGGGGGCCGGCGGTGGAGGCCGGTGGTCCGAGTGATACGGCGGCGGCGGCGCTGGAGTGAAGAGTGGTGGTGGTGGTGGTGGTGGTGGTGGTGGTGGTGGTTGGGGGGGGGTGGGAGTTGGAAGAAAATAGTAATTTTTTTTCAAAAATATTAAAGGAGGGTAATTTGGTTAATTTAGTTATATTTCTATTTTTTTATTTTTTTAAATAAAAAATATTTCAAATATTCAAAGGGCAAAATAGACATTGTATTACTTCCGTCTATTTTACAAATAAGTCCACAAAACTCAGGGGGGTATTAGTAATTTCCGATACAAGGGGGTGTTATTTGTAATTAGGCCAAACCTCAGGGGTGGTGGGAGTAATTATCCCTTAATTATATTAATATTTCAATTAATGAATAAATTATTATCATTAATCATTAGTAATTGTTGGAAATTGGCTTAACTATAATAACATTTATAAGGATTAATCTAGGATGAAGTCATTTCTGTTGTAAATTCATATATAAAGTCTCGTTAAATATTATATGTGTGTTAAAGGATAAGTGCAATATCCCACATGACATATTTAACCTTAACAATATTTATGTGGTTAAGAGTTGTTGTAGTGTAAACTAAACAACTAAGTAATGCATATGGGTAGTGTAATGACCCCGTAATTTCTTTATATTTTATTAAAAATAAATAATAATTTTCACATAAAATTTGTACAAAATACAAGAGTTACAATTTTTAAAAAGAATACGAAAGTAACTTTATTGCGTAAAAGGTCTCCAAACGTTTCTGTTGTGCCACTCTAATTCTCTATCTCATTTTTTTCTAAAAATAGTCATATAAAGAAGAATCAACGCGACGGTTGAGTAAAAATTTCACTTAATCACAGAAGGTGTGTGCGTGTGTGTAAAATGTGCACATAGCTATATACCTTTGGATCACACTATCGTGATCATAATTACCTTATATCTCTCATATCATAATATACCAATCGTTCACATCGTTGATCCCAATATTCCATCCATTCACACCACTTCCATCCATTCACATCGGTGGACATATCTCAAAACTATGCCAATTTTCTATGACTCACAATCAATACATGTAACATTTCGTCCATGCAAGATGGGATTAAGACATGGATGGCGAGAATTGTTTTAAGACCGGCAAGGCCATTGTCACCCGGTCAAACTCTAGCCCCATCCACACCAAAAACACATTTGGGCCCAGCATGTCACATAAACATATTCTCACATAATTTCACATAAGAATGATGATTTCATATTTTAGGAGGACATAAATTGGACACAATAAGGCATGAGCATAAACTAGAGTATAAATACAATTAAGGAGTATTTTAAATATGGTGACATCTAACTTGTAGTAAAACATGATTCCGAGGCTTATTCTAGCATAATAGCACTTAAGTATGTAAAAGCATAGAACAACTAAACTTATGTAATTTAGGAAATTCCTACCTTAATACTTGCCTTTATGATATCTGTATATATATATATATATATATGTGTGTGTGTGTGTGTGTGTGTGTGTGTGTGTGTGTATGTATATATATAACCGTGTGTGTGTGTGTAGAGAATAGTAAAGTGTGTGTGTTTGTGTTATGTGATAGAAATGAAGATCACCCCCTCCTATTTATAGTTGTTGGCCAAGAAACAAGATTATTTTAATTATTAGGTTTTATCTTGTTAATTAATATGATCTTCCAATTAGGCTTATCATTAATTATGTTCACACCTAATTGTGGTTGTAATTTACACAAGTGTTACCCTAAATAATATGAGTTGTACCCTAAATTATATTATGTGTTAGCCTAATTTAACATGATGCTAGCAAGTGTCTTTCTTTTAAGATTAACCCTACAAATATTACTTAGATTTAGTAAGATTTATACAAGCGTCTACAACTTGATTTTCCTAATAGCTTGGGTGTATAATTTTATTAATTAAAGATAGTGATATTTTTGGACATGTATATTATAATCATCATATTACATGTGTATATATATTTATTTATGTTTTTAATTTCAAAATATATATTTTTATATTGTTAAAATATGTAATATATAGTTATATAGTAGTATAATTTCGAAAATAGTGACTATATTTTCTTAAATTTTCAAACAATCATAATTAGATATTTTCGTGTGTAAAATATTGATTTTAGAGTATGTTATATTATGCTGTAAATATTTTCAAAATATAAGTATATGTATATATCCATGTATGTTAATGTGCATGAAAATATTTCCTATAAATTATACACAAATTATATATGCACATATGTAGAATATAATGATTAGTATGAAAACATAGTAGTTATCGCACATTTCACCTATAAAATAATAAAACACTAAACAATTTAATCATATTGTTCACATACAAAATAATAATCACATAAAACGCTAGATAATTTAATCATATAATTAACTTTTAAAATACCTAAAAATACCGGGTCATTACAGATAGTCCCACACGTAGCCGCGAGCATTGGGGTGAATTGTCATGGTCTCAATCTTATTGTTTACTAAACCAGCCCTGGAATAACGTTTGAATTTTTAAATTCAAACTTAATTTCAACTATTACAGAATATTAATGCACAATATTAATTTTGAAATGATTAACGGTTACTGAGTATTAATGCGAGATATTGATTATTGAATAACTGACGGCTGTTACTTGAGGTTACAAATTCAGATTTAATTAGATTTAATTATCTGAAACGTTACAAGCGGTTACAACAGTTACAATTTTAGAATTAATTCTCTGTATTAATATCCTGTGTTATTTTTTCTATAAATAGTTGTTCATATTCCCTGCAGAAGACACACAAGAAAACAAAAAACACTTAAGATTTCTCTGAATTGATCTGTGTGAGAATACAATTCTCTTAGTGCACCTCTGGTCAAGTGAGATTAAAATATTGATTGTGTACTTTCATGTTTGGTGTGATAAGTCTATGCATACGACATTTTGAGTTGATTAACTTTGGAAATGAGGTTCGAAGTAGAAATGTGGCTTGGACTATCCTATAAGAAGTATCGATGGCTCATCGCACCGGTTAGTTGGCGAATATTTTTTTAAGGCAAACCAGCTCAACCCAGTAATTCATTCATTGCAATACCAAATAAATACTAATAAATTTACTAAACTTTCTTGTTTATTTATTTGTATTCGGCATTATTTAGTTGTTTTTGGCTACCGTGTTTTGTCTAAACCTGTTATTGTGTTATATTTATATTTCTCGAGTAAATCGCCCCTATGAATATCTATTTTTGATGATATTCAAAACCATTGTTTTTCTAACAGTACTTAATACTAAATAAACAGAAACAAATTAATTACTATACATTAGACAAGAAATTATTAATATAGAACTAGAATAATGCCTTTATAAGAACTTGAACTCAACTTCAAAGTGATGAGTTCTCCACTAGCTTCCCGTTGCCTCGGGTAGGAAAAATGATGGCATTATATAAATTAATTACTGAAAATTTTATTTTCCTTCAAATACAAACCAAAAGGTGATGAAAAGGAAATGATAAATAAAGTAGGAAAAATTATAATTTTAGGATTGTATGTTGTACCCTCTAACAATTTTAGGACATTAACTTTTCATTTGCAATTTCAGGACACAAATTTAAGATTTTGTGACACATGTCCTCTAACAATTTAAGATTTTAAATTCATGTCCTGAAATTGCAAATAAAAAAATTAATATCCTAAAATTATAAATGAAAAAATTATTGTCTTAAAATTGCTAGAGGGTACAACATACAGTTATAAAATTATAATTTTTTCAATAAAGTAAATAGTCTAACCCAAATCCAAAGCCTTAACCAAAATAATAAAGTACTAAATTCCATTTAGATATAGAACATATATAGCAACCAAAAGTCATGCTTATAGAAGCCAAATTATAGAAATTATAAGAGTATAATATAGTTTTTTTTCCTTTTCTTTTTCTTTTTTTGGATAATTAACTATAGTTTACCTCCTCTGTTAAGACATCTGTAACATGTGTTCTTTTACACTTCAAAAACCATCATTATCTATCTCAAATTAATTACTTGAAATAGTGAATTTTGAAATTGTGAATGCCCCTGACTATAACATTTATATGTTTTATTTTGTTATATTAATATCAAATTTTTATATAAAGAGCTATTCTTAAAGTTTTATGAGTTCCATAAATTTCAAAAGTATCAAAATACTTTTTGTAGTTTTTTGTTAAATAAAATAAAATTATAAAATCAATTATTTCTAGCGCAAATTAATATTCATTAATCAAGCCGAATTGATTAAGTGCTTTGCTTCCAAAATAATGGTTCTTTCATTGTATGCATAGTTTTCAACGTCACCGTGAATATATACGAGAATATCATTAATTTCCAAAGCAAAATACTTTCATCAACTATTTTAATTAATTATCATTATAACGTTTTAGAGATAACTGATCGAAAATTTTATTTATCACTAAATTATTATTATAAAAGTGTCATTAACACTCTACGATACTTCTTTAGAATGCATGTTTGTCACTATTAATCTAGTAAAATTCATTGTTGTGATATTTGATGATAACTTATTATTATTATTATTATTATTATTATTATTACTATTATTACTTCCTCGAACTGAACAACCACCACCAACCCAAAACATTGGGAAAGGGGACTATTGTTTCAACACATAATTTAAGTGGTCCTGCACCAAAATAGTGAGCATCAAGGGTACCAAAAACGAATCTATCAAGAGAAATAAAGTACCTCGGGAAACTTAAAGAATCAACCATTAATCACCAATAATACACTTTAATAAATATTATTTATAAGTGTGGAGATATATATTAATTTGCATATATTTTGTTCAAGATCCACTCCATGGAGAATAGGATTAAATTATTATAGTGTTGGGCAACTATACAATACCTAGCTAGCTCTCTGCACATTTACAATTTATTAAAAGCAAATTCCTATATAATATGAAATTATGTCGACCGCTATATATATATATATACATATATCACGACCCCTGCATGTTGTATATATGCACATCACACGTGCATGTGACAATACATCTAGGTGTATCGTAAAATTATTAAATGATATTTTAATTTTTTTGCAAATACAATTTTCAAATATTTCAAGAAAAAAAATTATTAAAATACTTAAGAGGTATTTTGCAAACGCTAAACCATGTCGAAGCGGCTTTTAAGTGTTTGGAACATTGATTTGTGCATTTTTTATTAATAAATATAAAAGCCGCTTAGAGCCCATACATAATGCAGCAGAAATTGCTGACCTCAGACAGCTTTTGTTAATTAAACTACATTGGAATTTAATTTATTACTAGTCAAAGTCTTAATGAAATTTATTTTATATATATATAAATAAATATATCTCATATAGTCTCTATGCAAAGAGTTTGCAGACAATGCTACAGTATTGGAAAAAATTTCAAGTGGAGCGTTTATCACATGACAAAAACAGACCATGCTAATAAATTAGAGGTGTCGACATGGCACAACAAATTGATTAAAACAAAAGGTTGCGGAATATATATATATATATATATATATATATATATATCACGCCAAAACTACCAAATATGGTAAATGCTATAAAGAGCAAAACAAATTCAAAAACTACATGTTTCTCATCTCAAAATTAACCTCTAACTTAGGAAAAATTACACTAACCACCCCTAAAGTTTGACTGATTTATGAAAAACCCCCTATTTTTTCAAAAATTACCAAAAATCCCCTAAGGTTTCAATAATATTACAAACTTATTCGAATTTTCAAAAATACCCCTTTCCCTTTTTTGGGTGATTTATAATGACCACCCTAAGATTAGGCTAATTTACGAGAAACCCCCTGTGGTTTCAAAAATTACCAAAAATCTCCTGAGATTATACTAATATTACAACTAGCACCTACTTAGGTTGACTTATCAACAATATTAATTCTTTTTTTTTTTCCCTCTGTAATATTATTATCATAAAATTTTCATTGATTTGGAAAAAAAATGTGATTACTTATTCAAATAAATATTCCGAATTTAATCATCTCAAAACCACCAAATATGGTAAATGCTATAAAGAGCAAAACAAATTCAAAAACTACATGTTTCTCATCTCAAAATTAACCTCTAACTTAAGTGGGCATCTGCAGTTTGACCGCCGACCTTTGTTTTTACATGCAAATTGTCATGAGTGATCAATTTTATCCCTTACAAAAATCTCATGTGTGTGAAGGTGAATGGATATTTCTTTAGATTTCATCGAAAATGTTGAAAGGGGATGGTTAATTGGGACCATGGGTGGAGCGAGGGGGGGCAACCCCCCCCCCCCCCCCCCCCAATTTTTGAAAATCTGTATTACTATTATATATAATACTAAAATTAAAAAAGTGTTTGTCCCCCCAAAATAAAAACTTAACTTTTGATATAAATTATATTAAAAATTTATTTTTACATTCTATATTAGTGCTGGTATTTTCTTTTACTTATTTTTTTATTAATAAATAACTCTCTTTTCTCTCTCTATTCCCCTTTTCCTCTTTCTGCTCTTCAATCGTATTTATCCTCTTTCTCTTTCTCCTATTTAAACAAAAATCCTAACAAAATTAAATTTCTTTTCTTCAAATGCAAAGTATAATAAGGTATTGTAGATTAACTTTTCGATTATATTGTATCAAAAAAAAAAAAAACTTTTCAATTTATATGTTGATTGCTTCAACGTAATCGAATTTTGTCCATTTGGATTTTTTTGATTGTAATTGAAAAATGAATGTTCTTGTTTCGAGACTTGATATTTAATTAGTAGTGATTTGGTGAATGTATGTAATGGTAGTGAAAAAAGATTTAGGAAAAATGTTTTTGTTTTATTTTTAACGTTATTTCTTGATGATGAAGAACAAAATGACAGATAAGCTATTTTAGCACCCTTTGAGTCTCGATTATATATCACTATGTGGGCTACGTGCGGCAACTTTGTTGTGACTTGCTAAAAAGTTATTTGTTAGTATCTTTAAAAGTTGAGTTTGATGTCATGAAAAAGCATTGAGCACAATTTAAAATGCCTGAGTTAAATAAATATGCTAACAAGTTTATCTTTTAAATGTTTGATACATTTATATCCAACTATACAATTATTTGCCTTCAATAATTTTGTTTAGAAGTAAATCTTTTGTAGAATATATTATATATGAATAAAGATTTTATTGCATATATTTTTAGGACAATTAAGATGCAATTTTTCACATGACACATTTTATTGAAGGTGGCCAATTTTTCAGCCATTTTTGTCGGAAAATGACACGTGGCAAACACATCATCACCGAAAAATGACATGGTGCACGTGTGGCTAATGACATGGCACATACGTAGCACACATATATGTATTTTTGTTGATGGTGTGTGCGCCACGTGTCCATATTCTAAATGTGAAAATAAAAAATACAAGAACTCCAGTACTGTACAATATGATTTTTTGAGGTTTGGGTTCTAACCGAATTATTGGTACTGGGCTTCACAAGAAGAGTCAACTCCAAAAAATTGGAATATTAACGTAGGTGGTCCAAGTACTTACAAGTATGTCAATTTTTTCAAAAGCCTACAAAATTATGATAATCTGGTGTATGATGTTATGGGTCAAAATGTGAGTCATCAAAATCTGCCGCCACACGATTTTGAACCAAATGTTAAAACGAGTCATAATGTTGAACAACCTCCTCATAAGGAAGCTCAACAATTTTATGACTTATTGATGGCCGTGCATCATCCTCTGTAGCTAGAATGTCAGTCTCAGACAAAGTTGTCATTGACTTTTCAAATGATGACATTGAAATCAGATTATAATATGTCATAAGGATGTTTTGATATAATGGCCAAACTCATAAAAATGTTAAATCCGACAGATAATCATGTCCCAAATAATTATTATGAAGACAAAAATTTAGTGAAAAAATTGGGACTAACTTCCGTAAAAATTGATTGTCATATTGAGGGGTGTATGTTGTATTATAAAGAAGATGCACAATTGAATAAATGTAGATTCTATCAGCATCGAAGGTTCAAACCAGCTCGTACAGGGAATGTTAAATCTATCCCTTACAAAAGAATGCAGTACATGCCACTTATACCAAAGTTGAAAAGGTTATATGCCTCTGCAAAATCAATCGAGCAAATAAGGTGGCATGACAAGTACATAACAAAGCCTAGTGTTCTTTGACTTTTATGTTTGGTATGTTGATACTATTATGGATTATTTGATGATAAATGATTTTGTAATTTCTGTTGGTAGACTTGATTGTTTTGTTGTTACTATAACTATAGGGTCCTAGACTTGATTGTATTGTAATTTGTTTAGAATGTTATGTGTTTGGGTGCTAAATACTTCTCCGTGTGTATTTTTCATCTTTTTCAAATGATGATGGTAGTGTTTTGGTGTTTCGGTATGTATGTTTGATTGTGATGTATAGATTTTCGTATGTATGTTTTGAATTTGATGTTTTAGGGTGGCAATAGAAACAAAAGCAGGTTGGCTAATTGGGAAATGAAAAATAAGCCACGGATTAACCACGGCTAATTCGTGTTTAAAATAATGTCAAAAGATATATAACCGCGGCTTTCCCACGGATAATCTGTGGCTAGGAAATGGCCCATCCATGCCTAATAGCCACGGCCAGACTATGTCTATTAGCCACAGAATAGCTATGGCTATTCGCCACAAAATGGCCGTGGTGACTAGCCACGGTCAAGCCATGGCCAGTTCGTAGCTATTAACCACATATTTTTCGTGGCCAGTGCTGTATTTTTTTAAAAAAGAAAGAATGGAATTAAGAAAAATCCGTGGCTAATGGATTTTTCGTGGCTAATTAGTGGCTAAATTTTTGTGACTAATCTCCGTTGCTAGACATTAGTCACGCCACTTTTAGTCACGGACCGAATCCGTGGTTAATGATGTAGCCACTAATTTTTTGGCAAAATCCATAGTTAATCACGTTTTTTTCAACATATAACAAACCTAAAAGCCGCATTATAATAAAAGAACAAAAGACTTGAGATGAGCAAAGAAAAAGAACAAGGAGAAGGAACATGGATGACTAATTATGCAGCTAAAGAAGTAAATTGTAATGCATTACCACAACACATGATGCAGTAGCAGTCAATATAAAAAAAATCCCCTTCACTTACAAAAAAATTATGACGAAGAGATTTCTTCATAGATAGAAAACATTTCTAATGGATTTCGTGATGAAATTTCTATTAGTATAATTTCATTGAAATATTAATCACCGAAGATGAACATTAAGGATAGGGAAAAGCAAAATGATAAAATACAAGTCTCACAAATTTCTTGGTAGTGAGTAGATTATTAGAACTAACAATCCACCACAAGTTCATCTAATTTAAGATTTCATATAAAGAAGAGTATGCAAAGGGTGCAGATTTAGCATGAGCAAGAACAAGAAAACAAAGATCACTCTACACTATATATATCTCAATGCATATATATACACATATATGAGAACTAGCAATGAATGAAGAAGCGAAGTTGCTTCAATACTAATGGGAGTGATGATTATTGTTGAACGATGACAGACAGCTTTTGATGCCAGTAGTACTGTGCATCCTATCAGAAAAACAACCAAAACTTGAATCTATGTAATAAATATTGAGCAACAGAAGTGTGTGTATATATATATATATATATAAAGAAATTGGTCAGTTTAATTTCTTTCCCTAGTTAGCATTCAGTCAAGAGAAGGTGACTTCATGAATGCATTTGGATTGTTTTCCTCTCAACTTTGGATCTAACTTAGCATCCCAAAAAACTATATATACAGACGATCTAGGCCTAGATTTTGATCTTTTTTATTACCGTTTATGTTGTTTAACTTGTTTCAATGATTTAGCAAACTAGCACCAAATCCAGTATGATAGGTCATTTGAGATGACAAAATCAACAAGGAGACAAGATTGCATAGTAAGAGCATGACTCAGAATTAACGAAACTTCAAGAACTTCAAAGAAATCTTGAACTTTTCATGAACCTGAGAATCTCCACACTTCTGTACAAGATTTATGCAAACAAGATTTTGCATAAAATGTCTTAAGACTTTCCGGACACTAATCAAGAAATTAACGACGTGAAAGGGCGATTACAACCTCCTCAACTCTCATATCTGTTTCATAAAAAGCTCTTGCCCACACCTTGCATATATATGAAACGATAAAGGAACAACAATCTTCATCTTTTCAAATTGATGCTCTAGCTGATGCCAAAATTAAGCAAGTTTAATCACATTGACCAGTCTCTCTTCAAGCTCAGATACATCAATTCTCGTAAGATCATTGATCTGTGCAAATCAGAAATTAAATATAAGAGAATTTAAAATAAATAAATAAACAAGGCCCAAATCACAATATAGAATATTCAAGAACCCTAATCCTAAAAATGAGATATTCCATAAAAAGAATCTAATTTTTTTTTTCATTTTTATAAAGAAATTAAAATGTAAAACGACATTGATCTCTGCACATATGCTTACCTCAATTTGAATTTTATGGAGGGACAGTTCGTCGTTGCTGGTCGAAACACAGCTAATGACATTGAGCCCCCCTGCAAGCAAATCTGCAAGCACTTTTGAAAGGGGGAACTCACTGAGACAACTACTGATTAAGATCTCCACTCCATCGCTGCTAAGGTTTATCTTAACACAGATATAATTAGCTGAATCACCACTAATATTCGACCTCGAATCCTCCGAATCTATATCAGCACACATGATCTTCTTTAACTTGTCTCTCCTGATTTTCAGTTGTTCAATTTTCTTTTGCATATCATTTATGTAATTCGTGGCCTGGTGCATGTGATCAGAGGTAGACCGCTTTCCCTGGAGGAGATCAAATCAAGCAAAAATTTATAATAATGCGAGAAAATTAAGATAAAATGAAAAAATTTGAAGTATATATACTAATTAGTACTCACCTTGATATATTCAAGGGGAAGAAGGGATCGAAGTGAGGCGTATAAGCTTGACATTTCTTGCCTTCTTTGCCTTTCAATATCTCTATGCATAATTTTCTTGAAATCATTGTTGCTGTTATTCTTGTTTTCTTGAATTTGATCACCTTTTCTTGGCCTCTTTTTGGTAGTGCCACCCTTATCATCAGTGACTTGACTAATATTTCCCTCTAAAGGAGCACAATCTGCTAGCAAATCTTCAAGAATTTTGTCTTGCTCGTAGAATGAAGGCTCCTCAAACACTGGCAAAGAAAACATTTCTAACTAACACACTGTGAAGTGTGTGTGTGTGTTTGAGAGAGAGAGAGTGGCTATGGGGAAATGGAACCCCCACCCTAATGGATTCAACACTTAAATAGGAAAGGACAGCCCATAATAGCAACAGTAAACCACACATGGCTCAATTATCCGTTAATCTATGCAGCATTAGCAGTGAACTGGTGTTTAGTTTAATCTTTATTTTAATCTGCCACTTGCAGAATGATTGGTGTTAATAAATATAGATTAAGGAAATCCAACTCATATTACTGTTGGTGAATGGTGATTAAATTTATTAGTATTCGTCTCGTACGAAATGGGGAAACCTAGGAATAAAATTTGAGGAATAATTAAGATTAGATTAACGCTAAAAGAAAAGGTTGAACTTATATACTGCTAAAATGCTTGGCAGTGATGCCATATTTCTCACTGGTTATATATACTAGCGAATGTGGCACATTCTATATATGTATAAAATAAAAATAAAATATAATTTGATTATACTTTTAATAAATTTATAATTTTATATATTATGGAAAAATGATTGACAAGTAAATTTATATATTATGAAAAAAAAAAAGATTGAAAATTACACTGAGTGTTATTATTAAAAATAAATTAAAAAATAAAATAAACTAAATATTGAGGATAAAGTTATGAGAGAATAGGGAGAGAACAAAATAAAAAAATAATATATCACGTTCAAAAGAGAGGAGAAAGAGAGGAGCAAAAAAGAGAGAGGAAAGGAAAAGGCCAGACTAAGACACCGAACAATTATTAAAAGGTGTTGGTGCTTCATAAAAAAATATAGCTATTTGGTCCTTATCAATATATATATAAATCATTTAGAAATTGTCACATTGATATAAGTGATATATATACATATATATATATATATTGGTCATTTAGTTATAAAAATATTATTACATTGATTAGTGATAACATCTGTATCCACTGCAAGAGAAAAGAATTTGAGATAATGTATTAGTAATTTACAATATAAAATTTTATTTTTCCAAGAAAATGATTTTCACGAAGATCAACAATGACAAAAGTTGTGTTTTAAGTATAAAATCTTATCACAAATCATATTGGCCATGTTGTTGTCACTACAAGATTGTTGCTAAATGTAAAGAGTGACAACTTAAGACATTAAATTTTGTCATCTTTATACTATTTTTTGATAAAATAAATATATAAATTATTATAACATAGTGTATATTAATTATTTGTGATATTAATTGTAATCTTGTCATTTAATATTTTGTTACTGCTATTATATTTTTTATAGTGATTATTGATATTAATATGTTATTATACATGCATGGATATAACTAGTAAAAATCCAAACAAGTTTATTCGTACAACTCAATTTATAATAATTATTGTGATTTCTTATCTCTTAATTAGTATTTCATCTTGATGTGGTCGGAATCTGTCTTTGAGCAGAAGTACTCCCATCTCCGAGCAAAGATATCTGAATGCTGATCGGGTCCCTATTCCACAAGGATGAAACATACGTGAATCTAGCCGGAAGTGTCTTCGACAAAGACCCTCTGACGCTCAAATCAGTATTCGAGTAAGTAATCGGAAGGTCATGTAATGTACGAGGTGTGAATTTAGGAAAATGTACTCCTGTGAACAGTGGTGATCTGCTATTTATAGTAGTCAGACAAGGATGGACTGGGCTAGAGTTAGCTTGGCCCAACTCTACCGTCTGTACACGACATATTCCCTGGTACATGATAGCGGACATGTCCGGCGTACTCGTTTTGTTAGAAATAGTTATATAGGAGGACTATTTCGAGGAAGTGTACGTAGTAGAACCACCCCGAGTATGAGTTAGATGTCTCGTCGGACGGGTCTTCAACTTTTCTAGGAGACCCTTGCATAAAAGGGCATTGGGGGGCCAAAGGTTTCCTCGGGGTTCGAGGACACGCGGTGACACGCGGTGTTAGGTGGATGGTAACATGCATGTGGTTTTCTTCCAGGTGGTGTCGCACGATTGGCTCTCACTTTGCTTGGGCATCAATGTGGTAGTAGCATATTCCCCCACGTTACATCTAGTGATAATTTTGGTGTTGATGCTTAATATTTTTTTAGTATCTATGGTGGCTTTCTTTGCTAAATATAGTGGAATGTCATTAAAAGGAGATGGTATAATTTTATTTTTTTTTTTTTTATGGGAAAGGGAGTGGTATAATTAATAAAGTCTCGTTTGGAGTGGGGGGGGGGGGGGGGGGGAAGGGAGCGGCGGCCGAATTTTTCTTTAAACGCGACGTTACTTTCATCGTGATTAAGACATAAAGATTTACAATTAGAGATACATAATTGGCAAATGACATTTCTTCAAACACGACTAATTAAGTTAATTTAGCACGTGATTTTCAAGCAACTCGTTCTTAAATTAATTTCTTTATTCAAGTTTTGTAAAGTTACAATGTCTTTGTAGCTCGTGACTACGTCTATTTTTTTTTTTTTTTTCCTTTTTCTCGAATTGGAATAATGAAGTTAAATACACGTGACTACGTCTATCTAATTGCACGTGTTAAATAGCTTAGTAACTATTTTACTTTATTTTATTTTACTCTAAATTGATCCCATCTTATCGATGTTTATCCATCCAAGGAATAGCTATTTGGTAAGCGTCTAATCGAATTCGCGTAAAAACTTAGCATAAGATTTATTTTTGCCAATTCAATAAGTAACATGTGTAATATATCATTTATACATTAAGTTAAAAGTTGCAGTGGGCATGATAAATGTGCTTCCGCAGTTCAAACTTAAGGAAATTTACCTAATTTTTTTATCTTTTTTTTTTTTTTTGATGAATAGGAAATTTACCTCATTGATGTATCAGAGATTAGGCAAACTTGCAGAATAGATGCATTTTAGAGAAAATGTTTGTTAATGTCATCTAGGAAATATATATATATATATATAATATTTGTTTTCAAGAATATAAAACAAAAACAAAGCAATGATAAAATATCAAGTTATAATTCCAAAATACCTGTCATTCTCAACTTCTTAAAAAGAATGTTCTAAAATATTTTTTATTCTCAACTTTTACTCTAACAGATATCTTTTGTAAATTTTTAAAAATTCACAAAAATTCATTAAATAAGAAGGTATTTTAGTCATATTAATTTAAAATTTTGATTACTAGCAGTGTTCCATAACCCCTAGCTATACAAAAATCTTAAACCGTGATTCAAAGGAAACAAATGGAGTATTAAATTACAACTAGGTCTATCAATGGGTAGGATTTTCACTACTAGAAAACAGCGATTTAGCCACGGATTTGGCCACGGATTATGGCCAAAATCCGTGGCCAAATAACAAGGCTATGGATTTGGCCACGGAAAAATTCCGTGGCCAAAACTGGCGTGGCTAAAACTGGCCACGGACAATGGCCACGGATTTATAGCCACGGATTATTTTGCTGTTGGCCACGGATAAATCCGTGGCCACTGTTAAAAAAAAAATTAAAATACTTATTTAACTTAAATTAAAATTTAAAAAAAATTGAAATTAAAATTTTATTTTTTTATTTTTGGCCACGGATAAATCCGTGGCCGTATTTTAAAAAAAATATATTACTATGTGGGCCACGGATTTATCCGTGGCCATATTTTGTATTTTTTTAAATATAAATTAAAATGGCCACGGATTTATCCGTGGCCATTTTTTATTTATAATTAAAAATAAAAAATATGGCCACGGATTTATCCGTGGCCAAAAAAGTAATTTTAAAATATGGCCACGGATTTATCCGTGGCCAATAATAAAAAAAAAATTTAAAACGTTTTTACATTGGCCACGGATAAATCCGTGGCCATATTTTTTTATTTTAAAAAATAAATAAAAATAGGGCCACGGATTTATCCGTGGCCAAAATTAAAAAAAAATTAAAAACATTATTTTTATTGGCTACGGATTATAGCGACCGAAAAATCCGTCGCTATATTTACATAAATTTTCAATATTTAATTTGTTATAATATACCCCAAAACCTGCAATTTTTTTCGAATATTCAAAAAACCAACCAATCTAAATACTAACAAACTGTATATCAATGTAATACTAATAATCCATATAGCATATATATAATTAATAATTAATATTATTCGATATGTTTAATACATGAAATCATACATAATTATTCATACAATAATGCATATATAAATGTTTTTAAAGATCAACAATCGGAACATCATCGTCTCCACCATCCTCATCATCATCGTCATCATCGTCGTCATCGTCGCCTTCATTTTCATCCTGAGCAACAGGAGCAGACGAAGTAGAGCCCTTCTTACGCCGCGGAGCTAATCGACGCGTGAGTTTCTTTAGGTTGGCTGCCATTAGGGACACAGTTTTCTGAAGGCCGGAGATCTCTCGACTATGCTTTTCTTCTATCTCGGCCATCTTCTGACTGTGTTTCTCCTCTAACTCGCTCATCTTCTGTGTGAGCTCCTGTGTCTTGGGGTCAACCCAAGTATTTAAGTCGGTCCATGAGCCAGAAGACTCAACTGACACGGTAGAGGGTCCACCGGCAACCCCATACCAACAACCCTTCTTTGGACCTCCGACTGTCTGCTTCCAAATCTAAAACGTATACATATTTTTAATAAAGTGTATATATAAATATATATATATATATACTTTAATAACTACATATATCTAATAAATACACTTTTGAATGTTACCTCCAACTTGTCGGGCTGCTGAATAGGTCCCCCCTGTGAATTTTCGGAGGCTCGAGAACAAGCTTCTTCATAATTTGCTCTGAAGCTCTCCTGCAAAAATAACATACATAATTGTTATAAAAGCATTTTTAAAAATAATAGGTGACGATAAAAATTATTATAAAACTACCATAGTAGCCCTTGCTCGATCATCGACATAATGCTCAGTTCCATTATCGTCAAGTGTACAATGGAGGGTCACAAATAGTCAATTCACAGAGTTGACATTTTTCCGACTCGTGCGTTTTCGTTAATTAGGCTAGACGGAAACGTACGATTGGCGCAATACAACTAAAACGCTAATCAATCTGCTCTAAAGTCCATATTGTTGGTGATTCCCGCTCGAGTTAATTGACGTTAGCGCGCATTGACGCCGGATTACGAAGTCATTCGAATATATCACTGATAGATAAAAACGTGGTCTCGTTGATCAAAGTGCAAGTTTCAACGCATAAGAAGGCAGAATACAAGAACCGTGACGATAATGTGATGATTTTGAAATGGCTCAAACGTTTTAATGCAACGTAATGTCGGGCCTCTCGATTTGCGCGAGCCACTTTAAATTTAGAAAGAAAAAATATTAGTATCTGGCCACGGATTTATCCGTGGCCACCCTACTTTTTTTAAAAAAAAAAATATTTTATTCGTTGGCCACGGATAAAGCCGTGGCCATGTTAAAAAATTTTAATACCTGGCCACGGATTTATCCGTGGCCACCCTGCTTTTTTTTAAAAATATTTTTATTTAGTGGCCACGGATAAATCCGTGGCCAACAAGCAAAAAAAAAAATTTTTACAAAATATATTTATTGGCCACGGATTTATCCGTGGCCATACCACGCGTTTTTTAAAAAATTAAATTTAATACGTGGCAACGGATTTATCCGTGGCCAATAGTCAATTCACAGAGTTGACTTTTTCCCGACTCGTGCGTTTTCGTTAATTAGGCTAGACGGAAACGTACGATTGGCGCAATTCAACTAAAACGCTAATCAATCTGCTCTAAAGTCCATATTGTTGGTGATTCCCGCTCGAGTTAATTGACGTTAGCGCGCATTGACGCCGGATTACGAAGTCATTCGAATATATCACTGATAGATAAAAACGTGGTCTCGTTGATCAAAGTGCAAGTTTCAACGCATAAGAAGGCAGAATACAAGAACCGTGACGATAATGTGATGATTTTGAAATGGCTCAAACGTTTTTAATGCCCCGTAATGTCGGGCCTCTCGATTTGCGCGAGCCACTTAAAATTTAGAAAGAAAAAATATTAGTACCTGGCCACGGATTTATCCGTGGCCACCCTACTTTTTTTAAAAAAAAAAATATTTTTATTCGTTGGCCACGGATAAAGCCGTGGCCAACCCAAAAAATTATAAATATATTTATTGGCCACGGATTTATCCGTGGCCATGCCCCGCGTTTTTTAAAAAATTTAAATTTATTTTATTACTATGGAAAAACATTTATATTTTTTTTAAAAAAATTTTTAATGCTAGGCCACGGATTTATCCGTGGCCAATCTCCTTTTTAAAAAAATATTTTATTTGTTGGCCACGGATATATCCGTGGCCAACCCAAAAAAAAATTTTAAATATATTTATTGGCCACGGATATATCCGTGGCCATGCCCCGCATTTTTTAAAAAATTTAAATTTATCATATTACTATGGAAAAATATTTATATTTTTTTTAAAAAAATTTTTTAATACCTGGCCACGGATTTATCCGTGGCCATAGGCCTTTTTTTAATACCTGGCCAACCCAAAAAAAAAAATTATAAATATATTTATTGGCCACGGATTTATCCGTGGCCAGTCCCCTCATTTTTTAAAAAATTTAAATTTATTTTATTACTATGGAAAAATATTTATATTTTTTTTTAAAAGAATTTTTATTTGTTGGCCACGGATAAATCCGTGGCCAAGAAATCAATTTATTTTTTTAAAAAATTATTTTATTAGTGGAGAAAAACTGTTATGTTTTTTTATTTAAAAATTATATGGCCACGGATATATCCGTGGCCAATTTGCATAAAAAAAAAATAAATGTTTTTATTTTTTGGCCACGGATTTATCCGTGGCCAAGGCCGACGTTCTTTTAAAAAAAATGTTATTGTATTACTACGGAAAAACATTTATGTTTTTTTTTTAAAAAATTTATATGGCCACGGATTTGTCAGAATTTAGCCACCGAAAAATCCGTCGCCATACGTTTCCGTTTTTTTCCTGAATCCGTGGCCTGTTCCGTAGCTAGTGGCAACCGATTCTCTCGGTGGCTAAAAATCCGTGGCTAAATCGCTGTTTTCTAGTAGTGAATTTGGCCTATCCATACCCATTCATTCTTTAACCATATCTTATTCATACCCTAAAATTTTAAAATCTACTCATACCTTACCCTAACCCATACTTCTACAAATGAATCGATTAGGATAGGGCTATGCCCGTTCTTATCCATTGGGTAATGATACAAAATAGGTATTTGAACACTATACACATCATTGCCTAATGGGTATTCAGACACCACACACATTTTTCACATATACACACGCACATTGTACACATATTTTTCACACATACGCGCGCGCGCACACTCACATACTGCACACACATTTTTCAGATGCACATTGCGCAAATATATTTTTCACACACACACACACTGTACACACACAATTTTCACACACACACATTGCACACAGTGTGTAAACATGTGAACACACACACACACACACACACACACACACACACTACACAGTGTATGAAACATACGCTGCAAACACACAGTGTGTGAAATTAATTGTGTAAACTTTGTTTTTCACACACTGTGTGTGTGCAGTGTCAGTTTTCACACACACACATACACACAATATGTGTGTGTGTGTGTGCAGTGTATGTGCAGTGCGTGTGTGTGTGTAAAATGTGTGTCTGTACAGTGTGTGAAAAAAAATATGTGTGCAATGTGTGCATGAAACTGTGTGTGTGCAGTGTGTGTAAATACGTGTGTATGTGTTAACTGTGTACGAGCTAAATAAAACACAATATCAAAAATATGCAAATTAAAAAAATATATGATTGGGTAGAGTGCATACTCTACTTTAAAAATAGGGTAGACTCAATATACATATCCAATAAGTAAACATTTAAATAGGATAGGATATGGCATATGATATGTTTAATCAAGTATTTTTATGATTAGAATTAAAATAGAATAAAATCCTACTCATTAACAGGCCTAATTACAACAAATAAGTTTTTTCCTTTCTGGTCATTATTTCTATGCATTTGGTCTTGTGTAGGGCTCATGAGATGCCACTGATTGATTGGATACTAATCCAATAGTATTTAATTTTATTTGTTGAATTAAGTACGGTGATATCATAATTTTATTTTTTAATAATTTTTAAATATTGTTATATTTAATTTAATTATTAAAAACAGTAGTTGAGTAATGCCTAATGGGTAGTACGAAATCGGTCCCTTGCGGAGGCTGTTGGGCCAACTGGAACAAACAAAAAGAGTAAATAAAATAAGCATGTAGGCCAATCTACAACCGGACAAGCTATATACAGTTATTTGCTTAATTAATGAATAGCCTTAATTAGGTTAATTGAGTGATTAATGGTTTTGGCATTTCTACATCATTACCTACCCCCCAATATTTTCCATCACGCGTGTGACATTATTTATTTGTGCTAGTAACAATCATATTTTTCTACAATCAAATATTTGTGTTTATTAATTATAAAGTCAAACTATTTAATTTTTGACAAAGGTTTATTGATTTGCTCCTTAACAAGTAAGTACACGTGTTAATTTAACAAATTATAATTAATTACATGCGTTAATTTATCAAATTATAACAATAAAATATTACTATATGTTTCAAAAATGAATACAGACACGAGTTCTAACACATATTCAAAAGGCTTGGCTTTTATAGAAATTAAATAATATATATATATATATATATATATATATATCTCAATACAACGTGGAACATGATTGATTAAAGTTTATGGATTATAGTAAAGGTTAATAGAAAATGAAAAATTCTCGACACAAGGGGTACAGATTGATGGTGAACACTTCATACCGAAATTTTACACGGTTCAAAATCATGAATTTCAAGCACAGAGAATATGAAAGAAAAAACATGTGATTTGACCAAATAATAGGGTGACTATAAGCAGGATCTGATCGCATTACTACTGGAATATATCGCAGTTAAATCAATTCGTTCAGTTATGAATACATCTTGATTGGTCGTCTTGATGAATTACTTTCCGAGCAGTTCACATGCTTTTCCACACCGTATACTTTTAGGATATGTTCGATTCATTTATTTGTGATAATTCAGCAGTCCTAATTACACATAAAAAATTGTTTGATTTGTCATAGTTTACATTTCAAGGCGCGGCTCAAAATAAATAGAACTTAAATTTAATTTCAAATCAGCAAATGTGGCCTATAACAAATTCTCTTTGGAGTGATGTTCGGAGGATTTTAATTAAAAATTTAATAACTATCAAATCAAACGAGCTTACAAAAATCTTAACTAGGGACCCTATGCACAATTGAAATGTAATATTTTATAGTTAAAATTCCAAACCAAACATATCCTTAATATATTTGATGAGTCAGGTGCCACATCACTACGCCACGTTATTACAAGCCTCAACTCTGCCTAAGTAGGGAATTACGGCCCTCGATACAACGATGGCCCTCGAAAGGGCTCACAAGCTGACCTCTCTCCCTCGAGAACCCCAAAAGACGCCAGCATGCTATCATGGGTATCCTCGAACTGGGATGCGGCCCTCAAGGGCGCCCCTATCGAGAGCAAGATCCCACACTTGGCCGTTGCAGGATTGGGCATCCAACGGGCACAAATCCAGCTGGCGACCTCTGACAGGCGCAACCCACTGCCACCTAACGCATCCCAGTGGCACATGAGCCCATCCCATCAATCTCCAGCGCATTAAATACCAAGTCATAAATACAATTCTTAGTCATAAATGCCCGAGATACACGTTTGTTGCCAACAAGGCCCCTCATTAATGAAGAGTGGGAGTAGCCGCCAATACGATTCATGGAGGGGGACAAAAGGCACATATCAGCACGACTACAGTGCCGAAAGTGACCGATTCCTACTAACCATGTCACATCCAGGCTCCTCACTCTCATATAAAAGCCCCCAATGGCTCTCCACCCAAGGGTAAGACATACATAAAAATCGGGTAGTCTCACGTGCGTTCCTCCCTCTTTGGTAGGTGGGTCGCCAGCAAGGACATCTTAGAGTACAACACACCCCGACACGTGGTCAAACCAAGATCGGACCGCATCATTTTGGCGCTAGAAGGAGGGCCTAATCCTGTTGAAGAGGTGATTCTTTCCAAAAGAAGAATGGTGAACACGCGGCGGACTCACATGTCCGGCACTTTCTCAGAGAGGGGCAACAGTGACCCTCCCGAAGTGACCCAACGGGCAGAGGAAGCCGTCAACGTGATAGGCAAAGGAAAGGGGCTTGCTGCCCCTATACCGCCCGCTGGCCCTGGGGTGGGTCCCTCCCACGACCTCGTACCGGCCCATGCAGTGAATACGCAGCAGGCAGAACATACGGTCACCCTCCCCATCAGCTGAGTCAGGCAGCTGTTGGGGGCCTGTGATGACCAAACATTGATCCGGTTATTGTTTGGGGGACTGTCTCCATCCCCGAACGAGGTAGGTCCCCCGGCCACCTCCCGTCGTAGCGAACATCTTGCCCCCTCATGGAGCCATTCCCCGCATGAGGGGAGCCACCGACATAACTACCGGGAGGAGGTTGCCGAGTCAGGTAATATCGCCACTCGCAGGGTCCCTCCTAGACGTAATGCCGCGGATGTTCCCGCCAGGTCCAAAACGGGTGCTCACCATCCGCGCCCGCGAAGGGAGGAGGGACCGGAGGAACTGGTTCGCATGCGTCAACAGGTTAGCGATCTACAAGATGAAATAGAGCGGCTTTTCAGACGACGTGAAGGAGAGAGAAGTGTAAGGGTGGAAGCTACACGATGTCTGCCTCCCTATAATCACCGACTGGAAAGGGAACTCCTCATTTTGGAGATTACGGAGTCCCGGTTAGCTCCAGATGAATGCATGCCCACCAGCCTACCCCGTTATGATGGCACCACAGACCCGATAGAGCATCTGACCCATTATGAGGACGTGGTGGGGTGGTGACCAGCAACCTATATGTGTGGGCTCGTCTCTTCTCCACCACCCTCCAGGGGATTGCTCTTACATGGTTCAAGAAGATGGAACCACAGTCTATCTCTTTATATGAGGAACTAGCGGACCGTTTCTTGAATCACTTTGCTGCCAAGATATCCACCAAGTTGTCTCATACTCATTTGTATGGGGTGATCCAGAAAGAAGATGAGAGTCTATGAGCTTTCATGGAACGATTCAACAATGAGTTTCTTAAGGTGGAAGATGTTGAGGTTAGGTTCGTCAGACATGCGCTATATCAGGCTTTGAAGAACGAGAAGTGTGCGGAGGCCATCATTATGCAAGCCCCCCGTACCATCGCGAGGATCCAGCAGCTGGCCTCCAAATATATGGAGGTAGAGGAACTCAACCTAATAAAGCACCCGCCAAAGGCTGAGGGCGAAGGAAGTACCAAGCCCCGGGAAGACAAATTGAGGGGCAAGGAAAGGAAGGAGCCGACTAGAAAATACAAAGAATATGCCTCCCTCACCAAGACTCCGGCTAAAATCTTCTCCCTTCTCGGGTACCACGCGTTCTCAACGCCTAAGAGGCTACCCGAGAAGAGGAAAGCCCGGAAGAACGGGAAGTATTGTGCCTACGACCGGCAATACGAACACAACACGGAGATTGTTACAATTTACAAGACGAGATCGAGACCCTAATCCGTGGCGGGAAGCACCAGGAATTTGTCAAGAAACTGGAGTATTATGACAACCAAGCTTTTCCGGTCCATCGTGATCGGTCAAGATCCCCTAGGAAGCAAAGTCCCCAAAGGCTTTCGGAGACCTCTAAGAAAGCAGGAAAGAGGCCCATGAGTGGCAATCACCCCACCAAAGGCACGATCCTTATAATCGCCGGAGGACCGACGGGGAAGACACCCGATCCGCGCGTAAAAAAGTTGGCAGGAAGCTCCGGTTTGCCCTCGAGGATCTGGGTCACCCCCAGCAAGTCAACACAATCGAAGGATGTTCGATAGAATTTAACGAGAGCGACAGGATCCCAATACAGAGCTCGGAGCATTTAGCTGAGCAGTCGGATTATCCTATGGTGGTAATGGCGGATGTGGCCAATTTCGCCATCACTAAGACGCTGATTGATAACAGTGGCTCGGCCAATATCCTGTTCTACTCGACGCTAAGAAAGATGGATACGGGCAAAGTTGACATGGAGCCGGTGAGGACACCCTTGGTAGGCTTTGGGGGGTTCCAAATTCACTCCCTGGCGCAAATAATGCTGCCAACGTCTCTCGGTCAGGAGCCCAACAGACGGACTTTAATGATAAACTATCTGGTGGTGGACGCCCCTTTCGCTTACAACATGATTCTGGGCCGGCCGGCACTTAATACATTTAGAGCAGTGGTGTCCACCTATCACCTTATGATGAAGTTTCCTACCGAGGCTGGGATCGGACAAGTGAGATGCGATATTGTAGACGCATGGACATGTTTTTCCGTTTCACTGGGAATGAAGCCTAGGTCCAGAAAAAGAAAATCCTCTGAAATTGGCTCGGACAGTGACTCTGGAAGACTGGCAGTAATGCCCTCGAATACAAGGAAGCTCGAGGATAGCAGGATCGAGCCAACTGGAGAATCCAAAGCCATCGAGTTGGAGCCAGGGAATCCCGAAAAAACTACCAAGATCGGGGCCCAACTTGATCAGGCTAAGGAGGTGATGCTTGTCCAATTCCTGCGTGGAAACAAGGACGTATTTGCATGGCAACCCTCGGATTTCCCTGGAATCAGCCCCGAGGTTATTGTGCACCGCTTGAACGTCGACCCCACTTTCAAGCCCGTCAAGCAGAAGAAAAGGTCTTCGGAGCCGAGAGAAATAAGATAATCGAGGGAGAAGTGAACAAATTGCTGGAAGCCGGAGATATCATGCCAATACATTTCCCAGACTAGCTGTGTAATGTGGTAGTAGTACCTAAGAGGCAAGGTAAATGGAGAATGTGCAATGATTTCACGGATCTCAACAAAGCATGCCCGAAGGACCCCCAGCCGCTCCCTCGGATTGATCAGCTTGTGGACTCCACAGCAGGTTGCAAAATGATGAGTATGATGGATGCCTATCAAGGGTACTATCAGATTTCAATGACCCCGGAGGACCAGCCCAAAACTTCATTCGTGGTGGAGATGGGAGTTTACTGTTTCCTGGTCATACCCCCCTTCGGACTCAAGAATGCGGGGGAGACTTATCAAAGGTTAGTAAACCTTATCTTCAAAGAGTTGATAGGGCAAATCGTCGAAGTATATGTGGGTGACATGATTGTCAAGAGCCCGGAAGAGAAAGACCATCTCGAACACCTTAGAGAAGTCTTTCGAGTGCTCAGAGAATTTGGACTCAAACTCAACCCCTCGAAATGCACATTTGGAGTTCGAGGGGGAAAGTTTCTGGGGTATATGGTCAGTGAAAGGGGGATCGAGGCCAACCCGGAGAAAATTGAGGCACTGCAGAAGATCGGGGCTACCAAGTCAGTCAATGATGTTCAAAGGCTCTGCGGCCGGATTGTTTTCCTGAACAGATTCATATCTCGGTCAGCGGACAGAAATCTACTCTTCTTCAAAAAGTTGCGAAAAGTTCCTGACTTCCAGTGGACCCCCGAATGTGAACAGGCCTTACGAGAACTCAAAGAATATCTGGCCGCCCCACCATTGTTAACAAATCCAAATCCAGGGGAAAAGTTGTACTTGTGCCTCGCGGTGTCCCCGGAAGCGGTCAGCTCAGTGATCGTGGTGATAAGAGACCGCAAGCACCTCCCTGTTACTACCTCAGCAAAGTGTTACAAGGGCCAGAGAAGAATTACCTGAAGATAGAAAAATTTGCGCTGGCCCTCATCCATTCTG
Source organism: Petrea volubilis (assembly GCA_026212405.1). NCBI lineage: Eukaryota > Viridiplantae > Streptophyta > Magnoliopsida > Lamiales > Verbenaceae > Petrea > Petrea volubilis. Next base: position 19,876,175 of record CM047883.1, on the reverse strand, counting down.
CGAGAAAATTGAGGCAATACTTTCAATCGCATTCGATGGTGGTACTTACAGACCAGCCCCTTCGACAAGTCATCTCGAAGCCCAATACATCAGGCAGACTTATTAAGTGGGCTATAGAGCTCAGAGAATTCGATATCTCATATCAACTGCGAACTGCAATCCAGGCCCAAGTGCTAGCCGATTTCCTCCTCGAGAGGGTTGGGCTGCTGGAAGAAGATCCGCCTACCATAGACCTATGGCTTCTGCACGTGGATGGCTCTTCCACCACACAAGGAGGGGGGGGGGGAGAGAGGGAGAAGCCGGAATCACCTTGCAAAATCCAGAAGGCGATGGGGTGGAGTTCGCTATCAGGCTTAATTTCCCAGTTACAAATAATGAAGCGGAGTATGAAACCCTTATAGCTGGCCTCGAATTGGCAAGTCGAGAAGGAGTTTCCCATATCCGGGCCTTCACTAATTCTCAATTAGTTTCTAATCAGATCGGAGGAACATATGAAGCGAGGGACACGACGAAGACCAAGTACCTTGAGTATGTCACGAAGCTGAAGGAAAGCTTTAAGTATTTTGCTTTGGAACAGATACCTAGGGAAGAAAACGAGCGTGCAGACGCCTTGTCCAAATACGAGAGTGCCCTCAAAGGTACCAGGGATCAGATGGTTAGATTCCGGACCCTCGATTCTTCCTCGATTCGAGAGAGAGTCGCCACCATCTTGCCTATCCAACCCCTCGAACCCAGTTGGCAGGATGAGATCCGTGCCTTCTTGGAGGAAGGGAAGGGAATCGCTGATCAAAACCAATTACGAAGGCTAAGGAGGCATTGCGCGAGGTATGCCCTAGATGATGAGGGAAGGTTGTTCCGCAAATCTTTCCTCGAGCCGCCACTTAGATGTCTCCTTCCCTCGAAGGCTCGCAAAGTAATGCAATTGGTCCACGAGGGAAGTTGCGGAAACCATGCAGGAGGGAGGTCCTTGTCCAAGAAGATTATGAGGAGTGGTTTTTATTGGCCAACAATTTTGGAGGACGCATTTGAATATGCCCAAAGATGCCCGAAATGCCAGTTTTATGCTAACCTTCCTCACAAGCTGGCCGCAGAAATGGTGAGCGTTGAAATTCGGTGGCCCTTTGACCAATGGGGAATCGACGTGGTGGGACCTTTCCCCAAGGGCAAAGGCCAAAAGAAGTTCGCCATAGTAGCTGTGGAATACTTCACGAAGTGGGTTGAAGCGGAGGCAGTTCCCAAGATCACGGATGCCTCGATTCAATTCTTTATATGGAATAATATCATTTGCAGGTTCGAGGTCCCTCGAATATTGATATCAGATAATGGCACACAATTCCAGAGTCGAGCCACGATAGAGTAGTGCCAAAGTTATATTGAATAGCAGTTCACATCAGTGGGAAACCCCCAAGCAAATGGTCAAGTTGAGGTCACCAACCGCATCATCTTGCAAAACCTCAACATGACACTGGGCGTTCTTAAGGGAGAATGGGCGGATGAGTTGCCGGGAGTATTGTGGGCTTATCCACCACCCCTCGAACAGCGACGACAGACTCCTCGTATGCTCTAGTGTACGGATCTGAAACGGTGATCCTAACTGAGATATTGTACAGCACGGCCAGGATGGCGCATTTCGACGAGTCCAGGAACAGAGAAAATTGCGCCACTGAGCTAAACTTGTTCGAAGAGAAGAGGAATGCAGCCTGGTCGATGATGCAAAAGTATCGAGCCTCCATGGCCCAAGCTTATAATAAAGGAGTACGCCTTAGAAATTTCCAGCTTGGAGACCTAGTCCTCAAGAAGGTCGAGGTATCCAGGCATGTCTCGAAAAATAATACGTACCGGCTCGAGGACATGGAAGGAAGAGAATTGCCTCGACCATAGAATGCCTCGAATCTCAGAAAATTCTATGTATAAGATAAGTTTATCTGACCTATTCTCGATTAGCTGTTTCATTTATTGATTAAGAAGCGTGTCAAGGACACTTTTGTTTCGAAGGGAGAGGGGCTGTAAAAAAAAATGCAAAGTCTGTAAATAAAGTTTCCTTGTTCCTCTCGATTGCATTTAAGTTGTTCTTGTGCACTGTTAATTAATTGAGCTCATGTGAAATCACACTTAGTGCAATACTTTTATGAAATCGATGGAATCGGTGGTATAATAAAACTTCGTCTCTCCACTCCATCATGTTTAAGTTTTGTGGTTATGCTGAGTAATAAAATCCTTAATTTTGCACAAGGGGGATCACAGTAAGAGGGAGGGAATCTTCGGCCTAGTCGCTAACTTCGACAGGTCTCTCCTCCTGATCTCCATCCTTGCTCCCGACGTCAGCAGCCGCCCCCATATCGTCACCTCCATCTTCACCCTAGGCGTCACTCGAAGAGCTCGGACCGATCACCTAGTCCTTCCAACTCTCGGGAGCCGGCGCGGAAGGGAGCGGAAGGTCCTCCTAGCTTGATGAGTTGCCTTTAGCACTTTCAAGTGGTGGTATATCGAGGCGACGGAAGACGAAGTTGAACTCGTTCCCTTGGAAATCGAACTCTTTAGACTTCCCCGTCAAGGGCGACACCTCTTCCACAGGTACCCCGTTGCGGTCAAACGCGAGCCCGACTGAGTCACCATCAAAGCCCTCATCCAAGTTAACCCGAGTTTGGAGTTGATTGAGGACAAGATCAACAGCCTCAGCAGAATTCTGAAAGCTAAGATGGGTTCGAATGTAATCGAACACCTCGCTCACGAGGAACCTCGGGAAGGCTCGCTTGATCCTCTTGTGGCACCGTCCGGGGAAGGTCCATTCAGCCCTCCGAAGACCGGCCTTGACACCCTCGTCGGAGTTGCGGAAAGCCTTGGCCTCCGCCTCGGCTCTTTTTTGATTAACCACTTCGAGGCATGCTTTGGCAAAGTCACGAGCGGTCTCTGCCTGTTCGCACAATTCCCGTGCATCCTCCCAGGCTTTGGCTGTGTGTTTGACCTCGTCGTCCAAGCCTTCATATTTCTTCTCGAGCTCGGCGATGCAGGTCCGGGCAGACTCGAGAAGCTGCTGGCTGTCCTGCAGTTGCCCTCAAAGAGAGTCATTTGTCGAGGCCAGCTCCCCGGCAAGGACCTCGGTCTCCTCGAGGTGTTTTTCTATGTCGGCAGGCCCTTGTTTGCTCTTTTTCCTCTCTTCCTGGAAGCGCCTCTTGTATTTATTCTTCCCCCGGCGAAAAATGCTCGCGCAGTGGAGAAAATAAAGGGAGAGAAGAACGACGACCTACCCAGGAGGAAAAAGTAAAGCAAGAGTTAGAAGCAGAAAGCGGCCAGTCAAAAAAAAAAGAAAAGAGGGTATTGTCTCCTTACCCCAATCAGGGCGTTGGCCAGGTTAGTCTCCAGCTCCGCGATCGAGCACTTCAAAAGTGACTGATGGTCGGCCGGCAACTGGAGACCCCGAAGTAGAACCAAGTTCATTTTGGTATTGGTCTGGTTGGCTCCTACCCCGGTTATGCGTAGATTGGATTGGTGGTGTTGGAGGTAGACGGGGTTGCTGGGCCCCGCATCAGCGCATTTGAGGAGCTCCTCCTCCTCATCCGTGTCCGAGGGCTCAGGGCTAGCCGGGTTGTTTACCCTTGCCCGAGGGCGTGGACCTCTACTTTTTCGCCCCTCGGGCGGCCTCCTCAGCTGCTGCCCTCTTTCGAGAGCCCTCGGTGCCTCATTCGCGAATAGAGACCCCCAGCATGGCCCTTCGAGGGACGGCACTCCCAGGACTTGGCTCCGTGGGGGGAGTTGTTTGGGTAGCTCCAGTGGGGGGGCTGCCAAGTGGTGCCTCCGTTCGAGGTGGAGGCGATACCTCAGTAGGAGCAGGCCTTGGCGAAAGCCTTGGTGAAGGCGCCGCGGAGGCGGGCGCGCTGGAGACGGCAGAAGCCGGCGGCGGTATAGAAATTCAAGCTTGGGGCGCCACCTGATCCGAGGGTTCTGGACCACCCTCATTGCCCGTAGGAGCCGCCACTTCATCAGCATGTGACGCCCTAACTCCCGCCGGTTAAGGAGTTTCTCTTTCTTCCCGGGCCTCAACCCGGGTGGCTTCTGCGGCCTAGTAGGATCCCTCGCCGGTGATGGTATCCTTCCTTGGCCGCCTTGTCTTCTGAGTGATGGACTTGTGGAACGCCGTCACCTTAGGTCGAGGGGGTTAGGTCTGACGCCTTTGGCGGTCGAGCCTGGCCAACAGAGCCTTGCGTGCGTCCATGAGAATAGTGAGACCTGCATAGTAAAGGACGTCATCAGCATTGGAGAGCCCTCGAAAAAGGGATAGTAAGAAAAGAATAAACTTAAAAGAGAGAAAAGGGGAAGTTTAGGCCCTAAGGATGCCCTCGGAGAAGGATTGGCGTCGTATACCGGGACGATCGCTGGGGCCAGGGTCGACGGAGGCGTTCGAGAGGCGACAGGCACGGAGGATATCCTCTGAGGTCAGGAAGATGGCACACATTCTTCCCATTTTTGCCAAGTCCACCACTTTCCCCTCGTCGAAGTTTGGCTCTTCATGGAAAAATTCTGATTAAGCACAGGGGGTTGACGCCAATTCGAGGGCATACCCAACTGCCCTCGATCCTCCACGAAGACGAATTTTCTTTTCCACCCTGACCCGTGGGAGGATTTAAAACCATCCAGCACCTTCGAGGAAGCCGAACGGGCAGAACGGTACAAAAACCAGAGCTCGTCTTCAACCGACTTGCCTAGATCGGACCGAACCGAATCATTCAATAGGAAAAACTCCAAAAATTGGCAGGACTAACCTCTTCCTTCAAGCACTTCATGATCACCATAAAGGCGATGATGATCATGATGGAGTTGGGCACCAGTTTATTGGGAGACACACTGGCGAACTCCAATAGCCTTCGGACTTCGGGAGAAAGGGGTAAGCACATTCCCACCTCAAAATGATGGAGATTGAGCACCATGCATCCCTCCCGGGGCTCCACCATATTCTCGTCAGGGCCCGGCATGTGAATGGGGAATTGGACCCCGAACTCCTCCCGGATCCGGTCTACCTCTGCCGACGTCATGTTGCTAGAAATGTCACGGGGGAGTGAGGAGGCTTGAAACTTGCCCATTCCGCCACCTCGCGTCATTGGGCTCTTGGCTGGGGACCCACTAGGCCAGGCATCCCCTCTGATGGGCCCCATTACTTTTTTCTTTTGACGGGGGCGAGCACTCTCCAGCACATTGCCCGACGCCCCTCCTATCAAATCGCCGCGTGACGACGCCCCGGCCTGTGTAGCCCCCGCGGCCCCTGCAGCGCTACCTTCCCTGGTGCCTGAAACCGACTGGGAGGGGAGGCGAACCTCCCTCTCCGCTGCCAAGTTCTCAGGTGTTGGATCTGAGTCGTCCAATATCTTTCTCTTTGGGCTCATGGCGGCTAGGGTTTCTGGATGAAATGGAAAAGCTAAGAAGGAAAAGAAAGTTCACCTGAGAGAGATGAATAGGGAAGACAGATGCCTGAGAATACTAATGTCCTTGAAAACCCTTGCTTCTACGACTTGTGTGAAGGCTGCTAGTAAAGAAGAAAGTCGATTTGTGGTGAAATCCCCAACTATTTATAAGTTGTACGGGAAACGCCACCAGCCTTTATGACGCTTCGGTCACCGTGACCTAAAAAGGCCTACAGTAATTATGACTAGGCACGCCCCCTCGCATGATGACTTTTCAGCCATTAGAAATTAATGGATGGGGGCGTGCCATGTCTCCCCAAATAGGCGCGTGGGCTGACAGAGCCGAAAAAGGGGCGACCTTTCGTGCATTGATGGCGTTTCAAATTCAAAAATGAAGGGACACCTGACATCTAATCAATTAATTCACTCTTGAAGGCTAACGTCCTCGTCACAATCAAGAGTGGGGGGACTAATGATGAGTCAGATGCCACCTTACTACGCCACGTCATTACAAGCCTCAAATCTGCCTAAGTAGGGAATTACGACCCTCGAAAGGGCTAACAAGCTGACCTCTCTCCCTCGAGAGCCCCAAAAGACGCCAGCATGCTATCATGGGTATCCTCGAACTGGGATGCGGCCCTCGAGGGCGCCCCTATCGAGAGCAAGATCCCATACTTGGCCGTTGCAGGATTGAGCATCCAACAGGCAGAAATCCAGCTGGCGACCTCTGACAGACGTAACCCACTGCCACCTAACGCATCCCAATGGCACATGGGTCCATCCCATCAGTCTCGAGCGCATTAAATGCCAAGTCATAAATACAATCATTGGTCATAAATGCCCGAAATACACATTTATTGCCAACAAGGCCCCTCATTAATGAAGAATGGGAGTAGCCGCTAATAGGATTCATGGAGGGGGACAAAAGGCATATGTCAGCACGGCTACAGTGCCGAAAGTGATCAGTTCCCACCAATCATGTCAAATCCAGGCTCCTCACTCTCATATAAAAGTCCCCAATGGCTCTCCACCCAAGGGTAAGACATACGTAACTCTAAAAAATAAAACACTGGTTCCTGAATTAACTATTCATCATCTTTTTCACCCAATAATTCACGACTAACTTGAGCATCGGAAAACCTACGCCAGGGCAAAACCGACCAGTCTCACGTGCGTTCCTCCCTCTTTGGCAGGTGGGCCGCCAACAAGGACATCTCGGAGTATCACTACTAGAAAAACTGCAAATAGCCACGGATTTTAGCCACGGAAAAACTCCGTGGCTAATCCGTGGTTGGCCACGGCTAAATTTTTTTTTTTATTTAAATCTGTGGCTAATCCGTGGCTAATAGCCACGGATTAGCCACGGATTTAAATAAAAAATAAAAAAAAAATTTAGCCACGGATTGGCCACGGCCTGGCCGTGGCTATTTTCGGTGGCTAAAATTAGAGGGAAATTTGGCGCCTATTTTTACATATGGATTAGCCACGGCCTGGTCGTGGCCAATTCGTGGCTATTAGCCACGGCCAGACCGTGGCTAAAAATTCCTGGGCAAATTTTTTTTTTTTTTTTTTGCACTGGATATAGTTTGAACTCTTTACTAGTTAGTTGAAGTTAGAGCATCAACCACTACACCACTTTAATTTTTTGTTTAATAATTAATTTTTGCAATACGTAAGTAATATATGTATATTATGTATATTGATATATATAATAAATGATTGGATATGTTACATACGTATAAGATTAGATATACTCATATATATATGTATTTATGTCTAATTAGATGTATATATATTGGCTATATAAGTACATATATAACATATATTAGATATATAATACACTAATATATGTTTATTTCATACAGATGATTGAACATATATAGTACATATGATTAGATATATATATATATATTTGATCGACATATATGTATTCTACATTTATAACATATATTAGATATGTTATATATAGATATATAGTTATATCATATAGACTATATATAGAGGATTAGAATGTACATATAATATATTAATATATATAAGATACACATTGACATATATATATATATATTGATATATGTATATATGATATATATACTTGGACATATATATACACATATATTGATTCATATATATACACACATATATATGTATCAATATAAATTTATATATGTATCAATATAAATTTATATATGTATCAATATATATATATAAATTTATATGTGGTGCAAAAAATCAAAAAAATTTAAAAAAAAAAATTAGCCACGTCCTGGCCGTGGCTAATCCGTGGCTATTAGCCACAGATTGGCCGTGGCTAAATTAGCCACGGCATGGCCGTGGCCAATCCGTGGCTAGCCGTGGCTATTTTTTTTTTTATTTTTTGCACAACGGATAAATTTTTGTTATTGATATTTTAATTATCTAAATTTAAATTATCTATATATACTTGGACATATATATATATACTTGGACATTTATATATATATATATATATATATATTGATGCATATATACTTGGACATATTTAAAATAGATACATATATATATATATATATATATATATAAATATATGATATGTAATACCACACATATACGAAGATATTGGCAAAGGATCACGAATTAAAGTTGCTATTATCTAAATATAAATTGTATAAATAGATTTTTGTTATAATTTTTGTTTTTGATATATTAATTTATTAAATATTTGTCATAAAAAGAAAAACTGAATAATGAACGATAAAGTCGAAGGTAAATATCTTTAATTTAAAAAAAATAATTGGTTAATAATTTATAAAAATTACTAAAATTGAATAACAAAAATTGATAAAACTAATGAAATTTATTAGATAATTTAAGTTTAAAATATTGTAAAAATATAGTTCAAGTATAATAAAAAGCAATCAATAACCAAAGAATTCCTTTGGCGCAACGGTTTCATGCTCCAACTACAATATTGACGTCCCGTGTTTGAATCTCCTTGAGCGCAAAAAAAAAAAAAAAACCGCTTCGAGGACGCGGGTTGGGGCGCGGTAGGGTTTCGGGTTTGGTTTGATTAGCCTTTTTTTTTCCAGTGGCCACGGATTGGCCACGGCCTGGCCGTGGCTAATCCGTGGCCCTTAGCCACGGCCAGGCATGTCCAAAAAAAAGTGGCCAAATTTGGCCACGGTTTGACCGTGGCTAATCCGTGGCCCTTAGCCACGGCCAGCCATGTCCAAAAAAAAGTGGCCAAATTTGGCCACGGTTTGACCGTGGCTATTAGCCACGGCCAGGCCGTGGCCAATCCGTGGCTAATCCCAGCCGTGGCTAAATGGCCGTGGCTACGATTAGCCACGCCACTTTTAGCCACGGAAAAAATCCGTGGCTAATCCGTGGCTAATCTCCTGGGCCACGGATTTTTTGCCAAATCCGTGGCTAATTGTATTTTTTCTAGTAGTGTATAACACACCCCGACACGTAGTCAAACCAAGATCGGACCTCATGAATATTATTGGTGATCCTTTGTGAACTATGTATGGAGAAACTTTAACGAAGAAACTTATATACATGCAGGAAGGTATTGATTGTGTATGCTTACGCAAGTGATGGAATATTAATACAATTAAAAGTACATATATATATATATATATATATATTATTAAACTAAAATATGCAATATATCAACCATGGTATACAATTTAGGAAATATTCCTTCACACCCCTTGTGGTTTGACGAAAATGTTAAAAACCTTCAATAATTAAAAAAAAAAAGGCTAAAAACACCTCTTATTTTAAAAACATTGTGCATGTTACCAAGATAATGAAGAGTAAAACACACGTGTCTTAGGTCGATGTGAATGTGATTTGGCCTCCTTTGGCTTTCACTATAAGAAAAGGCTGGACTTTATGTGGAATTTTTGGTGTGGAATAATTCCGTCAGAAAAACCTTAGTTGCTTTTAAATTTTTGGCGGAGTAAATTTATTATAATTGATCAAATTAAATCAAAAAAAAAAAAACTCTAAAACTATTGCCATCATCAAATCAATCGATTTGAAACTTGACAATTGACCAATTAATATATGTAATTACCAGAGAATCAAGCTACATATTATTATTATTATTATTATTATTATTACTATTATTATTATTATTGCTCAGTTGACTTAATTGAGTACAAAAAGTTAGCATATTAAGTGAGAAATACAATTTGATTAGCCTTTTGAAAAAAATAAATCACTAATTGAGTAGATTAAACCCAAATATTTAATTTATATGTTTGAATTAATTTAAAAATTAAATTATAAAATCTTTTGATTATATGTAATTAATGAACCAATTGAATTAGTTGAGTTAGTATAATTGACATATTCCACAAAAAATAAATTTGATTAGCTATTTGGAAAATCACTAATTCAATAAAATAAATCCAAAAATTTAACTTATGCATTTAAATTGATTGAAGGTTATTATCCATTTTACTCAATAGAATAATAAAATTGTAAGTTGCGACAGTTGAAACAAAACAGCAGTCAAAAATTTTGGAAAAAAAAAGAATTTAAAAGACTTAATGAATTTAGTTGTGAAAAATCCGTGTCTAAAATTGGTGACCAAAATAGCTATAGATTTAGCTATGGAAAAGTAGAGGCTAAAACTATCCAAACCTAATGCCAAAATAGATACAAATTCGGCTACGATTAGTTATGAATTTTGAAAGGTAACCTTAGCTACGAATTTAAAATGCCTAAATTTGACTATGAATTTAGCTGTGGAAAAATTGTTAGCTAAATTTTCATAGCTAAATTTTCATTTTTGTGGCTAAATTCGAAGCCATTAGCTGTGGAAAATATATGTAGCTAAAATCCATGGCTAAATTACGGACTTATTATAGTGGTAATCGTTGGTCCGTGTGTCTTAATAAGGTATATCAAACCTCTCAATCAATTTTGCCAAAGTTAATCTTTAAAAAGGAAAAAAAAAAAAAAAACTAAAACCCGCTATCAATACCACTAATCTTGTCCCTTTAATACCTCCTCCACCATTGGTTCTAACTCACGAGTGCATTGCCCACACCAAATCGCTCAAGACCTATCTAATTTTCCTTGAAAAAGGTTGTTGGGAAACATTGAACCACCACCCCCGCCGCCACTTCAAGCCGCCGCCAACACCTCCTCAACCGACCGTTGAAACCAATGGATTTTTCTAATCTAGTTGGTCAAAATATAATGTATAAATTTATACGATTTCGTGGAAAAATGAAGAAGTTATGTATGTATGTATGTATGTATGTATGTATGGGTGTGGTGTGTGTATTGTATGTATATATATGTGTGTGTGTATATGTTACAATGAGTGTGTGTGTGTGTGTGTGTTAGTGTGCTTTGTTGTATGAGTGTGTGTGCGTGCTTGTTTGTGTGTTACGGTGTGTTTTTTTAATATATATTATTTATATTTTATGATTTATATATATACACACATTTTATATTTAATGATCAATCTCCACCATTATTTTCTAACCTAAAGAATGGTTCATGATAATAGTGGTATAATGGTCATTTCATATCAGAATTTAACATCATCAATTCTGACTTAGCGGTAGAAATTGTGAGCAAAATTTCAAAAGCACGAGGACTTTTTAGACTATTTTTAAATGATGGGGGGGCTTGTTAGCATTTTTGTGAAATTATAAAGGGCTAGTGATATGGAATTTTTCCTAAAATTTATTTGAAATAATATCATGCAATTATAATATGACTATACTATAATACATAACTTAATATGGAAATAAAGCTATAAAATGCATCCCTGTAATTGGAATAAAAATGAATTAGGGCCTGTATCACACACTTTGTTTAAGGCTTAAGGCACCACATTCACTGGTCGGCAAATATACCCAATAGTTCTCACTAGAGAAGGTTTAAAGCCAAAAACTCTCTCTCCCGACGCAGTAGCTAGCACTTAACCGAGAACTCTTTAGTGGTGCGTACTAGCATATCTTTAAAAGGGGTGATTTTCCATTCAAGCGAGGGATTGTTGGGATTATGGGTGATAATCATTGAGATCTGACAAACTAAAAAAATGAGAAAATTGAGTTCAAATTGAAAATTAAATAAGGAACATAAATAATAAAATTATTATTATTTTGGTTTAATGAAAATCTTGAATTGGTGTGACTTTTCGGATCAATAGTCGCATCAGTGAGACTATTTGATTCAATGGCTGTGTAGCCTTTAACGATCAACAGTTATATCAATCCTTTCATTTAATAGTTTTTTTGGTGAAGAGTTGCAACATTTTAAAAAGGCATTTCAGTCTCGATAAGTAGAAATGCATAGAAGGAAATCTAGTAGTTTGAGTTCGATGAAACAGTCTAGTAGTATTGGGAGCCATTTTGTCTGCCTCAAGTATGGATGTTTAGTGAAGGGGAAGTTATAATTTTTGTCCGCTAATTCAACCTCACTCAGATTTTAATCATTTCATTTATCCGATTATGGATCAGTCCTCTACGTTCTAAACATCGACAGTGCCCAATTAAAATTTTTAATGATAAATTTATATATAATGATATTAAAAAATATATTATTATATCATTATGATTAATTGAACGATTAAAAAACCAACTAAACAATACTCAAGTGAATTGTATTAATGAGCCGTACTTGAAATAATTTCCCATTTGGAATTTTTAATTCTTAGGCCTGACACCTAGTATACAAAACCTATGACCCTAAAGATATATTATTTTAAAACTATATTTATTAATCTCATTTGGCGCAATCATCTGTCGCGTTAATGTCTATAATATAACCGCAAAACCCCGTCCTACACACGCCCACATAGGAGGGAGGCGGGGGCGGGAGAGAGAGAGAGAGTATACGCAATGAGATCATTAGCAATCCACGACGAAAGTGATGTACTATTTTAAGTAAATGTCAACAATTATATGAAGTATGTGATAACCTCATCAAGCAATGGAATTCCCCAGCTAATTAGAGGAACTCACTATAATTTAATGAGGGAGAGACCAAATCACGAGCAACTTAATTAATCAAAATGCTAAACTACAAAGAAATAGTTGAAAAGGAAAGTGGAAGATCTTTTGCTTCTCAAGGAAAAACTTGTAAAGATATCTTAAACTTTGTAAATTATTGAGAAAATTTATTTTCAGTCTAACCAACATAAATTTCCTTCAAAAGTAGTAAAAGTAAATAGTGTTAGAAATAAGAATTTATTTAAAATAAGGTACTCCTAGTATTGGGTTAACATTAAATACCCTAGTACTTCAGTAAAATATGAAAGTACAATGTTACTTGTGCAACAGATTACAATTATCTAGAACATGTTATATAAGTTTGAATAACTTGCTACCTTCTATTTACCTACAGGCTACAACTCTAAATTTTATTTATATGTATGTGGTGTGTTAATTCGACTTTATCCTATCCATTCATTTACACCTTTTATTTTTGATTAAGTTCTATTAAATGTATTTCATTTAATTTTGTTATGTCCACAAAATTAATATTCTATTACATCTTAATTAGTATATCAATGTTAATCATCAAAATTATAATTTACATAACTTGCTACGTATTCTAATTAATTGTAAAAGTAGAGAAATTTAACTTGAAATTAAAAGTTGTAAATCTAAATAAGAATGTGAAAAAATACTAATAATAGATTTATAATTGAAAAGAGGCATGGATTACCGTTGTTTTAATCTTCTTAGAGCCCTGATCTCGTTTTTAGTTATTTTATACTAATGTAAAATATATATTTTTTAAACTTTAACATTGTGTGGGAAATCGATTAGAATATATAAACATAATTTCGTGCTTTCTAAATGAGCAGAAATAAAAAAAATCAATGTTACTTAATTATTGAAGAAATTTGATCTTTCAGAAAAAATTTTAACTAAAAGATTATTATTTCTTTTCTGCACTATTTATTTTTATTTAATATTGAAAAAACTAAAAGAAAAAAACTTAAATTATTGAAAGAAAATAAATTTTCAAACAAAACAAATAACCGTGTTAATTGATTATTTTTTTACCTATTTCTCCGAATGACATCATATTAAAATATGTCATTTTATATCTCATTAATCATATTGTACGTATCAGACTTTTTAGTTAAGTTTGTTTTTGAATTTAGCAGAGAAATTGATATCAATAATAAACACACAATTGACATTAACCAATGTAACCAAAAAAAAAATTGACATTAACCAATATTGAATCTGAGAAAGAAATTGGGACAAGGATGGAAACTTTAAATAATTCATAGAAATATAATTTAATTATAAAATTGCCAACAAATGGCTTATAACAAAAAAAATTAAAAACCAATTGATAAATACATGTGGCAAGTTATGAAAACCCTACCTAATATTAATTAATACTAGTATACATTTTTTTAGACAGGCCCAAGAAAAAAAATAGTAAAAAATAATGGTTAACTTTTTAAAAACTAACTAAAAAGTTGAAAAAGGCAACCTAAAAACCAACTTCTAGCCCCGTTTTTTTTTTTTTTTTCGGTTAGAGCCAAAGCAGAAAAACAAAACATTTGTTGTCTGCCCTTTTTTTTTTTTTTTTTGTTTTCCTTTTAGCAAAAGTTAAAAAAGCACCTTTTTTGGAGATTACAAATACCCCTGATACAAGCTATGGTTTTTCAAACAATTTTTATTTGTGGTTTTTTTTCCCCAGTACCCATATCAGCAGTACCTTCTGTAGCACTTTTTCAGTAAGATCCAAATCCAGACCTACCAAGAAACAGGATGAAATCGCATCCCTATCAAAAACCCAACAAACCAAGCTCGAGCTAGTCACCGCCCCGGCCACCACCACCAGCCCGAAAGATTGGATAACCGGAGGGTGGAGCCGTGGGGACGACACGACAAAAAATGCATTTCATACCATCCATCCCGTCCAAGATCGAGCGCCTGTACAATGATAAGAAATACTGATTTTAAGTTGAGCACAGTCATGCCTTGACACATGCCTTGACACATACTTTATGTGGTCCTTAACCAAAATAGTGGCATATCCATCAATGACATCAAATCAACCACACACCAATAATTACTTAAATCAATAATATTTAATCTGGAGCAATTAATTTACATACAATTTGTTCAAGATCCACTTCAAGGACGTACGGATTAAATTATAACAATGTGGGGCAATTAAATTAAATATAGCACCTCCGCAGTTTTACAAACAGTAAACCTCTTTTTTCTACGGTGAAAGGAACAGAAAAAACCAAACACCCTTAAAATATAGCCTTTTTCCCCTATGGTTATTTAGATAAGTGCGTTTCTCACAGCAATCATAGAGGCTTTTCCAGCAATCTAAGGTTTAGTATTATAGCTGTGGCATAAATTTAGTATTATGCATGTTCTAAGGTTTTGTTGTTTTGTTTGGTTGGATGGGAAATGATAAGGAGGAGTGGAATGAAGAAAATTGGAAGGAAAGAAGAAAGTTTCCTCTATTTGGACACGGGAGAAAAATTGAAGTGAAAAGTGAATAGTGTAAAAATGAGCATGTGCTTGCTAAATTTTCTTCCACCCAAAAATAGGCAAAAAATGAGAGGAAAAAAAAGAAACTTATAATTTTGCACAATTATCATTTTCTTTTCATCTACTTTTCAATGCAAACGAACAGTAGGTGTGATCACAAGGAATTTCGTTTTTCCATGTTAATTTATAGAAGGTTAAAACCTGGTGTGTCATGTATTGACCTACGAATTAATAAAATAAATAAACTTTTCTATATCATATATTTAATAGTTTTTAAAATGTCAAAATTTAGTTGATTGACTTATATTAGTTTTCCAAACTAACTCATTAACATTACAACAATTATGATATAAAGTGGCTCTTTTATTTATCTTTAAAAATCATAAAAATGTATGTATTAATACTTATGGAGGCTTTTGAGAAAATAGCTTCTATAGGTGAGGTTGCAAAATAAAATAAAATAAAATAAAGGTTTTTTTTATAAAATTGTTTCAATTTACAACTTTTGGAGGCAAATTATAACATTTGGAGGCTTATCTAATTAATTTGCCTCTATAAATTTGCCAATCTCCGAGGACAACTAAAAATTAGGGCTAATGTCACTAGTAGTCCCCAAAATTTAATGTTATAATTACTTTAGTCCGTAAAATTAAAATTGTCATGTTTTGATCATTTATATCATAAATAAGGAACACTATGATCCTTGCGGTGAATTTTTCAATCAAATTTCACAAAACACACTTATGTAAAAGGCACTTTTATATATCAGCTTTGTTTGAATTGTCTCCAAAAAACAAGTTGGCTAGTGTTAACGAAAAACACCTTTCGTATAAGTATTTTTTCTGTGGAATTTGGCATAAAAATCCATTAAAATGATTCAAGTGTTACTTATTTATAATATAAAAGACTAAAACGTGACGAGTTAAATTTTAAACGCTAAAATGATTCTAATTGTTTTTTTATTTTCTTCACAATTTAGAATGTGTTTTTTTAAACTAATATAAGTAGTGAAACAAAAGTCTTAAGTGTCACATATATTTCTATGTTGTTTTACTAATCTTTTCATCATTAACCATCGAGAGCAATGGTTTTAATAAAGTCTAAGTGACAAATATAAGTTTTTGTTGTACTAATCTTGTCATCCCCAACAATCAATTCAATAATTATGGCATGAATAATTTATGTGCGCACTTATCGAACCAAATCCATTATAATTACCAAGTACGTACTTGGCAATCTGGCCTTCGATTATTGGCGGAACGGAAGCTATCAATTACTATGAAATATCGTTTTGAGCAACTCGTTTTTAAAATTTTAAAGAATTCAGATGATTTGGGAGTGAAACATAGCAGTTCGGATCTTCTATTATATAATTGTGTTATATCTTTTGTTATATTTTTCAATACATTATGTATATTGATGAGTGATTGAGATAAAAAAAATATATTTTTTCTTGAACATTATTTATCAAAATTTTCTTGTTTCTAGATCAATTATAAATTTATAATTAAACTTGCCCCTAAAATAGTCCCTACAGAACATAATCATTTTATTAAGATCAGAAACATAATCCGAACGAATTGGGCTTGATTCACACGATATTGTTGGCGACATGCTTAACATTTGGTCCCATAAAATAAATTAGAAAACAATTCTAATTGATTAATTCCCACCACGTGCGTCATTTAATAGGAGAAAATATCACGGTAATATCTCTTACATTAATCAATCACCACTATTTTATTTTAACTTTATCGAGGAGATAATTCGTTTTCTTTTCATAAGAGATAATAATTATGAGAATATCACCTTTATTTGATAGATTGCCACCGAGGTCCGAGTCATCAAGGTTGAAATTTATTTAAATATTACAAGATCATTTCATTAAATAAAAGAGTAAAATGTATCCTATCTTATTATTTTGGTTCCAATAAAACAATTGCATCCATACTCTCATGAACTATGACGCTACGTTATGTTAGCGTTGACATAGGACTTAAGCAACTATAAAGGAGCACACACACACACACACACACACACATATATATATATATATATATATATATATTTAAATACACAGTTAATTATGGCCTCTTTTCACAAAGAGGGAAAAAAAATATTATATACGTCACATTAGATCAACCATCGTTACATATTGTATTCACTTTGAGCCGTCCAATGGGCCTGCCCTGCTGGATTCTTCAATTAGACCCCAACGAATTATCTTTTGCTTTTGAAAGATAGTTTTAAATAAAAATACTTTTTAAACTCTAAAAAAGAAATAATAATAATAATAATAATAATAATAATAATAATAATAACAACACCTTTTAGTCATTGTATCCACACGTAATTGTTGCATCCAAACGTAAAATAGTTAAATAAAAAGTTCTATTA
Organism: Petrea volubilis; assembly: GCA_026212405.1. Classification (NCBI taxonomy): domain Eukaryota; kingdom Viridiplantae; phylum Streptophyta; class Magnoliopsida; order Lamiales; family Verbenaceae; genus Petrea; species Petrea volubilis. The sequence goes on along the minus strand of CM047883.1, from coordinate 19,858,894 downwards.
TAAAAAACACAACTCGAAAACCACTTTTTTTCTAATTCTATTCAAATGGGCCAGTTTAAATATCACAAGTTGGCACATTAATAGAATATTCTTATGCAAAAGTTTTCAATTAATTCTTCAGTTTACATCTCTCTCTCTCTCTCTCTCAATAAATATATATATATATATATATATATATATCTCAATTTTGGTCTTAGTCATTTAATTACGATCAATTGACCGACTAATACAGATCTAGTTTTGCTTCCCATCAACTTCAATTCCTAGCTGTTTATATTATGTAGATGCGATAACAGACCATGAAGAGAGAGAGAGAGAGAGAGAGAGAGAGAGAGAGAGAAGGAGGAGGAGAAGAATAATCAGGAAGAAATAATTATAATGTGATTTCAAATTAAACAGAAAATTTGACTACAACCTATTGGTCCCAAGGAATGTAGTCTGTATAGTATATTTTTATATAATGAGATTATTAAGCCTAACTTATCCTATTCAAAGTATAAAAACAGGCTAATTGGGATTAGGGTTTGTGTAGCACAAAGTAGCAATTTACCTCCTATACTCAAAATGACATTTTCGGTCCTCATGATGTGTGAAGCAAGTGCGTACTACTTCTTTTCCACCAGAATTCAAAAATTTTCAATATTAAAAGTCAAGTGCTTATTATATATGAACTTGACTTTTTGCCGACCTTCAAACTTTCTAGCCAAATTTGTCCTCAAATTACAAAAAGTCGTACTTGGGTATATAATTCAATTCGATAGCATGTTAACTTAAATTGCAATTTTTATTTTTGCCATATCTAGTTCACACATTAATTGACCACTTTTCCGGTGCATACATGCCCTAACTATTGTCAATGAATGGTTCAAAATTAAGCACTCAATAACCAAATAATATGATGCAAGGACCCATTCATTTCTCTTCAAATATAATACAAGAAGAAGGTGTGGCTCTTAAAACAGAAAATTATCACAGAACTCAAAATGAGTACAATCAAGAAGTTGTGGCATTCAGAGTTCCTAGATTAATGTTGCAAATATACGAATCTCTCTAAAGAGAAAATACAACTTGACAAGCCCACTTGATTAATTATCCATCTGTATATAGATAATGAAGAAACCTAGAGAGCATCATTCTAACGAAGAAGAGTGTGAAAGGAGTGCGGATTTAGCATGAGCAAGTACAAGAAAATGATGATCATCTAAGCTATACTTCAAACAAGAATCGAGATTATGCATATGGTCAAATAACATAACAATGTAGAAGCTGCATCACATGCTAATGCGAATGATGATTATTGTTGAACGAACGATGCAAGACAACTTTTGATGCAATTATTAATTGAATATATGTATTCAATAATGCATATCATGAACAAACTGGTCATTTTTTGTTCTCGTTATTTCAATTCAATCAAGAGAACACAGATTTCATGACAGGGACCTGGTTTTTTTTTCATTCCACTTTGGATCTCACTACAGAAAAGATGTGGTTTTTTGTTTTTCAACTGAAAAAACCAGCTAGATTTTGCCCGGAAAAATACAGAAACCGTCGCCCCGTCGATTTTTCAACGCCCCCAGATTGCATCCGGAAAAAGGTGCCGTCGGAGTGTCACTGGATGTCTGGCGGCTTTCCGTCAGATTTCCTGATACGACGGGTTTTCAGCGAAAAACCGGCAGCCAATTTAATTTCTTTTTCTTTCATTTTAATATTTGAAATTAGTCTGGCAGTTATCCGGCAACGCATTCCACCAGACCTTTTCGATGCCATTCTCGTGGTCTTTCGGCCGGTTGTTTTGGCGGCTTTTTTTGCTGGAATTCCGTCGGGCTTTTTTGATTTATTTTTTGCACTTGTATACAATATTGTAAAGATTTGAAATATCAACCATCTAAAGCAAAACATCAACCAAAATAATTAATATCTAAATGTAATTCCACAACAATATTTGAATTAACAATAGTGTAGTTGACTTCAAATTATAGCAATAATTGAAAAAGAGTTGTTTAAATGTCATCCGAGCTACTCATCGTAATAGGAATAGTTTTTTCTCATTATCGGTATTGTTGGGTTGTACTTAGGCTGTGAAGTAGGATGTTGAGCGGGCTCTATGAGTGGGATATCGAGCGGGGAGTGGGCTGGGATCGACTGTGTTATAAGCCCGTACATATGTTCCACCCTCGTCATAAGCTCCCGGCTCTACAACTTAAACTAGCTAATTTCCTCCTGGTGAGCTGTTATACGATTGTTAAGTTTAGTAACTTGAATCTATACTTGGCTGAGTGCCTAACTACCGAAGCTGGTGAAAGACGGCTTGCTGTATAATGAGGTTGACTAACCAGCCTTGGGGAGATAGTTCAGCACGAACCTGCGACCCTTTCTGTTTGGTGGGTTGACTACCTGTATGAATAGCTCATGTCGGAACTATTGTGCAGCATGGACATTATCCTTATAATCCAACATGCATCTATCTATACGGCAAGCAATTTTTTGGCTAACCAAACCCAATCTTTTAATGTACCTTGTAAAAATTTGTTGAAAGACTATGTTCGAGAGGCATTAAAAGTTAAACATCAATTGGATCAATTCATCAACACTATATATGTGTGTGTATATATATACATATAGAGAGAGAGAAATCGTCCACACCATATCTTGTGATACCAGACACATTATAATCACTCTTGATACTCATTAATCTTGATGCAACTGACAAGGGTGAATGATCTTAAAAACTAGGCCGAGCTGGTTCACTAAACTTACTCAAAAGATCAGAAAAAACCTTTTGAGTTTTGGAGTTTGGTTGCTCTTCCACATTGATTTGTTGTTGATTGTCACCTACCGTCCCTAATGTATCCTTACAAAAAAAACAAACCTTAAATCACCAACAATATCTTGTTCCGCCGCATCAAAACATATTTCAGAATATCTATTTAGTAGATTTGTGTCGTGTCCACTACTTGATGAATTTGGTTCAAAATACAGTGTATTTGCTCGAGTAGGTGCTACATTCCTATGAACTACCCAATACTAATAATTTGGCTTAAAGTTGTGATGAATCAAATGTTCCTTAATTTTTCTAGGTTGTAAAAAAGACCACTTTCTAACAAAGTTCGCGCATGAGCCTCGAATCACCTCAAACTTCACAAATCCTTCGCATCCCTTAGATGTTCAATAAATTTATCAAATCCATCCACAAATGAAGTAAAATACGCCACGTGACTATGATAGGTCCTAGTATACATCCAGGTACAATATATGTGGGGGAATAATCATCTGCGGGTTACAAATTTATCTTCATTGATATATTCCACACTCATTGTTAAATATCTTGTGATATTTAAGCTTAATTAACACAAAAACAATGAAAAGGCTTCAGCTCTTCCCTAATCTGATCCACTTTCCCTACAACTCCGACTAACCTAGTAACTATAAACTAACTAATTATATATATATAGAGAGAGAGAGAGAGAGACACACACACACACACATACATAAATACATATACATCTACAAAGTCAAGCAATAGCTAAAGTTGAAACATTATTAAGGGTTTCATACTTACCTTCTAAGCACATTGAAATCCGCAAAATAAAATTATTGAACCCAACCTCTAATTACTTGCTCTTTTTCGCGAACACCTATCAAGAAATCAGAGTCAATAGGTAACAATTCACTATATGAAGCTCAATGAAGTTACTCATCATAAATTGAGCTAAGTTCATTATCAATTAATACAAAGTTTGTTTACATGTATTATATACACTTAACACAATATTGTCCACCTTGTCCAATTTAAGTTTGATTACATATTTATTTATATAAACTCATACATTATCAGGTTTTTCTGTTACGGCTATTTATAAATATCACACTAAATTTGTTTACAAGTAATATATAAACTAACACTATAAATTATCAAGTTTGTTTATCAACTAAGTTTATTTACAATATTATCAAGCTTGTTTACCAAGTTTTTACTATATAAACTAACACAATATATACATATCAATAATTGTTTATAATTTTTATGCAAATCACAAAAATTAATATAATTCTAAAAAGCACAACCATAAATTGTTCATACACTTTATAAATCATTACATACACCGAAATTCAATATTAACCTAAAAACCTAAAATTATTAATTCATAATGTGTAAAAATGAAAAATAAAAAATCAGACCTAAGCTTGCAGTGGCGTAGAGACACGGTCCGACAGCGGTGGCGAGAGTCCGACAACGGCAAAGGGGCAGCGGAGGGTAGGGCCAGCAAAAGCGAAGGGACAACGCCATCGGAGAGAGACAGAAAGAGAGAAAAGGAAAAGAAGAGGGAGACCTATAAGTATTTTATATAATCAACCAGCAAAATTCCGGCGAGAAACGTGTCGTTAGAATATTTTCTCAAATTTCGGCACCGATTCCCAAAAAAACAAAATAGAAGACGAGGAACCAAAAATTTGTACCGACAGCTTTGCGTTGCCAAGCCCGCCGGAAATGTAATGATGAGTTTCAAAAATTTTCAGTGGAATACGGCCATTGCAATGCCACTAGAAAAAATAAAAATAAAAAAGTTAAATCTTTCCGGCAAGTTTCTGGCGACCATGCCCACTGGAAAGATTTTCAAAATTATGAAAAAGCATTAGTAACTTCTAGCAGGTGGAGGTCGCCGCAATTCCGCCAGACATTATATTCTTTTTTTAAAAATTTATGTGTAGTCCGGCGGAATCTTTAGGCACATTTCTGCTTGAAACTTTGGCGAATTCAATCACCCCAATGTTTGTCGGATCCATTTCCACTGGATTATTGATCAGCACGCACCTGGAAGGCTGGAAGAAGTCCGTCGGTCTTCCCTGAGAAATTTCCGATGAAACATTGCCACCGAAATCTTTCCGCCGAAATAGTGTGTTTTCTGGCAGTGTCTTAGCATCTGAAAAAATTATCTGCACAAATGATCTAAGCCCTCTAGGATTCAAAAAAGTGATCGGTACCCACTGATAAACATACTAAATATATCTAGCTAGTGCGAACACCTCACTCGGTCAAATCATCCCGGCAAGATCTCGAAGCGGAAGCAATGCTTTAAACCAAGTGACAAGCCAAAATACAACTAAGATATCAACAAACGAACATTCCGAAAGAGGTCACAACGATCATATATAGCGCATCATAGTCCCATTCTAAATATTACATAGAGGCTATCTATAGTCCTGTAACAAACCAAAGCAACACAAGTAACTTTTTACATAGCAAAATTATATGCTACATTGGTTGTCCCAAATGACGACTTAGGAAATTGGCTCCAAATCTAGCAATGAGGGGTCTGATATCAAAATCAAATTACCAAAGGAGATAAGGTCATTGCATAGCAAGATTGTGATTGAAACTCCAAGTGGAACTTTAAAGAAATCTAAACTTCATGGAACCAAGTGAGAGTCTTCAAATTTCTGTACAAGTTAGTAACAAGGTTTTTTCCACAAATCCACAATTTGGAGACAAGTCAATGGAAAACGTTTTAAGACCTTGAACAGTAATTAAGAAAAGCCAATCAAGAAACAAAGAAACATAAAATTAAAGTGCTGCAATTCAACTAGCCATATCAATTTCTTAAGGCTGCAGCCCATAACTTGCACAGAAACAAAGAAACCAAACAATCCTCCCGAAATCTTCAAATTCAAGATCAATTCGATCGAACGAACGATTCCTACAGATGTTTGGTCTGGATGGGCAGATATTTCCAGTTGCCAAAATTAAGCAAATTTAATCAGATTGACCAATCTCTCTTGAAGTTCAGATACATCAATGCTTGTAAGATCATTGGCCTGTGCAAATGATGAAAATATAAGAGAATTCTAAAAGAAAGATAAAACTAAAAAAACAAAACCCCAAATCCCAATATAAAGAATAGGGTTGATAAATTATCAGCAACCCTATTCCTAAAAAGGGGCACTTCAATCACACACACACAATATATATATATATATAAATATATGTATAACCCTAAAAGTTCCTATAACAAAATGTAAAATTAACCACTTCCTCTATATGTATTGAATTACCTCAATCTGAATTTTATGGAGAGCCCATTCATCGTTCGTGGTTGAAACACAGCTAATTATATTGAGCCCTCTTGCAAGCAAATCTGCAAGAACTTTCGAAAGGGGGAAACCTTGCTCATTACTGCTCATTAAGATCTCCATTCCTTCCCTGCTTAGGTTTACCTTCACACAAATATTCGAATTCGATTTCTGATCCTCAGTGATATCAGTAGACGTGATCTTCCCCAACCCGTCTCTCCTAATTTTCAGTTCTTCAATTTTCCTTTGCATATCTTTTATGTAATTCACTGCCTGGAGAATATGATCAGACGTAGACCGCTTTCCCTGGAGGAGATCACTCAACCAAAAATGCGATGTAGGAAAAAATGAGATAACTTTTTTTTTTATAATAAGAATACACACCATTGCAAAACACACATAGTTAGAATTCAAACCCAAGCAACAACCTCCCCACACCTATAAAGGTTGGGTTCATGTCCATCAGACAAAGGGCTGTGGACAAAAATGAGATAATAAATTAGTTACAGGGTGTTTTGAACTTGGAAATACTAAAGACTACAGTATATATATATATACTTGCAATAAATGTAATTTATATATGTATATGACTATATTCACCTTGATATATTCAAGAGGAAGAAGGGATCGGAGAGAAGCATATAAGCTTGACATTTCTTGCCTTCTTTGTCTTTCAATATCTCTATGCATAATTTTCTTGGAATCATTATTATTATTGCCGCTACCCTCATTCTTGTTTTCTTGATTTTTTTCGCTCTTTGTTTTCCTCTTTTTGGCTCCCTTATTCTCTGTAACTTGATTAATTTTCTCTAAAGGAGCAGAATCTGAAAGCAGATTTTCCAGGATTTCATCTTGCTCAAAGACCAATCCATCATTCCGTAAAGAAAACATTTATAGTAGACTAATATTGGAGTCAATACACTAAGAGAGTGTGTGTGTGTCTGGGGGTAGAGTGTGCTCATGAGAAAATGGAGCCCCACCCCAGCGGATTCACATTTCACACTCAAAAAGTGAGGGGCGGCCCATAATACCAACAGTAAACCCCACAATCCACATGCCTCATTAGGGTACCGTCATATGTAGTATTTGCAATTGGTTTGGTGTTTAATTAATTTAATATTTACTTTAATCCATCTTGGACACGATTCATTTTAGTAAAATGACATGTTGGGGAGTCTAAATCTTATAGCCTTGTTGGTAATCAGTGATTTATTTGTTATGTATCTCAAGTTTGCGAACCACTACAAAAATTTACGATTCATTGAAAAATTTACGATGGATAGATTCGGTTATAAATATGAGATATTTGATTTATGAAGAAATCCTATTAAAATATAGTTAAGTCTAATGAACATGCACCCTGCCTTAAAAGGTGTGGGAAGCCTAATGGCTAGGATTCGAATCCTAACAAGTGTATGTGTGTGGGTTACATCATGTATTATAAAAAAAAAAATTCAACAATTAGTTATCAAAATTTATTTACCTTTAACTTATGATGAGGCTCATTCATTGAGTCACCTAGGGTTTGTTTCGTAGGGAGGAAGAGGTGGGAAATGAAGGAAATGAGATAAAAGAAACTATTTTCTTTTGTTTGGTTGTAGGAGGAAAAGTGGAAGGAATTGGACAAAAAATTGTATGGGACCTACCAATTTTTTTCCCTCCCAAAATTGGACAAAAAATAAAAAGAAAAGATTATAATTATTATTATTTTTTTCATCAAAACAATCATGTAGAAAATTAAAATGCACGTATTTTCTTTCATTCTCTTTTCTTTTCGCTCTATTTTCTTTCCCTTGTCAAACGCCCTGCTAATCTTTATGGCTCGTGACCATTTGTAATTTTCTTTTTTCTTGAATTGGACTAATAGCAGGCAAATTGCACGTGTTAAATTGCTTAGGAGCTAATTGTTTTTTCTTTTAGTTAATTCTCCCTCTTTTGTTTGCATTTTGATAGAATTATCACTTGGCGTGGGTGTTAGGTGAAGCTTACCATTGTATTTAGTATTTACTTACTTTCACCAGTTAAATTAAAGTAACACTAACAATAAAAAAAAACTAACAATCAAAGGAACACGTGTAATCTTGACAAATCAAAAGTTTCACTCGGCATGATAAATGTTGTTTACCTTTTCTTTTTTTCTTTTTTACCATCTCCATTTCATATTATTATCTCCTTCTTTTTTAATTGTCGTTTTGGCAAAAATTTCATTCCAAAATTAATATTTGTATTCTCAACTTTTGAAGATGCATTCATTAACTTTTTTTTTTTCAATATAACATGTTACTTTAATAAATACCTTTTGTAAATTTCTTAAAAAAACTCTCTTAAAAACTCATTAACTAAAAAGATATTTTAGTTATATTAACGTAGAATTATAGTTATTTGTTATCTTCCTTAATTAATCCCTGTGCAAGACATTAAACGAAAATTAAAAGGGAACGAATGGAATATTACTTGTTTCGGCATCCTATTTTTGTTTCAAAATATCTACCACTTTATGAAATTAAGATAATACACAATACAAATATATCCTCTTCACTAACAAATTAATTCAATACAAATTTAATTTTTATTGCGGATTTTGTCAATCACAAATTTACCTTATCACTAATTGTTGTTTTAAATCTATTTACATCGAATTATGCAATTAATCCATCACAAATACCTTAAATTTGTAGCAAAATTTGACCATCACAAATTTTTCATTAGTAAAGAAAATGATTTTTTGTAATGATATTTAATGCACATTTTTTTTCAATTAATTAACCCTCAATGAGTCGTTATTTTTTTCTTTTTCATATTGTTGAAAATTTTCTAGAGTCATTATAACGGGTTAAATCGGTCAAATAAAGTATAGAAAGTATAACTATTAAACTCTTTTTAATTTGTGAAATAAGCTTAAATGATTAATAATAGGAAATTATTATTAACACTCCAAAATATTGGCACTCAATTCTTACTTTTTTTATTAAAAAATTGACCAAAATGCCCATCTATTTTCAAATATAATCAGATACATTTTACTCCCTCAACTCTTTTTATTAAAAATTGATCAAAATTCTCATCTGTTTTCAAATACAATCGGATACACTTTACTCCCTCAACTCTTTGATATGTCTCATTTACTCCCCTAAACTATCAAATACATCGCCTTATCGCCTTAAAAAATTACTCAAAAATTGCTTATACAACTTTAATCCCCCTCCCCCCAACCCACATTTAGCATTTTAAATTCAACTTTGAATCCTTTATTAGATATAAAATAATTTTTTTTTTAATTTTAAAAATAATTGATAGTTTAAGTAAATTGAAATAAAAACTAAATTAGTTATTCTAATAATATCTAAAAGTAATTATAAAAATCTATTCTAGATATTTAACTAAGGATATATTTTCTAAGTAAAATTTGACTATTTTGAACAAAAGTGAATAAATATTTTTAATTATAATTTAAATATGTTTTTTATATTAATTTAAATTATGATATATTAAAATAAATGTAAATTAAAAAATGAGCATACCAATATATTTTTTTTAAAAAAACATACGCAAATCGAAGTAATTAATGAAAATATAATTATCATCTAAATTTAAAAGTGTATAAAGTTTACCCTTGTGAAGAGTAAATAATTTGGTTTTTAGTTAAAATATATTTAAAATTAAATTTAAATTATAAATTGCTATAAATATTTTATGAACTATATATATATATATACATATATACATATATTTACATTTGTATAGATTTAAAAGTATTTTTATCGAAATATATAATTGGAAGAGGGTGGGGTGAGGTTAATGATAGACATCATATAATTTTTTAATACAATCAACTCGAAATATTTTGTAGATGTCAATCGGAACACTACACACACACACACACACAAATACTCACCCAAAGGAAAAGGAATAGAGAACAAGAGAGTTCGAATTAAGAACATCAATGGTACCGGTGTTTGGGCCCAAAAATGAATTTTGAGTGGGCTGATTTTGGTCCTTTTCACCACGCCGAAATGAATTAATAAGGCCCATGCCACTTCGATGCGTCCACAGAGCCCATGTTGGAAGCCCAAGCCGGAATGAAATAACGGCCCATGGCCCAGTCGGCCAAAAATATAAAATAGGAAAATAAAATAAATACAATAATAAAGTCAATTTCAAATCCCTTACTTCTAGGGGTTGATTAGATGGAGAGTAACAGAATGGCTAAAAATAGGCATTGTTATACTTGCACATGCATAAAATAAAGGCCATGTGGTGCTAATATTTGAAATTTGAATAAAGATGGCAGCAACTGCCACTTCTAGGAATAAGGCCGGCCATTCATCTTTTGGCCATATTTGAATAAATCATTTCCAGCTCCAAGAATAAAGGAAGGCAGTTGCAGCCTGAAGTATATAAAAGGAGCCGGATTCATCAACATAAAAACACACAACGTCAATCAATCAACTACAACAACACTTCTCTCAATCAAGAAGTCCACACTTCTCTGATTTCTTAGCTTAAATGAACAAAGAATAGCTTTAGTTCAAGTAGGTAGAAAACCGCTACGGGGTGTTTGTAGCCATACCTCATTCGGCTCGAAGTGAGGATATCAATGCACTCATTCTGTAACATCACGAAGTCGTAGCCATCACTCACTCGGATTGGGCCCGGTTCGAGATGAGATATCAATGCGGCGGAGTGGTACCCAGCATTCATATCGAGCGCATGCATGAAGGGGAGTGCAGACGGAGTCAATCAATGCTCGTCGGAGTGAACAGCCTCTGAAAACAGCCACAGGTAGATATGGCCGGAGTCATCAATGTGTCCGATTTGTAGCTAGAGTTCTTAGGGACTGCTCAATGCATCTCTGTCATAGATATGGCCCGAGTCATCAATGCGTGTGTATGTAGTCGAGTCCTGTAAGGTCCACATGGCGAGTAGCTATCGTCTTCTAATGTATTTCCTTTTCGATTTAAGCTTTCTGACCCTTTTCGACTTTTGAGAGTGCTAAATTATTAAGTCCTACATTCAGTTGTAGGCAAGTAGAACCTCAGGGGTAGTGTTTGCCTACTCCAATTCAATCGCTTTTCAGATAGAAGTCTTAGGCGCATCACTGTTTCATTTCGATTCACATTAATTTCATTTCGAACCACCTCACATTCACTCTGAACCATAAGACTTCCACTTGTGTGCTACTGCACACTGGCACGCCCGCACCCGAACACAAAGAAGCTCACTTCGAATCGGCTGTTTTCCCATCGAACTCGGCCGGTTCGAATCCTGAGCGGCCACTTCGGCGCGGCCGGAAGAAATTTATGCAAACAACCGGTTTGAACCCCTAGCTACTACTAGATTATAACTCCAATGACGATATACATCATATAATTAAAAAATAAAGTGCATATAATTTTATTTTAAAATAAATGGGATATTTTGATCAATTTTTCAAAGTGAAAAATAAAGTGCAGTAACAGTTTTAAAATGTAAATAATATATATATATATAAACATATATTTATTTTTTTTTTAGTTTCTCAACTTCCTAGGATTTTCGTCTAGGCGAGACTATTGGGCGAGCTGGAAAGACACTCACAAAACTTAAGAATGTGAGCCAACCGACAATCAGCGTAATCGGACAAAGTTACAGCAACTAACTCCGTACAATTAATAGCTTAATTAAATTGATAGCCTTAGTTAATTGAGTGGTTATTAAATATTAGATTTGGCGTATCTAATTAAAACCACGATTAGCTAGCAACACCTCGACATCATTACACCGACCTCTGTATTTAATTTCCACAGGAGACGTGCCTTTGTTTATTTGCTCTGGTAACAATGATAGGCTTTTACATTTTCAAATATTCGTTTCGAATTAATTTCAAAGTCATTCTATTTTATTTTAATTATGATGTAGGGAAAATACATAATTTCCATTTGGCACTCATCCGGACACATGGACTTATCTGACAATGACACGTGGTGTTTACATAACGCAAATATTTGAGAATCCCTCCTCGATTCCGATCAAGTTAGGCTTTGATAATTGAGTCTATTCCACACGATTTTGGTGATGTTATAGGACCCTTGTTCGAAGTGGTCCTTTATCCCTTTTCGAAGTAGTCTTCTCCTACGATAATTTTTTATATGCCGTTGCATTCAGGAGTTTCCACCACCTGTTTTAGAAAATATTTTTTATACTTACTAACGGCGATCAGTTACTTCAACCCTAGCGTCACGTACTCCATCCTCCAACTATAAATAAAATTATTGAAAAAAATCTTGTCATCTTTAAATTAGTATTGTTAATTTATGAAATTATAAAATAGCTAAAAACACTTTTTATTTAGCAAGTGACCCTAACGCTTTATTTGCGGGTGTGATTTTGTTTCGAAAAAAAGAAAAAATAACCCTCATATATGCATATTGAAAAATTAGCACCAAAAATCCTATAAAAGATGACAAAATTATCCTCCATGTAGTTTTCTTATTCAAATTAGTATTCATTTGACCTTTTTCTCCATATTTTATTGTTTATTTTTAAACTATGTTATTTACTTTATTTATACACGCATAATATAAATAAACTTATTTTTATTTCCATCCACACACACACACACATTTATACATTTAGTTATTCATATTTCGTAAATTATATAAGGAATGATATGATTACATTTAAATTATATTATTTGATATTTGTATACATGTAAGCTATATGGTTTCTGGTACATTATAAATTGAATTAGGGTAAATTAATCCATTTAATGCCTTTAATAGTACCTTGTAATATTTTATCTCTTATATTTTAATAGTGCCGAAATAAGGCATGGCAACATCCTGCACACTAAATTCTAAAATACTCAAAATAATTTCCCACTTGAGATTTTTAAGTCTTAAGGCTATATATAGCGTACAACACCTATATCTATTTTTCTTTTTCTTTTTCTGAATAAGTTACTACACCTATAGATATAGGTGTAGTATAGACATATATATTTTATTGTAATAATGCTGTATTTATGTATCTCATTTTATTTATCAAAAAAAAAAATTTATGTATCTCATTTGGCACAATCATTCACACTGTAGTATTATTCAATTCTAACAGACACCACCAAAGAGAAGAAAAACCATTAAAACAAAAAATAGTATACTATACGTGAAGTGATCATTAGCAATCTATCGTGAAAATGATGTGCTATTATTAATTAAAGTAAATGTCCACATTAATATGACGTATGTGATGACCTCAGCAAACAATTAGAAATTTTATGGGTGGTTAGGGTTCCACAACATAATTTAGCTAAGAAATTAAACGACCAAATAATGATCAATTTAATTAATCATTATACTAATAAAGAAGGTTAAAAGCGAGTATAAACTTGACAGAGAAGTGGAAAAATCTTTTGCTTTGTAGGAGAAAACTTATTAGTGAAAGGTATCTTAAACAATATTTAGCATTTTTCACAATCGACTAACAGTTTCCAACCAATAATTAACAGGTTAAATTGAGCATTTATTTTATGGGACGTGGATAATAACAATCAATTAATTATATTAATCTTTCAATTAATGACTAAATTATTAACATTAATCGTTAGTAATTGTTGAAAATAGGCTTAACTGTGATAACATTTATAGAGATTAATTTATGATGAAGCCATTTCTAGTGTAATTTCACAAATAAAGTCTCGTTAAATGTAGTATGTGTATTAAAGTATAAGTGCAATATCCCACACGGCATATTTAACATTGACAATTCAAGTATTTATGTGGTTAAGGGTTGTTGTAGTGTAACTAAACAATTAAGTATTGCATATAGGTAGTCTCACACGCAACTGCGGACATTGGGGTGACTTGTCATGGTCTGGATCTTATCTTTTAATAAACTAGCCCTGGAATAACGTTTGAATTTTTAAAATCAAACTTAATTTCAATCGTTATAGAATATTAATGCACAATATTAATTTTGAAACGGTTAACAGTTACAGAGTATTAATGCGAGATATTAGTTGTCGAGTAACTGACAACTGTTGCTTGCAGTTACTAATTCAGATTTAATTATCTAAAACGTTCCAAGCGTTACAGCACACCACAAGAAAACGCACGATTTTCGGCAAAAATTTTTGGCACAAATATTCCGTCGAAATTTTTCAATAGAATTTCAGCAAAAAATTATGCAGAACACTAAAAAAATAATTAAAAGTATTAATTTTAAAATTTTTGACAGAATTTCGGAGGGAAATTCTGCCGAAAATTTTTAGAAATTTAAAAATATTAAAATTTAAAATTTTCGGCTGAATTTTAGCAAGAAATTCATCGAAAATTTTTGAAAATTAAAAAATATTAAAATTTAATATTTTCGGTGGAATTTTGGTGGGAAATTCAGTCGAAAAATAAAAGAAATTAAAAAAATATTGAAATTTAAAATTTTCGGACGAAAATTTGGCCGAAAATTTTTAAAAATTAAAAAAATATCAAAATTTAAAATTTTCGACTGAAGTTCACGGGGAAATTCCTCTGAAAATTTAAAAAATTAAAAAAATATATATGAAATTTTAATATTTAATTTTTTAATTATAAAAAAGTATAAAAAATAAGAAATTTAATTATAAAAAATATGAATCTAAAAAAATTAAAATTTTATATAAATTCTTATTATTTCAATTATTATTAAATTATTACTATTTGAATTGTTATTTGAATTATTGAATCCTATATAGTATATACATAATATTTATGTATTATGACAGCAAAGTGAGGATATTCCAACGGTAACACTACCAGAAAATAGCGAAATAGCCACGGACAAAATCGGTTGCCAACAGCTACGAAACTAGCCACGAATTTTGAAAAAATATGAAAACATCTAGCCACGAATTTTTCCGTAGCTAAATATGAATAAATCTGTGGCAATAAAATATAAAAAAAAATTATTTTAAATGTATATATTAGCCACGGTTTTATCCGTGGCTAAATTAAAACAAAATTATCATCTTGGCCAAGGATAAAACCGTGGCTAGTAAATATTTAATTTTTTTTTAAAAAAAATTATATATTGGCCACGGTTTTATCCGTGGCTAAATTAAAAAAAATTATTTTTTTACTATTTTGGCTACGGATAAAATCGTGACTAGTAAATATTTAAATTTTTTTTTAAAAAAAATGTATATATTGGCCACGGTTTTATTTGTGGCTAAATTTTAAAAAAACAATCCATCTTGGCCACGGTTTTATCCGTGGCTAAATTTGAAAAAAGAAATTCCATTTTGGCCACGGATAAAACCGTGGCTAGAAAATATTTAAATTTTTTTTCTTTGAAAAATGCCTATATTGGCCACGGATTTATCTGTGGCTAAATTTTGAAAAAAAAATAATTTTTTTTTCATCTTGGCCACGAATAAAACTGCAGCTAGGAAATATTTAATTTTTTTAAAAAAATGTATATTTTGGCCAAGGATTTATCCGTGGCTAAGTCAAAATTTTATTTTGTTTTTAATTTTAAATGGCTCAATTAAATCGCCAAATCCGACATTACGGGACTCAAAAAGATTTGAACCATTTCAAAATCATATTATTTTCATCATGATTATTATATTTTCCCATCTTATGAGTTAAATATTACAGTTTGCTTAACGAGAATACAATTTTCTCTTTCAGTGATATATATGAATGACTTCGTTGTCCGGTATGAATATACGCTAAGGCCAATTAACTTGCCACAAATTATCAAAAAAATGGACTTTCAAGCAAAAAAATGGAATAACTCAAATTTTTCCGTGGATTTTAGCCACGGATTTTTCCGTGGCTAACTCAAATTTTTATTTTTTTAAATTTTAAATGGTTCACTTAAATCGTCCGATCCGACATTATGGGACTCAAAAAGGTTTGAGCCATTTCAAAATTATATTATTTTCATCACAATTATTATATTTTTCCCATCTTATAAGTTAAAAATTATAGTTTCCTTAACGAGCATACGTTTTTCTCTTTCAGTGATATATATAAATGACTTTGTAGTCTGGTGTTAATGTATAGTAAGGTCAATTAACTTATATAGGAATTATCAAAAACATGGACTTTCAAGCAATTTGATTAGTTTTCAAGATGTATTACTCCAATCGTATGGTTCCGTCTAACCTAATTAACGAAAACACACAATTTGGAAAAAGTCAATATAAATATTTGACCCCTGCCCACGGATAAATCCTGTGGCCACAAAATAATTTAATTTTTCTTTAAAAAAAATATTGGTCTTAGCCACGGATTTATCCATGGCTAAGTGTAGAAATTTAATATTTTTTAAATCGGCTAGCTTAGCCAAGGATTTTTTCGTGGCTAAGTCAATTTTTTTTTAAATTAATTCAGTAAGCACTGAAAAATTAGTGGCTAAAGGAAAAAAAATCGGTGGCTAAATGATTGTATATAAACAATACTTAGCCATTTTCAGATCTTCTGTTCTCCTCTTGCCCACCAAAGGTAACCTAACCCCTCCTCCCCCCCCCCCCCCCACCGTCGCTGCCATCCCTCTCCTCGGGCCGTCGACGGCCGCCTCCCTCAGTCCCCGCAGCCCCAGCCCCACCCCCTGCAGCCCCCCCTCCCAACAACCCTCCTCCCACCCCCCCAGCAGCGCCTCCCCCCACGCCCAGCAATGCCCCCCCCACCCCTCCCAAAGACATGCCACACACACACGTTATTGTTATTTTTAGCTTTTAATTTTTATTTTATTCATTGAGATGTAATTTTAATTTTGTTTGTTATTTTGGTGTATTTAGCAATATTTGTAGGTTGATATCATATACATAATTTGTGGAGGTGAAGTTTGAACAAGGTATGAATTGTAATGATTTTTCCTGAGGTGAAATTTATTTCGAACAAGTTTAAATTATGAATTGTTATATATAAAATAGTTTGTTTGGATTAGCCATTGTTATGAACATGTTTGGATTATGTATTATTATGAACAAATCTGTTTGGATTATAAATTGTTATACCCAAGTTTGTTTGGATTATGGATTGTTATGAATAAGTTTGGATTATGAATTATTTTGAACACGTTTGATTGGATTATGGATTGTTATGAACAAGTTTGTTTGGATTATGGATTGTTATGAATATTTATGTTGGGGTGAATTTTGTTGTTGTTGTGGGGTTAAAATTCGGTGAAATATGTTTGATAGGAAGAATGTCGAACAATGTTTGAAATAATTTGCTTTGTTTTAAGTGTTTATGTATTGTGCCATTAATGAAGTATGTTGAACAAATATTAATGACAAACTTAATCTATCTAGATATGAAGTCTAGCAGTAATGTTAACTTACCTTCATTTTTATGTTTACAGAATATGGATATATGGAAAATTCGAGGTTGGATGTATAATAGGTTAATTGTTGATTGAAAAAATTACACCAAATAATTTATGAATGGTCTTAATCAGTTTATTCAATTTGCAACTACACAACCGCAATATATAGCCGATAAAGGCCTTATTAGGTGTTTGTGTTCAAAGTGTACTAATAGGAAATATAAGGATACTAGCAATGTATGTTGCGATTTGATGAAATTTGAGTTCAACCTGAGTATTGGTATTGGACTTCACATGGCGAGTTAGCTCTAGAAACTTAAAATGTGGAGCTCGGTGGTGCTAGTTCTTCGAATCAGGCTAATTTTTTATATGTACTCAATAATTACGAGAATTTAGTATATGATACTATGGGTGTGAATGCATCACACCATGGTATGCATTATCGTCCCAATTTGAATGTCGAAGTGAGTCAAGATACCGAGATTGAGCGAAACAATGATCAATATCCTAATATGCAAGCTCAACAGTTTTATGACATATTAGAGGTTGCGCATCGACCATTGTGGCCAGGTTGTGACAATCAGATGGAGTTATCAATGACTCTATGCCATTAAAATCCGACTACAATTTATCTAGGGATTGTTTTGATCGAATGATAGAACTTGTGAAGTCGTCAAATCCTTCGGATAATCATATTCCTAACAACTATTATGAAGAAAAAAAAGAGTTAAGAAGTTAGGTTTAACATCGGTGAAGATTTATTGTTGTATCGAGGGGTGTATGTTGTATTAAAGTGAAGATTCATGTTTAGAGGAATGTAAATTTTGTATGCATACAAGATTTAAACTATCTAAAAAAGGTGGTAGGAATCGTGTTCCTTACAGAAGGATGCACTACATGCCTTTTATTCCAAGATTGAAAAGGTTGTATGCTTCGTCAAAATCAGCTAATCAAATGAGGTAGCATCATGAGCACAGAGGAGAGCCTAGTGTTATTTGTCATCCATCTAATGGTCTGGCATGGAAACTTTTCAATGAAAAGCATTTTGAATTTACTGTTGAGCCACGAAACATTAGGCTTGAATTATGTGCCGATGGATTTAATCCATTTAATCATACTTCGTCGAAACAATACTCGTGTTGGCTCGTGAATGTTACTCCATACAACTTGCTGCCAGAATTGTGTATGACTACACCGTATATGTTTTTGACATGCTTGATTCCGGGGCCACGTAACCCAAAAGAAAGGATTGATGATGTGTACTTACAGTCTCTAACTGACGAGCTGAAAATTCTTTGGTTAGGAGTTGAAACGTATGATATTTCCAAAAGGCAGAATTTTCATTTATGGGTCGCCATGATGTGGACTATCAAAGACTTTTCCGCGTATGGGATGTTGTCGAGATGGATGACTTCGGGTCGATTGGCTTAACTACAGGAAAAAGGCAAATTTCGGGGGAAAAATCATGCGGAAATCTAGCGGAATTTTCGCCGAAAAATGCTAAATCCGCCAAAAAATAAGCGAAATCGTGTTCGCCAGAAAAAATGACCCCAGAATGGCTTTTTCCTCCAAAATTCCGAAGGAACAAATCCGGCAGAATTCCGGGGGAAATTTTCCGCCGGACTGCTTTTCGGAAGAATCTCCGTCAGATTGCTCCGCCGGAGAGACCGTTCGGCGGAATTCTGATGGAAATTTCCGCCGGACAACCGCTGACCTCCAACGCCGGTAGCCCACCAGACCGCCACAGCCCCACCGGACCGCTGCCCAGCCAGACCCCGCCACTGCCCTGTCGCCACTGCTGCCGCCACTCCGGCCGCTGCTGGAATAGCACATCCCAAAATGTGCAAATATTTGTAATTGAGGTAATTCGAACTTATGACCTCAAAGTTGGATGACCAACCCTTCACCACCAAACTATTATTAGAGGTTGTGTTCTCTTTTATTTTGTTGTATATTTATTATATATTTATTTGATTATTCTTATTTTAATTTATTTTAACATTTTTTCTTTCAATTTAAAAAATAAAATGAATGTATTTTAAATAATTAAAAGATAGTATCAGTAACAATAGATAAAATATAGTATTGGTACTATATAAACACATGTAATATATATACTATATAAACATATGTATACCAATAAAATATTATAAATAATTAAAAGATAGTATAAGTAACAATAGATAAAATATAGTATTGATACTATCTAAACATATGTATTATATATACTATATAAACATATGTATACCAACAAATATATTATAAATAATTAAAAGATAGTATAAATAGATAAAATATGGTATTGATACTAGATAAATATATGTATTATATATACTATATAAACATATGTATATCAATAAATATATTATAAATAATTAAAAGATAGTATCAGTAACAATAGACAAAATATAGTATTGATACTATATAAATATATGTATTATATATACTATATAAACATATGTATACCAATAAATATATTATAATAATTAAAAGATAGTATAAATAGATAAAATATGGTATTGATACTAGATAAATATATGTATTATATATACTATATAAACATATGTATATCAATAAATATATTATAAATAATTAAAAGATAGTATAAATAGATAAAATATAGTATTGATACAATATAAACACATGTATTATATATACTATATAAACATATGTATATCAATAAATATATTATAAATAATTAAAAGATAGTATAAGTAACAATAGATAAAATATAGTATTGATACTATATAAACACATGTAATATATATACTATATAAACATATGTATACCAATAAAAATATTATAAATAATTAAAAGATAGTATAAGTAACAATAGATAAAATATAGTATTGATACTATCTAAATATATGTATTATATATACTATATAAACATATGTATACCAACAAATATATTATAAATAATTAAAAAAATTCCGGGGGAATATTCTATACAAACTTAGATATTGTATATACTATATAAACATATATATATATATAGTATATACAAACATATGTATTCCAATAAGTATATTATAACTAATTAAAAGATAATATAAAGATAATATAAATAATAATAGTTAAATATATATATACTATATAAACATATGTATACCTATAAATATATTATACATAATTAAAATCTAGTCTAAATAATAATAATTAAAATACAGTTTGATACTATATAAACATATATATTATATATACTATATAAACATATATATACCATATAGACATATGTATACCTATAAGTATATTATACATAATTAAAAGATAGTATAAATAATAATAGTTAAAAGATAGTATGGATACTATATAACCATATATATTATATATACTATATAAACATATATATACAATATAAACATATGTATACCTATAAATATATTACACATAATTAAAAGATAGTATAAATAATAATAGTTAAACGATAATATTGATACTATATAAATATATATTCTATATACTATATGAACATATACTATATAAACATATGTATATATTCTTTTAATTTGTTAAAAGAAAAAATATTGAATGAACAATCACAATTTTTAAGGAAGCAAAATAGTAGAAGTAATGTTAACATCATTTATATTGAAATTATATATATTTCCCCAAAGAGTTTTTTTCTTAAAAAAAATTTGTAATTAGGTGGATTTGAACTTAGGACCTCTTGGAAGGATATGTCATGCTTTGCCACTAAGCTATTTCCATAATTTTCTAATTATGTTTTTCTTTTTAGTTTTATACATACACTATTATTATTTTAAAAAAAATTGCTCCGACTAATATTCCGCCGGAGATCCCCCAGTATTTTTCGGGGAAAATTTTCCGTCAGAGTTCTGTCGGAATATTCCGATGGAATTCCGACGGAATATATTCCCCCGGAAAGCTTTCAAAAAATTCAAATAAATTTTGCTCTTGCATGGACTCGAACGTGGGACCTCTTGGATACAAATCTAATACCTTGTCATTGAGCTCCTTCCAAGCTTGTTTATTGTTTTGCCTAAATATATAGTAATATTCAGTTTTTAATTTAAAAAAATTTAAAAAAAGGGGGAAATTTTCCCCCGAATTTTTCCCGTTTTTAATTAAAAAAAATTAAAAAAAATTGGAAAAAATTTTCCCCCGGATTTTAATTTAAAAAAATTCAAAAAAAAACTGGAGGAAATTTTCTCCAGGATTTTCCCCGGTTTAAATAAATTTTTTAAAAAAATGAAATATTATTTCTGGCAGAATTCTGTCGGAATTTCCCCGGTTTGACTCCGGCGGAATATTCACCCGAAATAATTCTGTCGGAATCTGGCTTTTTTCTGTAGTGCTTGTCCTATATATATGGGGCAAACAAAGGTATTCAGACAGAAAAATGGTAGGAAGATTTCTTGGTTCGATTGTCCTTGTTAGTTTTTGCTTGAGAATCACCCATTTAGACAAAACAAAGATGTATTTTTCAAAGGACGCCGTGAACGATCAAATCCTCCGTCAATAATGACAGGCGATCAGACGTGGGAAGAAGTGCGTGGAATGCCAAAAATTACCGATATGCCAGTTAAGCATTCAAAATTGCAATGATATGGCATACATCATAATTGGACCAAATAAAGCATTTTTTGGGAGTTGTCGTATTGAAAAGATAATGTGGTTCGTTGATATTAAAGACAACATACTCAACACTGTCATGGATATTAAAGACAAGACAAAAGATAATGAGAAGGCAATATTGGATTTAGTTAAGTATTGCAGGCGGCCTGAGTTGCATTGACAAATGATGGCCAATGGTAAGGTGCTAAAACTAAAAGCTAGTTACACTTTGACAACCAAGCAAAAATGCGATTTATGCACTTTTGTTCAAGCTTTGAAGATGCCTGATGGTTGTGCATTGAATTTGAGAGCTTGTGTTGATCAATCGAGACTCAAGTTGTACGGTATGAAGGGTCATGATTGTTATGTGTTCATGCAAAGTTTACTCCCAATAGGATTTAGCGCACTCCCACAAAATATTTGGAAGCCTCTAACTGAAATAAGTCAGTTCTTCAGAGATTTGTGTTGCACAGAACTTCGCGAGGAAAGTTTGTCGCAATTGGATAGGTGTGTCCCTTCGATTTTACGCAAATTGGAATGCATTTTTCTTCCAGCATTTTTTGATTCCATGCAACACTTGCCTATCTTGCCTTTTGAAGCGGCGATGTGTGGACCTGTTCAATATAGGTGGATGTATCCATTTGAGAGGTAAATATTGTTTTAAAGATTTGTCAACCTCTATTTTTCTTTTTTGAGATCCAAACGAATTCGTAACTTTGTCGTACAAAATACGATTATAGGTTTCTACATGACTTGAAAGGTATGGTGAAGAATCGAGCAAGGGTGGAGGGCTCAATATGTGAGGCGTACTTAAATCAAAAATCATCATACTTTACATCGTATTATTTTGAAAGCCACGTTCAGTCGAAGAGTACAAGAGTTAAGCGTAATGAGAATAATGGAAGTGCTGAAGAGATACTCTACATATTGTCTATCTGCAATCAAGCTGGTAAGCCCAGTGGTAATGCGAGGAGCGATTTTTGAGTGATGATGAGTTGAGAAAGTCCGCATTACACGTTCTTATTAATTGCGATGAGGTCGTGCCTATCATCGACTAAGTATTTAAAGACTAATATTAACTTGTTAATATTTTTATTAAATTGTAACTCCTAAATACTATTTCAATATCTATTTCAATATATAGAATGTAGAATGTATAAGTTGTCAGTTCGATACCATTGACCGAATTTTTATTAAGAATGCATATTTTTATTAAATTGTAACTCCTAAAATATCTATTTCAATATATAGAATGTATAGGTTGTCAGTTCGATACCATTGACCAAATTTAACCGACCAAGAAGTTGAGGAGTCGGTCGAGGCAAATTTTATATAATGGTTTGAACAATATGTAAGTACTGTATTAATAAAAATAAAAAATGTATATATAAACATTTGTTATAAATATTATGACAGTGTAATTATTTGTGTAGGTTCATGATCCCAAAAATAATATCGCTAATCAAAATTTACATGATTTGGCGTAGGGACCAAATCGTAAGGTTAAGACATGGCAAAGGTACATTATGAATAGATATGCCTTTCATATAGACGAGAACACACAACGTATAAACACTTACAATGTTGGTGTTTGTGTTCGGAGTGACGGGGCTACAGATTTCTATGGCATATTTAAAGAAGTGATTCAGTTAGAATATCCCGATGTACCTGAAAAGAAGGTTGTCTTATTCAAATGTTATTAGTTTGACTCTGTTTCTAAGAGGGGTATGAAGATACACCTGCAATATAGCATTATAGAGATCAAATTTAATGAGAAATACCAAAAAGATGATCCGTTTATTATTGTACAACATGCATCTAAGGTATATTATGCACCATACCCAGGCACAAGGAGGGATAAATTGAATTGACGTTTTGTAATTAAAACTAGACCACGAAGTAGAGTAGCCAATCAACAAATTGTTACTGATGATTTGTTGCAAGAATCTTCACCGTTGCGAATTCTGTCATCGATAATGAACCTACGAGGCTTTTGGTAGATGCTGATGGTCGACTAGAAAAGGTGATTTTTGACAATAATGCATTTCATAATGAACTTAAAGATGATGAGATACGAGATAAAGCGAACGAGGGTGACGATGATGAGGAGAATGAATTCGATGATGAACTTAATGATGACGACAACAAAGGAGATGATGCGATTGAATATGACGATAATGATGAAGATGAAGTTGATGAGAATGAAGATGATGAATAATATTCATATTTTAATTATTGATATAGTTCTTGTTTTCGATTTATTGTCCTGAATTCTTGTGAATTGTTATTATGTAGTTGATGCTTGTGAATTGTTATTTTGTATTTATTCATAATTAATGTGTGATCAATTGTTGTGCAGTCTGTTAACATTTTATTAAGTTTCTCGATTATTTGTTGAGAATTCTGAAGCAGATGGCCAGAAGATCGAGAAAAGGCAAGGACAAAGTATCGGACTCAGGGTCTAACCGGCATATGCCTTCACCGATCAATCTGAACATCAATTTAGGTAGTTCGAGATCAAATTCCCCATCCCCTGCCTTAAGGTCCGCCCCATTGACACCAATGAATAAATGCCGATCCATCGACATGTCTCAAAATAGTGATATCGGTGGACATCAAATTCTAATAATGCCACGAGAAAAGGAGTAAGTGAATTGATTTATATAACTTTGCTATCTTATCAATAAATAGATATCTATTCTATATATTTTATGTGCATTGCAATGTATAGTTTTGTTTTTCCACTTGTACAACAGGTTTGACTTCGAGGAGAAATGTATCGAAGAGATCGGTCGGATAATTGAGAATGGTTTCAAGCGACCATGGCCTACTTGGAAAAAGGTCCCGCTAGAAACTCGTGAGATGTGGTTTGCCTAATTTAAGGTATGTGTATTTACTTAGTTTAATTGAAATTTGACTATTACTACAATTTTTTCGTATATGATTTTTTTTTATTTTTTTTAGAAAAAATTCTTTTGGCGGCCTGATCATTTGAGTCAAGTTTGGAAGAACTTCGAGCATAAAGGTTCAGAGATCTTGAAAAATAGATTGACTAAACCTCGTAGGGACAAACGTAGACCTAATTGGATATGTGAGGAATCTTGGGATGCTTTACGGGTTATATGGGGCACCCCAGAATTCTAGAGGATAAGCCATCAGAATAGGACAAATCAAGCATAGACATGTAACGGAAAAGGATTCCCTAGCAATAAGGGAGGATCCAGATCTCATCTAAGGTAGTAAGATCATTTGGTAAGTAATTACTTTTTCCTTGTATTTTATTTAATTAATTGAAGTAGTGTTGATTTTTATGATTTTTATCTCATTATTGTCCTTGTATTTTACTTCATTTTTATTGCAGATGGAAAAATATGGACATCGACCTTCGGTTGACGAAATATTTGAGGCTCTCCACTATTCAAGAGACGAGGATGGAACCGAGCATTATGTCGATGAACAAGTAAAGACTACTTTGGTAGTTTTGTATTTTTATTTATTGTCACATATTATTACCAAAAATGCTTTTATAACAATTATAGGTATATGACAAAGCTTGTAGGTACATGATAACGCTTTTTTTTTTTGTAGGAGAGCTTCAGAGCTAATTATGACAAAGCTTGTTCTCGAGCCACCGAGAATGCACAGAGAGGACCTATTCAGCAGCCCGACAAGTTAGAGGTAACATTCAAAAGAGTATTTGTTAGATATATATACTTATTAAAAATTATACATATACGTTATTAAAAAATATGTATGTTTTAGATTTGGAAGCAGACAGTCGGACGGTTCAAAGAAGAGTCGGTAGTATGGGATTACCGATGGACCCTCTACCGTGACAGTTGAGTCTTCCAGCTCATGGACTGACTTAAATACTTGGATTGACCCCAAGACAGAGGAATTCACACAAAAGATGAGCGATTTAGAGGAGAAGCACAATCAGAAGATGACCGAGATGAAAGAAAAGTATAGTCAAGAGATCTCCGGCTTTCAGAAAACCGTGTCCTTAATGGCGGCCAACCTCAAAAAACTCACGCATCATAAGAAGGGCTCTACTTTCCCTGCTCCTGTTGCTCGGGACTAAAATGAAGGCAACAATGACGATGATAATAATGATGAGGATGATGGAGGTGATAATGCTCCTACATTTGACTTTTAAAAACATTTGTTATATATGTGATGATGGTCATGCGACACCTCCACCCGGGGGCCATAGCACAGATACTGTCCCGCCTGCGTGGTCTTATGCAACAGGGTTGCGTCCACGGGGGGTTTTCAAAAGGCCTCTGTACTATGAGAGATCACCTGTCACTTATAAGGTACTCAGGCCCCTCGTCTGCACCCGATGTGGGACGCCATTTTCCAGCCGCATCATAAGCCCCCCCAGACGAGGGGCTTGGGACCTTTTCGGCCCCACGGTGGGCGCCATATGATGATGGTCCGACGACACCTCTACCCAAGGCCATAGCACAGATACTGTCCCGCCTGCGTGGTCTTATGCAACAGGGTTGCGTCCACGGGGGGTTTTCAAAAGGCCTCTGTACTATGAGAGATCACCTGGCACTTATAAGGTACTCAGGCCCCTCGTCTGCACTCGATGTGGGACGCCATTTTCCTAGCCGCATCAATATGTATTGTTGTATGAATTATTTTGTATGAATTGTTGAATTAAATTACTACATTAATATTAATTATTAATTATATATATGATAGAATATTCCATATAGATTATTAGTATTACATTGATATGGAGTTTGTTGGTATTTATGTTGGTTGGTCTTTGATTTCTGAAAAAAAAAATTTACACGTTTGGGGTGTATTAAAATAAAATTTATTACGAAAAAAACTGTTACATTAGCAATGGATTTTTCCGTCCCTAATTTAATTTTTTTTTAAATATTTTTGGCCACGAATTTATCCGTGGCTATATTTATTATTTTTTTTAAAAAAAATATATTTGGCCACGGATAAACCTATGGCTATATTAATACAATTTTTAAAAATTATTTATTTTTAGCAATGGATTTATCTGTGGCTAGATTTATTAATTTTTTTTAAAAAAATTATTTTTGGCCACGGATTAATCCGTGGCTAGGTTATTATTTTTTTAAAAATATTTATTTTTGGCCACGAATTAATCCGTGGCTAGGTAATTTTTTTTAAAAATATTTATTTTTGGCCACTGATTTATCCGTGGATAGCTTATTTTTATTTTTTTAAAATATTTATTTTTAGCCACAGATTAACTTAAAAAAATTAAAAATAAAAAAGTTTCGCCACAGTTAAATCCGTGGCCAAAATCCGTGACCAATTTTAGCAACGCCAAAATTGGCCACGGATATTCTCTATGGCCAGATACGTGGCCATTTTTTTTTTGCCACGAATTTTTGCCAAAATCCATGGCCAAATCATTATTTTCTAGTAGTGTAAGAGGGTTGTTTATCAACGACAAGGCGAGGGTTCGACTCCTTCCTATCCCAAAATTTTGGATAATTTGGGTGCGTTCATAAACGTGCGGCGCTGTGCGGTTTATGTCCTTGGGTTGAGGTCCCAGGTTCGAGTCCTAAGTCCGACAATTGAAATTTTATTTTTAAAAAAACTAAAATATTTTCAGCTGAAATTTTTTCGAAATTCCGCTGAAAATATATTTTTTTTAAAAAATTGAAAAATATTTTCGATGGAATTTCCGTCCAAAATAAAAAGAGACGAAGGTTTTTTGACATAACAACTTCACCCATAATTCCACTTTTTCTTGTAGTGCAGTTACAGTTTCAGAATTAATTATCGGTATTAATATCCTGTATTATTTTTTCCATAAATAGTTGTTCTTATTCCCTACAGAAGACACATAAGAAAACTGAAAACACTTTAGATTTCTCTGAATTAATTAGAGTGCACCTCTAGTCAAGTGAGATTAAAATATCGATTGTGTGCTTTCATGTTTGGTGTGCTAACTGCATGCATACGACATTTTGAGTTGATTAGCTTTCGAAGTGAGGTTCGAAGTAGCAATGCTGCTTGGAATGAATCTTTAGAATATCTTATCCTGGAAAAAGTATCGCTGGTTCATCGCACCAGTTAGTAGGACGAATATTTCTTTAAGGCAAATCGGTTCAACCCGATGATTCAGTCATTGCGATACCAAATAAATACTGATAAGTTTACTAAACTTTCTTGTTTATTTATTTGTATTGAACATTGTTTAGTTGCTTTTGGCTACCATGTTTTGTCTAAAACTGTTATTGCATTATATTTATATTTCTCGAATAAACCGCCCCTATGAGTATCTATTTTTGGTGATATTCAAAACCATTATTTTTCTAACAATCTTAAAGAAATATTCGGGTTTATTCACTTAATATATCTATCATGGCATTAAGTTCAACTGTTGGTTCTTTTGGTGTCTCAAAATTTGACATGAGCGGTTTGCCTGAATAATTTTCTGGCCAATTCTTCAAACGTTGGCAACAACAAATAAAAATTTGGTTGACATTGAAAGGGCTCTTGTCTGTAATTTAGACTGATAAACCAGTAACAGTTGAATACCAGTCAAAAGCAAACGTTTTGTCTATTGAAAAGGAAAACACTAAGTTGAAAAAATGTCAATCCAAATTCTATCTCTGTAACAGGTGCATCATGTCCCTTCTGTTAGACGAAATATTGTTGGTGGTTCGATGTTAGTCAGAGAGGGTTGTGAGCTTTCATTCAAGCTAAATAAAGTTATGATTTTCCATTACGGAACTCTTGTTGGCAAATGCTATTTATTTGAAGGTTTATTTAAAATACGGGTTGATTATGCTAGTATTTCTAGTTTCAATAGTGCAAAACTGTATGATTCAATTGTTGTTAATAATATAGAAAATTCCACTATATGGCATTGTCAGTTGGGTTATTTAAATCTCGATTCTATTAAAAGAATAATGAATTTAAATTTGATTCCAACATATGACATTGGACAGAATCACAAATGTCAAGTGTGTGTAAAAACTAAACAAGTAAGAAAACCCTACCAATCAGTTGAAAGGGACACTGAAGTAATTGATTTAGTACATATAGATATTTGTGAGTTCAACGGTGTCTTAACACGAGACCAAAATCAATACTTCGTCACCTTTATAGATGATTGCAGTAGATATTGCTATGTTTATTTAATGAAACATAAAGATGAAGCACTTAAAAAGTTTATCAATTTTAAAAATAAAGCTGAAAATCAAACTGGCAAGAAATTTAAAAGAGTACGGTCAGATAGAGATCGTAAATATGAGTCAAACTCGTTTGTTGAATATTGCCAAAAATTTGGTATTATTCTTAAAGAGACTGTTCCATATTCAACTTCGTCGAATGGGGTAGCAGAACAAAAAATAGAATATTTAAAGACATGATTAGCGGTCTACTTTTGAATTCTGGATTGCCTAAATACATGTGGGAGAAGCTTTGAATACGACTTGCCATATTCTGAATAGAGTCCCTCTGAAACACAAAGAGCGCACTCCATTTGAATTCTAGAAAGGCAGAAAACCAAGCCTTAAATATTTCCAAGTGTGGGGATGTCTTGCAAAAATATTAGTCCCTGAACACAAACGGAAGAACCTTGGTCCCAAAACTGTTGATGCGATCTTTTTGTGCTATGTGGAGACAAGCTATACCATGAGGTTCTTAGTCATTAATTCTGAGATTCCCGACATAGAGGTTAACACAATAGTCGAATTTCATGATGCTACGATCTTCAAAAGTGTATTCCTTGGAAATAAGGAATATCCGAAGATGTTTTGACTTTAGATTTTGCCCTCGCATCTAGTTTCATTTTTAAACATGTGGAAAGGATGACAAATAGGAGGGGGGGATAAATCCAAGTAGTACCAATTACGCTTTTGATGAGGCTAATGAACCTCGCCGAATTAAGCGAGCCAGGGTCGCCAAAGATTTTGAAAGTGACTTTGTCACCTACAATATCGAGGATGACCATGTAACTTTCAAAGATGCTATGACTTCTCCCTAGGCTGAGCATTGGAAATTATCTATCAAGAGCCAAATTGACTCCATTGTCTCTAACAGGACTTGGGAACTAGTCGATTTACTGTCGGGATATACTACAGTTGGATACAAATGGATCTTTAAGAAGAAATTGAAGGTTGATGGTGCTATTGATAAGTATGAGGTCAAATTGGTTGCCAAAGGGTTTAGACAAAAATAGGGGATTCACTATTTTGATACGTATTCTCTTGTAGCTCGATTAACTACAATCCGAGTGCTGATTGCATTGACTACCATATATAACTTCTCTACCAATCAGATGGATGTGAAAACAACAATCCTCTATGGTGATCTAGATGAAGAAATATATATGGAACAACCAGAGGGATTTGCAGTAGTTAGGAGGGAAAACAAAATTTGTAAGCTTGTCAAATCCCTTTATATGTTAAAACAAGCGTCTAAACAGTGACACGAAAAGTTTGATAAAACTATATTGAACTTTGGCTTCTTTGTAAATGATAATGATGAGTGTGTTTATTGCAAAGCAAAAGGTGATTCGTGTATTGTTTTATGCCTGTATGTGGATGATATATTATTAATCGGATCAAACCTTGAGATCATTAATGAGACGAAAAGTTCTTGAAAAGTAAGTATAAAATGAAGGATATGGGTGAAGCTAGTGTGATTCTGGGACTCAAGTTGATTCGGTCAACTAAGGGTATAACGATTTCTCGATCTCATTATTTTGAGAAGATAATTGAGAAGTTTGGTTATACTGACTGTAGAATCCTGAAAACACCATGTGATCCTTTTGTGACTCTTTTTAAGAATAAGTCAAGTACACCAGTATCTCAATTAAGATATTTTCAAATGATTGAAAGCTTGCAATATTTAGCTAATGGTAAGAGACTAGATATTTCATTTGTGGTCTCTAAGTTTGCTAGATATACGAGTTGTCATGATCTTACTCATTGGGAGGCTTTGGATAAGGTAATGAGGTACCTTAAAGGTAAAAGTTCCCTTGGGTTGCATTACGGTAAATTCTCGTAAGTACTTGAGGAATTTAGTGATGCGAGCTGGGTTGTCCAAAACTCTAGGAGTAACGGATGTACAGGGTATGTACTTACTCTGAGTGGAGGCACAGTCTTCTGAAAGTATGCAAAACAGACGATCATAACTCGGTCTAGTTTTGAGGCCGAGTTGTGTGCGTTATATACTACTGGAACTGAGGCACAGTGGTTGTATAGGTTAATATGTGGATTACCCGTGGTGGGTAAATCTGTCCCTGCAATTGTCTTGCATTGTGATAATCAAAACACAATTGCAAAAATATAGAGTTTCAAGTATAATCAAAAGATAAAGAGACACATCCAAGTTAGACTGGAGTCTATAAGGGAGTTAGCATCTGCAAGCATAAGAGTCATTGATTTTGTTGATACCAAAGACAATGTGGTTGATTCTTTAACAAAAGGACTTGAGTTCAACTCATTTCAAAAAATCAGGTTGAGAATGGAACTTGTAACCCATTCAGTTTACACCGATAGTAGCAACCTAACCTACCGAGTGGAGATCCCACAAGGAAGGTTCAATATGGTATAAATAAGTTGTTGGGTGTATGAGTTAGCACCTGATTTTGACTGGTACTATGTACCTGAAGTCTATCCTGTAGTATACTTGGTAGGTGTTGTAAATTGCAAGTATAGTAGGAGTTCTACTTTGAATGGGGTCAAAGTCTTCTAGGCGAGATGTTAGCAGTATATCTTTAGAGATGCCCAATTATTTAATATTATAGTGTGGCCGCGATTAGAAGAAATAGGTTACTCCTTGAAAAATATTCATGAAATAGGGTCATAACACATGGCCATTGATGTGTCACCCCTGAAGATTTCTAAGCTCAGTGTGATATATTGTTTCCAATAGACGTTATCACGTCGAAGGTTCAAATTCAAGACATATGTCCATTTGGTCCTGTGATAATATAAGTTGGATAACTAGAAAATGGTTCAAACCGGAAGGTACCATTATTGAAAGCATGTTGCGAGTATGCAAACATGACTTTATGCTATGGATTTGGGGGGACTGTTGGAAATGGGCTTAATTATGATAACATTTATAGAGATTAATCTAAGATGAAACCATTTCTGGTTTAAATCCATATATATATAAAGTCTCGTTAAATATTATCTATGTGTTAAAGGATAAGTGCAATATCTCACATGGCATATTTAACCTTAACAATATTTATGTGGTTAAGTGTTGTTGTAGTGTAAACTAAACAATTAAGTAATGCATATGGGTAGTCCCACACGCAGCCGCGAGCGTTGGGGTGAATTGTTATGGTCTCGATTTTATCTTTTACTAAACAAGCCCTAGAATAACGTTTGAATTTCTAAATTCAAACTTAATTTCAACCGTTACAGAATATTAATGCACAATATTAATTTTCAAACGGTTAACAGTTACTGCGTATTAATGCAAGATATTGATTGCTAAGTAACTGGCGGTTGTTACTTGAGGTTATAAATTCAGATTTAATTATCTGAAACGTTACAAGTGGTTACACAATTACAGTTTCAGAATTAATTCTCGGTATTAATATCCTGTATTATTTTTTCCTATAAATAGTTGTTCCTGTTCCCTCCAGAAGACACACAAGAGAACAAAAAACACTTTAGATTTATCTGAATTGATCAGTGTGAGAATACAATTCTCTTAGTGCACCACTGGTCAAGTGAGATTAAAATATCGATTGTGTACTTTCATGTTTGGTGCGCTAACTGCATGCATACGACATTTTGAGTTGATTAACTTTGGAATTGAGGTTCGAAGTAGAAGTGCGGCTTGGACTGTCTTATCCTAGAAAAAGTATCGATGGTCCATCGCACCGGATAGTGGGGCGAATATTTCTTTAAGGCAAACCGGTTCAACCTAGTAATTCAGTCATTGTGATACCAAATAACTACTGATAAGTTAACTAAACTTTCTTGTTTATTTATTTATATTCGGCATTGTTTAGTTGCTTTTGGCTACCGTGCTTTGTCTAAAACTGTTATTGTTTTATATTTATATTTCTCGAGTAAATCGCCCCTGTGAATATCTATTTTTGGTGATATTCAAAACCATTATTTTTCTAACAGTACTGAATACTAAATAAACAGAAACAAATTAATTACCATACATTAGACAAGAAATTATTAATATAAAACTAGAATAACGCCTTTATAAGAACTTGAACTCACAACTTCAAAGTGATGAGTTCTCCACTAGCTTCCCGTTGCCTCGGGTAGGAAAAATGATGGCATTATATAAATTAATTACTGAAAATTTAATTTTCCTTCAAATACAAACCAAAAGATGATGACAAGGAAAGGATAAATAAAGTAAAT
The DNA here is from genome assembly GCA_026212405.1 of Petrea volubilis. NCBI lineage: Eukaryota > Viridiplantae > Streptophyta > Magnoliopsida > Lamiales > Verbenaceae > Petrea > Petrea volubilis. The sequence continues at coordinate 19,825,598 of CM047883.1, read as the reverse complement.
AGTCTAACCCAAATCCAAAGTCTTAACCAAAATAATAAAGTACTAAATTCCATTTAGATATAGAACATATATAGCAACCAAAAGTCATGCTTATAGAAGCCAAATTATAGAAATTATAAGAGTATAGTATAGTTTTTTTTTTCTTTTCTTTTCTTTTTTGAGATAATCAACTATAGTTTACCCCCTGTGTTAAGACATCTGTAACATGTGTTCTTTTACACTTCAAAAACCATCATTATCTATCTCAAATTGATTACTTGAAATAATGAATTTTAAAATTGTGAATGCCCCTGACTATAATATTTATATGTTTTATTTTGTTATATTAATATAAAATTTTTATATAAAGAGCTATTCTTAAAGTTTTATGAGTTCAATAAATTTCAAAAGTATCAAAATACTTTTTTGGTTTTTTGTTAAAAAAAATAAAATTAGAAAATCAATTATTTCTAGCGCAAATTAATATATATTCATTAATCAAGCCGAATTGATTAAGTGCTTTGCTTCCAAAATAATGGTTCTTTCATTGTATGCATAGTTTTCGATGTCACCATGAATATACACGAGAATATCATTAATTTCCAAAGCAAAATACATTCATCAACTATTTTAATTAATTATCATTATAACGTTTTAGAGATAACTGATCGAAAATTTTAATTATCACTAAATTATTATTATAAAAGTGTCATTAATACTTTACGATACTACTTTATAATGCATGTTTGTCACTATTAATCTAGTAAAATTCATTTTTGTGATATTTGATGATAACTTCTTCTTCTTCTTATTCTTCTTCTTCTTCTTCTTCTTATTATTATTATTATTATTATTATTATTATTACTTCCTCGTACTGCACAACCACCACCGACCCAAAAAATTGGGAAAAGGGCGTGTGGAGACAAAAGAATGCCTTTATTATTATTACTACTTCCTCGTACTGCACAATCACCACCAACCCAAAAAATTGGGAAAAGGGCGTGTGGAGACAAAAGAATGCCTCCATCCCATTCAAAAATGCTTATACAATAACAACAAAATACTCTTTTTGTCCCATAATATTAATTATGTTAGAAATTTTATTTTTGTCACATAATATTTATCACTATGAAAATTTTAAAAAAGCATTAATTTTTTTCACCCAAATATACCCTCATTTATTATTTTTAATGGAATTTGATAAGGCATGAGAAAGATAATTTTATCAAATTATTTTAAATTTAACTAAAATAAAGTTATTTATTAGAGTAATTGATTTGTATGAAAAACCTAGGAACGACTAATATTATGGAATATAAGAAATATTGATTTAACAAAAAAATCTTGATTTTACGTTGAGATCGACTATTGTTTCAACACATAATTTAAGTGGTCCTCCACCAAAATAGTAAGCATCAAAGGTACAAAAAACGAATCTATCAATAGAAATAAAGTACCTCGGTAAACTTAAAGAATCAACCATTAATCACCAATAATACACTTCAATAAATATTATTTATAAGAGTGGAGATATATATTAATTTGCATATATTTTGTTCAAGATCCACACCAAGGAGAATAGGATTAAACTATTATAGTGTTGGGCAACTATACAATACCTAGCTAGCTCGCTGCACATTTACAATTTAGTAACAGCAAATTCCTATATAATATGAAATTATGTCGACCCCTATATATATATATATATATATATATCACGATCACTGCATGTTGTATATATGCACATCACACGTGCATGTGACAATACATCTAGGTGTATCGTAAAATTATTAAATGATATTTTAATTTTTTTTGCAAATACAATTTTCAAATATGTCAAGAAAAAAAATTATTAAAATACTTAAGAGGTATTTGCAAACGCTAAACCATGTCGAAGCACCTTTTAAGTGTTTGGAACATTGATTTGTGCATTTTTTATTAATAAATATAAAAGCCGCTTAGAGCCCATATATAATGCAGCAGAAATTGCTGACCTCAGACAGCTTTTGTCAATTAAACTACATTGGAATTTAATTTATGACTAGTCAAAGGCTTAATGAAATTTATTTTATATATATATATATATATATATCATATGGTCTCTATGCAAAGAGTTTGCAGACAATGCTACAGTATTTGAAAAAATTTCAAGTGGAGCGTTTATCACATGACAAAAACAGACCATGCTAATAAATTAGAGGTGTCGACATGGCACAACAAATTGATTAAAACAAAAGGTTGCGGAATATATATATATATATATATATATATATATATATCACGCCAAAACTACCAAATATGGTAAATGCTATAAAGAGCAAAACAAATTCAAAAACTGCATGTTTCTCATCTCAAAATTAACCTCTAACTTAGGAAAAATTACACTAACCACCCCTGAAGTTTGACTGATTTATGAAAAACCCCCTATTTTTTCAAAAATTACCAAAAATCCCCTAAGGTTTCAATAATATTACAAACTTATTCGAATTTTCAAAAATACCCCTTTCCCTCTTTTGGGTGATTTATAATGACCACCCTGAGATTAGGCTAATTTACGAGAAACCCCCTGTGGTTTCAAAAATTACCAAAAATCTCCTGAGATTATACTAATATTACAACTAGCACCTACTTAGGATTGACTTATCAACAATATTAATTCTTTTTTTTTTTCCCTCTGTAATATTGTTATCATAAAATTTTCATTGATTTGGAAAAAAAATGTGATTACTTATTCAAATAAATATTCCGAATTTAATCATCTCAAAACCACCAAATATGGTAAATGCTATAAAGAGCAAAACAAATTCAAAAACTACATGTTTCTCATCTCAAAATTAACCTCTAACTTAAGTGGGCATCTGCAGTTTGACCGCCGACCTTTGTTTTTACATGCAAATTGTCATGAGTGAGTGATCAATTTTATCCCTTACAAAAATCTCATGTGTGTGAAGGTGAATGGATATTTCTTTAGATTTCATCGAAAATGTTGAAAGGGGATGGTTAATTGGGACCATGGGTGGAGCGAGGGGGGGCAACCCCCCCCCCCCCAATTTTTGAAAATCTGTATTACTATTATATATAATACTAAAATTAAAAAAGTGTTTGTCCCCCCAAAATAAAAACTTAACTTTTGATATAAATTATATTAAAAATTTATTTTTACATTCTATATTAGTGCTGGTATTTTCTTTTACTTATTTTTTTATTAATAAATAACTCTCTTTTCTCTCTCTATTCCCCTTTTCCTCTTTCTGCTCTTCAATCGTATTTATCCTCTTTCTCTTTCTCCTATTTAAACAAAAATCCTAACAAAATTAAATTTCTTTTCTTCAAATGCAAAGTATAATAAGGTATTGTAGATTAACTTTTTGACTATATTGTATCAAAAAAAAAAAAACTTTTCAATTTATATGTTGATTGCTTCAACGTAATCGAATTTTGTCCATTTGGATTTTTTTGATTGTAATTGAAAAATGAATGTTCTTGTTTCGAGACTTGATATTTAATTAGTAGTGATTTGGTGAATGTATGTAATGGTAGTGAAAAAAGATTTAGGAGAAAATGTTTTTGTTTTATTTTTAACTTTATTTCTTGATGATGAAGAAAAAATGACAGATAAGCTATTTTAGCACTTTTTGAGTCTCGATTATATATCACTATGTGGGCTACGCGCGGCAACTTTGTTGTGACTTGCTGAAAAGTTATTTGTTAGTATCTTTAAAAGCTGAGTTTGATGTCATGAAAAAGCATTGAGCACAATTTAAGATGCCTGAGTTAAATAAATATGCTAACAAGTTTATCTTTTAAATGTTTGATACATTTATATCCAACTATACAATTCTTTGCCGTCAATAATTTTGTTTAGAAGTAAATATTTTGTAGAATATATTATATATGAATAAAGATTTTATTGCATTTTTAGGACAATTAAGATGCCACTTTTTACGTTGATGACACATTTTATTGAAGGTGGCAAATGTGGGACATGAACTTTATTTTATTTTTGCAATATTAGGACCCCGGCTAATTTTTCAGCCATTTTTGTTGAAAAATGACACGTGGCAAACACATCATCACCGAAAAATAACATGGTGCACGCGTGGCTAATGACATGGCACACACGTGGCGCACACATATGTATTTTTGGTGATGGTGTGTGTGCCACGTGTCATTTTTCGACAAAAATGGCTGAAAAATTGGCCGGAGTCCTAACATTACGGGAAAAAAAAAAAAAGTTCCCAACCCCTCCCCAGGCGAGGCCACCACCACCACCTCCCCCTCCCTTCCCAACCCTTCCTCTAGCGCCCTCTTCCCCTCGCTACCCCAAATCTCGACCCTCCTTCCTCCTCCAGCTTATTATGTTTTTTTTTTTTTGAACAATTAATTTAACATTTTTTTTTTGATATTTTGTTAGATTTCATATATTTTTTAATTTTTGAAGGCTCCTATAATTAAGGTTTGTTTTAAATCTATTGTGCATGTTTTTGTATTTATATATTATTAACATGTTAGTGGTATGTAATGAATTTGTAGTGAATATTAGTGTTTATTATTGATATGTTAGTGATATACATATATTAGTGAATTTTTGTGAATTATTATTGTGTCAATTGTTTGTTCTAAATTTGTAGCGAAAATTAGTGTGTATTATTGATGTGTTAGCGGTTTACATGTATTAGTGAATCTTTGTGATTTATTATTGTCTTAGCGGTTTGTTTTAAATTTATAGTGAATATGAGTGTTATTGTATTTGTGGTATATATTATTTTTGTTGGGTAATTAGTTGATGTTCATATATATATATATATATATATATATATATATATATATAAAGTTGCGTGATCATGTTGAGTATGAATTGTGTGTTTGTAATAAAATGGTATAGGTTTCCTAAGAGATATGATTTTGCTAAATGGCATAGGTTGAATATGATATATATATGTTTGTTGATATTTAATGACACGAAAAGTTTAATTATTTTCCATGTTGATTACAGAATATGAATATCCGTGTCATTTGAAGTTGGATGTACAATAGGTTATTGTCTTATCGAAAAGATTTTATGATTGAATTTTTGTCGAGTTTAGCACAATTTATTGAATTTGCAACCACACAAGCACAATGCGAATGTATGTTAATGGCCTTTTTAGGTGTCCATGTTCTAAATTTGAAAATAAAAAATACAAGAACTCCAGTAATGTACAATATGATTTTTTGAGGTTTGGGTTCCAACCGAATTATTGGTACTGGGCTTCACAAGACGAGTCAACTCTAGAAAATTGGAATATTGACGTCGGTGGTCCAAGTACTTACAAGTATGCCAATTTTTTCAAAAGCCTACAAAATTATGATAATCTGGTGTATGATGTTATGGGTCAGAATGTGAGTCATCAAAATCTGCCGCCAAACGATTTTGAACCAAATGTTAAAATGAGTCATAATGTTGAACAATCTCCTCATAAGGAAGCTCAACAATTTTATGATTTATTGATGGCCGTGCATCATCCCCTGTAGCTAGAATGTCAGTCTTATACAAAGTTGTCACTGACTTTTCAAATGATGACATTGAAATCAGATTATAATATGTCATAAGGATGTTTTGATATAATGGCCAAACTCATAAAAATGTTAAATCCGGCAAATAATCATGTCCCAAATAATTATTACGAAGATAAAAATTTAGTGAAAACATTGGGACTAGCATCCGTAAAACTTGATTGTCGCATTGAGGGGTGCATGTTGAATTATAAAGAAGATGCACAATTGAATAAATATAGATTCTATCAGCATCGAAGGTTCAAACCAGCTCGTACAGGGAGTGTTAAATCTATACCTTACAAAAGAATGTAGTACATGCCACTTATACCAAGGTTGAAAAGGTTATATGCCTCCACGAAATTAGTCGAGCAAATAAGGTGGCATAACAAGCACATAACAAATTAAAGCCTAGTGTTCTTTGACTTTTATGTTTGTTATGTTGATACTATTATGGATTATTTGATGTTAAATGATTTTGTAATTTGTGTTGGTAGACTTGATTGTTTTGTTGTTACTATAACTATAGGGTGTTAGACTTGATTGTATTGTAACTTGTTTAGAATGTTATGTGTTTGGGTGCTAAATACTTCTCCGTGTGTATTTTTCATCTTTTTCAAATGATGATGGTAGTTTTTCGGTGTTTCGGTGTGTATATTTGATTGTGATGTATAGATTTTGGTATGTATGATTTGAATTTGATGTTTCAGGGTGGCAATAGAAACAAAAGCAGGTTGGCTAATTGGGAAATGAAAAATAAGCCACGAATTAACCACGGCTAATTCGTGTTTAAAATAATTTCAAAAGATATATAGCCGCGGCTTTGCCACGGAAAATCTGTGGCTAGGAAATGGCCCATCCATGCCTAATAGCCACGGCCAGACTATGTCTATTAGCCACATAATAGCCATGGCTATTCGCCACAAAATGGCCCTGGCGACTAGCCACGGTCAAGCCATGGCCAGTTCGTAGCTATTAACCACATATTTTCCGTGGCCAGTGTTGTATTTTTTTTAAAAAGAAAGAATGGAATTAAGAAAAATCCGTGGCTAATGGATTTTTCGTGGCTAATTCATGGCTAGATTTTTGTGACTAATCTCCGTTGCTAGACATTAGTCACGCCACTTTTAGTCACGGACCGAATCCGTGGTTAATGATGTAGCCACTAAGTTTTTGACAAAATCCATAGTTAATCACAGTTTTTTTTTTTTTTTTTTTTTTTTGTAGTGTCAACATATAACAAACCTAAAAGCCACATTATAATAAAAAGAACAAAAGACTTGAGATGAGCAAAGAAAAAGAACAAGGAGAAGGAACATAGATGTCTAATTATGCAGATAAACAAGTAAATTGTAATGCATTACCACAATACATGATACAGTAGCAGTCAATCTAAAAAAATCCCCTTCACTTACAAAAAAATTATGACGAAGAGATTTCTTCATAGATAGAAAACATTTCTAATGGATTTCGTGATGAAATTCTATTAGTATAACAGCATTGAAATATTAATCACCAAAGATGAACATTAAGGATAGGGAAAAGCAAAATGATAAAATACAAGTCTCACAAATTTCTTGGTAATGAGTAGATTATTAGAACTAAACAATCCACCACAAGTTCATCTAATTCAAAATTTCATATAAAGAAGAGTAAGCAAAGGGTGCAGATTTAGCATGAGCAAGAACAAGAAAACAAAGATCACTCTACACTATATATATCTCAATGCATATATATACACATATATGAGAACTAGCAATGAATGAAGAAGCGAAGTTGCTTGAAATACTAATGGGAATGATGATTATTGTTGAACGATGACAGACAGCTTTTGATGCCAGTAGTCCTGTGCATCCTATCAGAAAAACAACCAAAACTTGAATCTATGTAATAAATATTGAGCAACAGAAGTGTGTGTATATATATATATATAAAGAAATTGGTCGGTTTAATTTCTTTCCATAGTTAGCATGCAGTCAAGAGAAGGTGATTTCATGAATGCATTTGGATTGTTTTCCTCTCAACTTTGGATCGAACTTAGCATCCCAAAAAACTATATATACAGACGATCTAGGCCCAGATTTTGATCTTTTTTATTACCGTTTATGTTGTTTGACTTGTTTCAATGATTTAGCAAACTAGCACCAAATCCAGTATGATAGTTCATTTGAGATGACAAAATCAACAAGGAGACAAGATAGCATAGCAAGATCATGACTCAGAATTAACGAAACTTCAAGAACTTCAAAGAAATCTTGAACTTTTCATGAACCTGAGAATCTCCACACTTCTGTACAAGATTTACGCAAACAAGATTTTGCATAAAATGTTTTAAGACTTTCCAGACACTAATCAAGAAATTAACGACGTGAAAGGGCGATTACAACCTCCTCAACTCTCATATCAGTTTCATAAAAAGCTCTTGCCCACACCTTGCATATATATGAAACGATAAAGGAACAACAATCTTCATCTTCTCAAATTGATGCTCTAGCTGATGCCAAAATTAAGCAAGTTTAATCACATTGACCAGTCTCTCTTCAAGCTCAGATACATCAATTCTCGTAAGATCATTGATCTGTGCAAATCAGAAATTAAATATAAGAGAATTTAAAATAAATAAATAAACAAGGCCCAAATCACAATATAGAATATTCAAGAACCCTAATCCTAAAAATGAGAAATTCCATAAAAAGAATCTAATTTTTTTTTCTTTTTTTGAAAGAAATTAAAATGTAAAACGACTTTGATCTCTGCACATGTGTTTACCTCAATTTGAATTTTATGGAGGGACCGTTCGTCGTTGCTGGTCGAAACACAGCTAATTACATTAAGCCCCCCTGCAAGCAAATCTGCAAGCACTTTTGAAAGGGGGAACTCACTGAGACAACTGCTGATTAAGATCTCCACTCCATCGCTGCTAAGGTTTACCTTAACACAGATATAATTAGCTGAATCACCACTAATATTCGACCTCGAATCGTCCGAATCAATATCAGCACACATGATCTTCTTCAACTTGTCTCTCCTGATTTTCAGTTGTTCAATTTTCTTTTGCATATCGTTTATGTAATTCGCGGCCTGGTGCATGTGATCAGAGGTAGACCGCTTTCCCTGGAGGAGATCAAATCAAGCAAAAATTTATTATAATGTGAGAAAATTAAGATAAAATGAAAAAATTTGAAGTATATATACTAATTAGTACTCACCTTGATATATTCAAGGGGAAGAAGGGATCGAAGTGAGGTGTATAAGCTTGACATTTCTTGCCTTCTTTGCCTTTCAATATCTCTATGCATAATTTTCTTGAAATCATTGTTGCTGTTATTCTTGTTTTCTTGAATTTGATCACCTTTTCTTGGCCTCTTTTTGGTAGTGCCAACCTTATCATCAGTGACTTGACTAGTATTTCCCTCTAAAGGAGCACAATCTGCTAGCAAATCTTCAAGAATTTTGTCTTGCTCATAGAATGAAGGCTCCTCAAACACTGGCAAAGAAAACATTTCTAACTAATACACTGTGAAGTGTGTGTGTGTGTGTGTGTATGCGTGCGTGTGTGTGTGTGTGTGTGTGTGTGTATGCGTGCGTGTGTGTGTGTCTTAGAGAGAGAGAGAGAGAGAGAGAGAGAGAGAGAGAGAGAGAGAGTGGCTATGGGGAAATGGAGCCCCACCCTAATGGATTCAACGCTTAAATAGGAAAGGACAGCCCATAATAGCAACAGTAAACCACACATGGCTCAATTAGGGTACCGTTAGTCTATGCAGCATTAGCAATGAATTGGTGTTTAATTTAATCTTTATTTTAATCTGCCACTTGCAGAATGATTGGTGTTAATAAATATAGATTAAGGGAATCCAAGTGATATTACTGTTGGTGAATAGTGATTAAATTTATTAGTATTTGTCTCGTACGAAATGGGGAAACTTAGGAATAAAATTTGAGGAATAATTAAGATTAGATAAACGCTACAAGAAAAAGTTGTACTTATATACTGCTAAAATGCTTGGCGGTGATGCCATGTTTCTCACTGGTTATATATACTGATGTGGCACATTCTACATATGTATAAAATAAAAATAAAATATAATTTGATTATACATTTAATAAATTTATAATTTTATAATTATGGAAAAATGATTAAAAGTAAATTTATATATTATGAAAAACAAAAAAAAAGATTGAAAATTAAATTGAATGTTATTATTAAAAATAAATTAAAAGATAAAATAAACTAAATATTGAGGATAAAGATATAAGAAAATAGGGAGAGAACAAAATAAAGAAAAATAATATATCACGTTCAAAAGAGAGGAGAAAGAGAGAAGTGAGAAAAAAAGAGAGAGGAAAGGAAAAGGCCTAGACCAAGACACCGAACAGTTATTAGAAGGTGTTGGTGCTTTATAAAAAAATATAGATATTTGGTCCTTATCAATATATATATATATATATATAGGGATAATTACTCGGACCACCCCTGACGTTTGGCCTAATTACAAATAACACCCCCTTGTATCGAAAATTACCGATACTCCCCTGAGTTTTGTTGCCGTCTTACAATTTTCACCCTCCGTTAAGTTGACTAACAGTCAACGTTTGCCCTCCAACGTGATCTTCCGAAATCACCCTTTTAAAGGCGGGAATGCAATTTAAACAAATATGAATTGACTTATTTACCCTTGAGGGTGTTTATGGTAAATAATATCATTATTTGAGGGATTTTATGAAAATTATGTACAATATCAAGGGGGTTAATGTAATATTTTTGTTAAATATACACACACATACATATATACATAAATATATATATATATACACAAACATTCCCCCTTGCCCCCGGCCGCCGCCGCCGTCCTCCGCCGCCGGCCACCTATCCGCCGCCGCGAAAGAGATCTAGAGGTAGAGGGAGAGGGAGAGAGAGATTCAGAGGAGGGAGGGAGAGAGAGATCGAGAGAAAGGGGCGAGAGATCCACCGTCTTCCGCCGCTGCAGCCCGTCCTCTGCCTCCGCCGCCGCTGCTCTCCCTGCTTCGCCTCCGCCTCCGCCGCCGCCGCTGAGCGTGAGAGAGCGATACAGAGGGGGAAGGGGCGAGAAAGAGAGAGATGGGGAGGGAGGGGGAGAGAGAGGCCGGGGGGGTGGGGTGGGGTGGGGTGGGGGGTTAAGTTAGGGTTTTATTTGAGAGATGGTAATTTTTTTTTAAATAAAGGGTATTTTGGTCAATTCAATTTTATACTTATTTTTTTTATTTTTTATAAGTATATATATATATACTTATTTTTTTTATTTTTTATAAGTATATAAATTATTTAGAAATTGTCACATTGATATAAGTGATATATATATATATATATTGGTCATTTAGTGATAAAAATATTATTACATTGATTAGTGATAACATCTGTATCCACCCCGAGGATGAGTTAGATGTCTTGTCGGAGGGGTCTTCAGCTTTTCTAGGAGACCCTTGCATATAAGGGCATTGGGGGGCCAAAGGTTTCCTCGGGGTTCGAGGAAACGGAGACACGTGTTGACATGCGGTAACACGCGGCGTTAGGTAGATGGTGCCATGCATGTGGATTTCTTCCAGGTGGCGTCGCACGATTGGCTCTCACTTTGCTTGGGCATCAACGTGGTAGTCGCATATTCCCCCACATCACATCTAATGATAATTTTGGTATTGATGCTTAATATTTTTTTAGTATCTATGGTGGCTTTCTTTGCTAAATATAGTGGAATGTAATTAAAAGGGGATGGTATAATTTTTTATTTTTATTTTTTTATGGGAAAGGGGATGGTATAATTAATAAAGTCTCGTTTGGGAGGGGAGGGAGCGGCGGCCGAATTTTTCTTTAAACGCGACGTTACTTTCATCGTGATTAAGACACAAAGATTTACAATTAGAGATATATAATTGGCAAATGACATTTCTTTAAACTCGACTAATTAAGTTAATTTAGCACGTGATTTTCAAGCAACTCGTTCTTAAATTAATTTCTTTATTTAAGTCTTATAACGTTACAATATCTTTGTAGCTTGTGACTACGTCTATTTTTTTCACTTTTTCTCGAATTGGAATAATGAAGCTTAATACACGTGATTAGCAGTCTATCGAATTGCACGTGTTAAATAGCTTGGCAACTATTTTACTTTATTTTATTTTACTCTAAATTGATCCCATCTATTTGGTAAGTGTCTAATCGAATTCGCGCAAAAAACTTAGCATAAGATTTATTTTTTCCAGTTCAATAAGCAACATGTGTAATATATCATTTATACATTAAGTTAAAAGTTGCAGTGGGCATGATAAATGTGCGTCCGCAGTTCAAACTTAAGGAAATTTACCTAATTTTTTTATCTTTTTTTTTTTATGAAGAGGAAATTTATTTTTGTCTAGGTAGTTTTTTCCATAGGGTGGTGAAGAGAAGTATTTTGAAAAATATATTCTATTAGAAAACTTAAAAATTGTGCGAAGAATAAAAATACATTTGATTTGGTTTAGGAATTGGCAACTGTTATTGCAAGAATTCGTTTGTGCAAGTCTTGTTCACCGATCGAACCATAATAAAATTAATGGTGTTACATCAAATGACTCAAAAATTATTGATGTTACATCAATTTTTTTTCATAATAAATGTATGCTATTGTAATGCATATTTATTAAAATATATTAATATAACAATTAAAAGATTAACATTACATATATTTTTTAATTAATGCAATGGTTTGAAATAATTTAAGTCTTTTAATAACATTTTAGAAAAAAAAAATAGATGCATTTTAGAGAAAATGTTTATTAATGTCATCTAGGAAATATATATATATATATATATATATAATATTTGTTTTCAAGAATATAAAACAAAAACAAAGCAATGATAAAATATCAAGTTATAATTCCAAAATATCTGTCATTCTCACCTTCTTAAAAAGAATGTTCTAAAATATTTGTTATTCTCAACTTTTACTCTAACATATACCTTTTGTAAATTTTTAAAAATTTACAAAAACTCATTAAATAAGAAGGTATTTTAGTCATATTAATTTAAAATTTTGATTACTAGTTGTGTTCCATGACCCCTAGCTATACAAAAATCTTAAACCGCGATTCAAAGGAAACGAATGGAGTATTAAATTACAAGAAATAAGTTTTTTCCATTTTGATCGTTTTTTCTATGCATTTGGTCTTGTATAGGGCTCATGAGATGCCATTGATTGATTGGACAGTAACCCAATACTGTTTAATTTTATTTGTTGAATTAAGTATGATGATATCATAATTTTACTTTTTAATAATTTTTAATATTATTATATTTAATTTAATTATTAAAAACAGTAGTTGAGTAATGCCTTAATGGGTAGCACGAAATCGTCCCTTGCGGAGGCAGTTGGGCCAACAGGAACAAACAAAAAGAATAAATAAATAAGCAAGTAGGCCAATCTACAACCGGACAAGCTATATACAGTTATTTGCTTAATTAAATGAAAAGCCTTAATTAGGTTAATTGAGTGATTAATGGTTTTGGCACCTCTACATCATTACCTACCCCCAATATTTTCCCTCACGCGTGTGCCTTTGTTTATTTGCGCTAGTAACAATCATATTTTTCTACAATCAATCAAATATTTTGTGTTTATTAATTATAAAGTCAAACTATTTAATTTTTGACACAGGTTTATTGATTTGCTCCTTAACAAGTAAGTACATGTGTTAATTTAACAAATTATAATTAATTACATGCGTTAATTTATCAAATTATAACAATAAAATATTATTATATGTTTCAAAAATGAATGCAGACACGAGTTCTAACACATATTCAAAGGTGCCGATGAGGCCTAGCTCAGTCGGCAAAGCTGAGGCCCCAAGACGCTAAAGGTCTTGGGTTCGATTCCTATCGATGAATGTGTGGACTTTATTCCTACCTTCATGATAGTTTATTATCCTACTTTAATAGTAGTTTATTGTAATAGTTTGTTTATAGTTTGTGAATGATTTAATTTGAAATATGATGTAATAGTTTGATTTGTACTTGAAGAGTTATTGATGTAATTCGATGATATGTGTTCAAAAAAAAAACACATATTCAAAGGCTTGGCTTTTATAGAAATTAAATTATATATATATATATATATATATATATCAATACAACGTGGAACATGATTGATTAAAGTTTACGGATTATAGTAAAGGTTAATAGAAAATGAAAAGTTCTCGACATAAGGGGTACAGATTGATAGGTACAGATGGTGAACACTTCATACCGAAATTTTAAACGGTTCAAAATCATGAATTTCAAGCACAGAGAATATGAAAGAAAAACATGTGATTTGACCAAATAATAGGGTGACTATAAGCAGGATCTGATCACATTACTATTGGAATATATCGAAGTTAAATCAATTCGTTGAATTATGAATACATCTTGATTGGTCGTCTTGATGAATTACTTTCCAAGCAGTTCACATGCTTTTCCACACCATATACCTTTACCCTCCTGTTTGGTTCTAAACTTTTGATAAAGAAATTAGGATGAAAATTTTTTTCTTTGCTTTAAATGATAGTACCATATGCTTTCATTTTTGATAGTTTTCATTTTCTTCCCACTTTTCCTTATCAAAATCCTTATTCCAAACATAGCCTTAGGATATGTTCGATTCATTTATTTGTGATAATTTAGCAGTCCTAATTATACAAAAAATTGTTTGATTTATCATAGTTTACATTTCAAGGCGTGGCTCAAAATAAATACAACTTAAATTTAATTTCAAATCAGCAAATGTGGCCTATAACAAATTCTCTTTGGAGTGACGTCGGGAGAATTTCAATTAAAAATTTAATAACTATCAAATCAAACGAACTTACAAAAAATTTTAACTAGGGACCCTATGCACAATTGAAATGTAATATTTTATAGCTAAAACTCCAAACCAAACATATCCTTAATATATTATTGGTGATCCTTTGTGAACTATGTATGGAGAAACTTTAAGTTAGAAACTTATATACATGCAGGAAGGTATTGATTGTGTATGCTTACGCAAGTGATGGAATATTAATACAATTAAAAGTACACACACACACACATATATATATATATGTATTATTAAACTGAAATATGCAATATATCAACCATGGTATACAATTTAGGAAAAATTCCTTCACACCCCTTGCGGTTTGACGAAAATGTTAAAAACCTTCAATAATTAAAAAAAATAGGCTAAAAACACCTCAAACATTGCGCATTTTATCAAGATAACGAAGAGTAAAACACACGTGCGTTAGGTCGATGTGAATGTGATTTGGCCTCCTTTGGCTTTCACTATAAGAAAAGGCTAGACTTTATGTGGAATTTTTGGCGTGGAATAATTCTGTCAGAAAAACCTTAGTTGCTTTTAAATTTTTGGCGGAGTAAATTTACTATAATTGATCAAATTAACTCAAAAAGAAAACTCTAAAACTATTGCCATCATCAAATCAATAGATTTGAAACTTGACAATAGACCAATTAATATATTTAATTACAAGAGAATCAAGCTACATATTGAAAGTGATATTATTATTATTATTATTATTATTATTATTATTATTATTATTATTATTATTATTGCTCAGTTGACTTAATTGAGTACAAAAAATTAGCATATTAAGTGAGAAATACAATTTGATTAGCCTTTTGACAAAAATAAATCACTAATTGAGTAGATTAAACCCAAATATTTAATTTATATGTCTGAATTAATTTAAAAATTAAATTATAAAATCTTTTCATTTTATGTAATTAATGAACCAATTGAATTAGTTGAGTTAGTATAATTGACATATTCCACAAAAAATCAATTTGATTAGCTATTTAGAAAATCACTAATTCAATAAAATAAATCCAAAAATTTGACTTATGCATTTAAATTGATTGAAGGTTATTATCCATTTTACTCAATAGAATAATAAAATTAGTAAGTTGCGACAGTTGAAACATAAGAGCAGTCAAAAATTTAAAAAAAAAAGAATTTAAAAGACTTTATGAATTTAGTTATGAAAAATCCGTGTTTAAAATTGGTGACCAAAATAGC
Source organism: Petrea volubilis (assembly GCA_026212405.1). Taxonomy (NCBI): domain Eukaryota; kingdom Viridiplantae; phylum Streptophyta; class Magnoliopsida; order Lamiales; family Verbenaceae; genus Petrea; species Petrea volubilis. The sequence continues at coordinate 19,810,016 of CM047883.1, read as the reverse complement.
TATAGATTTAGCTATGGAAAAGTAGTGGCTAAAACTATCCAAACCTAATACCAAAATAGATACAGATTCGGCTACGATTAGTTATGAATTTTGAAAGGTAACCTTAGCTACGAATTTAAAATGCCTAAATTTGACTATGAATTTAGCTGTGGAAAAATTCTTAGCTAAATTTTCGTAGCTAAATTTTCATTTTTGTGGCTAAATTCGAAGCCATTAGCTATGGAAAATATATGTAGCTAAAATCCATGGCTAAATTACAGACTTATTATAGTGGTAATCGTTGGTTCGTGTGTCTTAATAAGGTATATCAAACCTCTCAATTAAGTTTGTCAAATTTAAAACTGTTCATGTTTAATAAGAGAAAATCTTTAAAAAAGAAAAAAAAAACTAAAACCCGCTATCAATACCGCTAATCTCGTTCCTCTAATACCTCCTCCACCATTGGTTCTAACTTACGAGTGCATTGCCCACACCAAATCGCTCAAAACCTATCTAATTTTCCTTGAAAAAGGTTGTTGGGAAACATTGAACCACCACTCCCGCTGCCACTTCAAGCCGCCGCCATCACATCTCCTCAACCGATCGTTGAAACCAATGGATATTTCTAATCTAGTTGGTCAAAATATAATGTATAAATTTATACGATTTCGTGGAAAAATGAAGAAGTTATGTATGTATGTATGTATGTATGTATGGGTGTGGTGTGTGTATTGTATGTATATATATGTGTATATACGTTACAGTGAGTGTGTGTGTGTGTGTGTCTGTGTGTGCGTTAGTGTGCGCTGTTGTCTGAGTGTGTGTGCATGCTTGTTTGTGTGTTATGGTGTGTTTTTGTCATATATATTATTTATATTTTATGATTTATATATATATACACACATTTTATATTTAATGATCAATCTCCACCATTATTTTCTAAACTAAAGAATGGTTCATGATAATAGTGGTATAATGGTCATTTCATATCAAAATTTAACATCATCAATTCTGACGTAGCGGTAGAAATCGTGACCAAATTTTCAAAAGCACAAGGACTTTTTAGACTATTTTTAAATGATGTGGGGGCTTGTTAGCATTTTTGTGAAATTATAAAGGGCTAGTGATATGGAGTTTTTCCTAAAATTTATTTGAAATAATATCATGCAATTATAATATGACTATACTATAATACATAACTTAATATTGAAATAAAGCTTTAAAATGCATCCCTGTAATTGGAATAAAAATGAATTAGGGCCTGTATCACACACTTTGTTTAAGGCTTAAGGCACCACATTCACTGGTCCTCACTCAGATTTTAATCATTTCATTTATCCGATTATGGATCAGTCCTCTACACTCCAAACATTGACAGTGTCCAATTAAAATTTTTAATTGATAAATTTATATATAATGATATTAAAAAATATATTATTATATCATTATAATTAATTCAACGATTAAAAAACCAACTAAACAATACTCAACTGAATTGTATTAATTAATGAGCCGTACTTGAAATAATTTCCCATTTGGAATTTTTAATTCTTAGGCCTGACACCTAGTATACAAAACCTATGACCCTAAAGATATATTATTTTAAAACTATATTTATAAATATCATTTGGCGCAATCATCTGTCGTGTTAATGTCTATAATACACCCCCAAAACCCCCTCCTACACACACCCACAAAGGAGGGGGAGAGAGAGAGAGAGAGAGAGTATACGTAATGAGATCATTAGCAATCTACGACGAAAGTGATGTACTATTTTAAGTAAATGTCAACAATTGTATGAAGTATGTGATAACCTCATCAAGCAATGGAGAATTCCCCAGCTAATTAGAGGAACTCACTATAATTTAATGAGGGAGAAACAAAATCACGGGCAACTTAATTAATCAAAATGCTAAACTACAAAGAAATAGTTGAAAAGGAAAGTGGAAGATCTTTTGCTTTATAAGGAAAAACTTTCTAAAGATATCTTAAACAATTACCGGTTTCATAATCGTCTGACAATTAACAATCAACCAATTGCGTATTTATGTTATTTTTTATTATGCTCTGTTTGGAATTTCGTATAGTATCAGACAAAAATAAATTATTGAGAAAATTTATTTTCAGTCTAACCAACATAAATTTCCTTCAAAAGTAGTAAAAATAAATAGTGTTAGAAAAAAGAGTTTGTCTAAAATAAGGTACTCCTAGTATTGGGTTAACATTAAATACCCTAGTACTTCAGTAAAATATGAAAGTACATATAACTTGTACAACAGATTACAATTATCTGGAACATGTTATATAAGTTTGAATAATTTGCTACCTTTTATTTACCCACAGGTGCGCTACAACGCTAAATTTTATTTATATGTATGTGGTGTGTTAATTCGACTTTATCCTATCCATTCATTTACACCTTTTATTTTTGATTAAGTTCTATTAAATGTATTTCATTTAATTTTGTTATGTCCACAGAATTAATATTCTATTACATCTTAATTAGTATATCAATGTTAATCATCAAAATTATAATTTATATAACTTGCTACGTATTCTAATTAATTGTAAAAGTAGAGAAATTTAACTTGAAATTAAAAGTTGTAAATCTGAATAAGAATATGAAAAAAATACTAATAATAGATTTATAATTGAAAAGAGGCATGGATTACCGTTGTTTTAATCTTCTTAGAGCCTTGATCTCGTTTTTAGTTATTTAATATTAATGTAAAATATATATTTTTTAAACTTTAACATTGTGTGGGAAATCGATTAGAATATATAAACATAATTTCGTGCTTTCTAAATGAGCAGAAATAAAGAAAATCAATGTTACTTAATTATTGAAGAAATTTGATCTTTCAGAAAAAATTTTAACTAAAAGATTATTATTTCTTTCCTGCACTATTTATTTTTATTTAATATTTACTCTTTTTTCAAAAAAGTTAATTAGAGAAGCACTAATATGTTTTTTATAAGTTAAGTTTGTTTTTGAATTTAGTAGAGAAATTGATATCAATAATAAACACACAATTGACATTAACCAATATCAAATATGGCAAAGAAATTGGTGGGGGGGGGGGGGGGGGAGGAACTTTAAATAATTTATAGAAATATAATTTAATTATAAAATTGCCAACAAATTGCTTATAACCATAAAAATTAAAAACCAATTGATAAATTCATGTGGCAGGTTATGAAAACCCTACCTAATATTACTTAATACTAGTATACATTTTTTTAAACAGTCCTAAGAAAAAAAATAGTAAAAAATAATGATTAACTTTTTAAAAACTAACTAAAAAGTTAAAAAAAGCAACCTAAAAACCAACTTTTAGCTTTTTTTTTGTTAGAGCCAAAGCAGAAAAACAAAACATTTGTTTTCTGCTTTTATTTTTTTTTTTAGCAAAAGCTAGACAAGCACCTTTTTTGGAGATTGCAAACACCCCCCTGATACAAGCCATGTTTTTTCAAACAATTTTTATTTGTGGTTTTTTTCTCCAGTCCCCATATCAGCAGTACTTTCTGTAGCACTTTTTCAGTAAGATCCAAATCCAGACCTACCAAGAAACAGGATGAAATCGCATCCCTATCAAAAACCCGACAAACCAAGCTCGAGCTAGTCACCGCCCCGGCCACCACCACCAGCCCGAAAGATTGGATAACCGGAGGGTGGAGCCGTGGGGACGACACGACAAAAAATGCATTTCATACCAACCATCCCGTCCAAGAGCGCCTGTGCGATGATAAGAAACACTGATTTTAAGTTGAGCAGAGTCATGCCTTGACACATACTTTATGTGGTCCTTAACCAAAATATTAGCATATCCATCAATGACATCAAATCAACCACACACCAATAATTACTTAAATCAATAATATTTAATCTGGAGCAATTAATTTACATACAATTTGTTCAACATCCACTTGAAGGACATAAGGATTAAATTATAACAATGTGGGGCAATTAAATTAAATATAGCACCTCCGCAGTTTTACAAACAGTAAACCTCTTTTTTCTACGGTGAAAGGAACAGAAAAAACCAAACTCCCTTAAAATATAGCCTTTTCCCCCCATGGTTATTTAGATAAGTGCGTTTCTCACAGCAATCACAGAGGCTTTTTCCAGCAATCTAATGAGATAAAATATGTTGCCAACCGACACATCAACATTCACATTACACGTGTGTGTGTCAGATTCGCGTGCATAAAAATGCTCTTACAACATTGGGGGGCCCACATTCACTTCACGCTCCACGTGCATATGTCAGATACGCACGTATACAGGGCTCAACATGCTTGAGAATTATTGACAGGCTTATGCAGTTGGCAACTGGTGTAGGAATATTATTACCCGATGAGCTTACAGTAAGCTCGTGTCGAAATGCAGCTTAGAGCCCATGATACAGCAGAAATTGCTGACCTCAAGACAATTATTGCTAATTACACTACATTCGCACATTATTACTAGCCTTTGTCTTAAACCTATTATGCTTCACAACTCATATTACCGCAAACTATGCGAAGAATACCAGTAGTATAGGATAAATTTTCAGTAATCCCATCATTTTGCTCAAAACAAATTCGCAAAAATGAAGAAGCTGGAGAGTTTAGGCATCGGTGCATACCTGCATGCAAGGCCGGATACGAGTTGAAGCGATGATCTGTATATCATTGTTGCAAACTTCTCTTGCTTCTTCCCTTGTTGCTCGACTTACACTGCATTCTCTAAACTCAGAAAGATAACAGATATCAAACTTCAAATACTATCCTCAAATGAAGCGACATGAAATTGAAACCAAATAAAAGGAAAAGAGTAACAGAATCCCAAAAGTTTGAATATCGTGTTGAAATAATGCCTCATATCATTATTCCCCAACCCAAAAACATCTTGATTCTTACAATCAAAAAGCATCACGCAAACTCCCTTTTACCTTCTTTTAATGTAATTCATGTTACTTTTCTTCCCTGCAAATGCTTAATAGCTAGGTATATTTTTTTGCCATGGATTTAGCCCGGGCATCTCAGTAATGTTTACTCCATAGTTCCTTAATTCGCAGTTCAAGTCCACTGAAAATACAGGCCTTGCCTAACCACACAATGTGGGAGTGCATGAACAGGGAAACCCCTTATTAACTCATTATGTTTCGCACATTCGCCTAATTCGCTACTAAAATAAATTCTTCGGAATATTTCAGATCAAATCTTCCCTCACAATTTCTGTTCCTCACCATCTTAGACAATCTGAAACCGACAAATTTTCGTCCTGTTTTCACCTTAAGCTTTTAACCAAAAAAACATACAAATCTAATTATGTGAGGGAAAAAGAGTTTTCACAGGACCCGAGCAAATAGCTAAAATATTCACTTTTCTACATCATGAAAATTCCAAATACAACTTATAGCCTCCAAAAAGCAAAATTTCAAATACATATTATGGAGAGAAAGAAACAAGGCCATCCATTATGTTCAGAGAGTCGAAAAATGCAAACCGCTGGGCAGAAGTTGACAAGAAGTCACAAATTTGAGCATAAAACAAGACTGTGAATATGCTTGGATCATTCACTAAGAGATCGCCTATCAATTTAAGTAGCTCATTACCTGGGGACTCTGGCACTCAGAAAAGGCGACACCCGTTATAACAAACCTGCTTCCCAATAACACAAGATCAGAAAAGTGAACATCAGAAAGTTAAAATTAACTTCGATTTGAAAAAAAAGAAGGAAAATAAACCTTGTGAATATACTCAATTGAACTTTGAGAGCCATTGCAAACAACAAAAACAGTTGCTTACCCAAGTAGGCTCTTCCTTCCTGCCTGAGGCTGGTAGCAAATGTTAAGCATGGAAAAAACAGCAACACAAAATGAAAAATCGTTTGAGTAAACTGATTAACTATATCTTGAATGCTGAGAAAAATGACTATCCATTACAACTATCCTCAATGTGATCAATCAAATAATCCTGAAATCATTTCCCATTAATTTATACATCTAACAATGGGTTGCAGGAAGTATTTATTAAAGAACTCTTTGGGCATACTATACATAAAACGGAGAAGATTCAGTACGACCAAAAACAGGTTTCTTGAACAACTGAAACCAAAACTTTAGAATTGCAAAAGTATAAAATTGTCCCTAGTATACAAAAACATCGAGAGTTTCAAAAAGAAATGTCCAAGAGAATAAACAAGGATTACACTCAATGACAACATGCAAGTGTAAAACTGAAAATTAAAACAGCATGACTACCATATCTCAAAATTCAAAAGTTACAATAGTTAGTCAAAACCACCCATTAGAACTGGGGAAGCTAAACTTGCATACCATATAGATAAAGGAAATGAACAAATAGCAAGAAAGATAAAAACATCCCAGCAAACAAAAGAGTAATGCTTAATTATCATTGCACGAACACAGTCCAACAAATGCTTAATAGCTCCTTTCCCAAGCAGCAAACATGAAGGACATGGAACTGTAAGAACACAACTAACTACTACTCCAACGTGCAAGGCCTTTAAATACTCAGGGTTTTACAGATCAAGGAGAAAAAATAGCTACATGCGCAAAAAAGTCCAGGCAGATTCATCGACCAAAGACCAAGATATAGAAGCATAAAACTGAGGGCTTACCTTTGTGGGATTTCTTAAAGCAATCCACACAACAAGTCATGACCGTAGAGAGCCCTTAAATGCATGACTCGAGCTCCAATCAAAAATATTCTAGAGCTCAACCTTCCCCTTTTCAATCAATATTCATCACTTGCAACATAGCTCAAAAAATCTTCCAAAACAGAAAAGGCCAGCAAATCACGGGGCACGGATGGGGCAGGAAGGCAAAACACATAACAGAATTGAACACCAGAAACTTATCAGGCTCCATTCAGCATTTGGTAAGCTTACGTAGAATATCTCTCTCACATCTTAGAACATGTTTCTGGAGCATATAAGATGCTAGATCTTATTGTATCATGTAACTTATAAGATGTTAATAATGGCAATTATGTAGCTAATTAGGTTAAAAACTAAGCTAGCTAGTTAAGATTGGGAATTTCTTACTTATTTTAAAGGACCTTATAAGCTCCTAACATCTTATTTTAGAAGCTTACAAGCATCTTTTATGAAAATTTTACCGAACACTTGGAAACATCTATTAATCTCTTGAACATCTTTACAAGCTTTGCAATGTCTTATAAGCTCTTAAATATCTTTACAGAGTTCATAAGCTCGCCAAAACACCCTCTAAGTTTGATAGATGTTGCTGTAAATAGAAAATTGCCTTTTGGCTAACTTTTTCGCCTGCACCACTTCAACCATTGTCTATTCAGATGCTGCGTTAAATTTCCTTGGGAACCATACCAGGTAGTGGATTGAATATTGCCTCGTCCTGCCTGCATCGTCTTCATTTGTGATGATATCAGAGTATGATAATCCAACTCAGGAATTTCTTTGAGTAAGATCCAATAATTCATGATTTTCTGTAACTATTTACACACCTTTCTGCTATCAATTTAAAGAAAACTATATTTTCTATGGACTAAAGCATATATGCTTACATCAGGAAAAAGATTATTGTCCTAATCACCAAAAGTTTAGACATAGACAACAACAGCTTTTGTGAACAGTTAGAACAAGATTAAAAAGATCAATAAGTAATCACAAAGGCATCTCCAATATCTAGCGGCATTGGTAGAACTGAAGAGCATATCAAAGTTATGTCCATTGACCAAGTCCAGTTCCAAAACAAAGCCATAACTGAGAAAAACAATGGAACAGCCATGTAAAGACATGCTGATTGCTGCTGTGCAAGATGTATGTAAAACTTGCTGGAGTCCATTTTATAGATTAAACTCAGTACTAATTCTTTCTTTACATAATCACACAAAAAGGGGAAAAAAAGATAAAACAATGGTCTACAACAACTTTAAATTTCTTACAATGCACCAAACCGAAACTCACCGAACTTTCTTGTGAGACTTATACGGAAAGCGAGAGGGAGGGGAGGGTGAAAACTCAACCGGTAGCTGAGGAGAAGCTAAATCTCCAGACAGCATCCCAACTACCTCTCTCATTGAAGGCCGGCAGGCCGGTGATTTCTGCAGGCAAAGCAATGCCACAGTGATACACAGCAAGGCTTGTTCTTTGTTTAAAGACTGAATACTCTGATCAACTAAATCAAGAAGCTTTCCAGCACGAGCAAGATGGCGGGCCCACGACAGGAGATTGGCCCGTTGGAACTCCGACATGGGCGACCCTGTCACCTGAAGTGGCCTGCGTCCAGCTATAAGAACTAACAACAGAACCCCATAACTATACACGTCGCATTTCTCTGATATGTCAGACCCACCACCATATTCCGGTGCAATGTAGCAAACAGTTCCTCTCATACTTGGGGTGCTACTAATACCTCCACTCTTTGTTATCTCCCCACTAATAGAATCATAACTATTTTTTCTTGCTCTCCACAGCTCCCCACTGAGACCATCCAACCACCAGTCCATGCTACCCCTACTACCCCCCCTGCTTCTACTCCGGCTCCTTTTCTTCTTTTTGTCAGCATATAATTCATCATCCCTTGGCCACCAACTGTCGGAATAACAATCATCACTAATCGAACCTTGCATTTGTTTTTTCTTCTTTTTCTTTCTTTTCTTCTCTAGCTCTTCACAATACTCCTCTTTCCACCACTCCCTTGCAGGTCTTCTCTTGTCTTTCTTCACATTCTTTTCATCATCTAGAGATACCCACCAATCTAACTGTCTTCTTTTCTTCTTCTTCTTCTTCTCCATTTTGCCAACCATATTAGAGCTGGATGAAGCCCCATTAATCCAGTCACTTTTAGGCCTCTCTTTCTTGATCTCATTCCCAATCCATTCCATCACATAATCTTTAACCTTGCCCGACTCTCCATCCACTCCAGAATCTTGCTTCCACCACCAATCTTTACCTGAAACACTCTTCTTTTTCTTCTTCTTCCACGCACTTGTTTCTCCCCCACTCTCAACACTAAGCTTATCAAAGTTCCCCTCTGAGACACTCGTCTTATCCAATCCATCAGATGGAGAAGCCATTGCAGCCACTGTACGTGGTGACACCACAGGAGCCGATTCTGCCTCAGGGGACAACTCAACCCCCACCACAGTCTCTGGCGAAGCCTCAACCCTAACCACCACACTTTCTGGCGACCTCTCAATACCCCCAGAATGATTAACATTATTAACTTCCTCAAAGCCACTTGTGGTGATCACACTCTCTGTTTCCTCCACCACAGATCCATTATCCTCCACCCCATTTGCCAAGCTGCCCTCCTTCTTCACCTCACCTTCCACAATATTATTATCCTCCACCTTAAACCTCGCCAAACCAAAATCACCAATCCTAGCATTAAAACCCCCATCCAACAAAATGTTACTCGGCTTAATATCACCATGAATAATCGGTGGATCACAATAATGATGCAAGTACTCTAACCCTCTAGCTATGTTCATAGCAATAGAAAACCTCTTATCCCAATTCCTCAATTCCTCACTTTTTTTATGGAAAAGACAATCTTGCAAGCTACCATTTTCCATAAGCTCATAAATCAAAAGCATCCGACGTTTCCTGGGGTTCGATGAAAAACCCATAACGGAAACAATATACTTACAGTCAATCTTCGAAGAAAAAAGCAACTCATTCTGAAACTCACGCTCGCCTTGCAAAGACCCCGAATCCATAAGTTTAACCGCCACATGGGAGGTCGTAAAAACGGAGTCTTTGGAAACGTCGCGGCCCGGTTTGAGCTCGGCCCGGTACACTGACCCGAAGCCCCCTTGGCCGAGGCGGAGGGAAGGGGAGAAATTAGAGGTGGCGCGGCGGAGGAGGGAGTAGGAGAGGCGGTGCGGGGGTTTCTTGGAGTCGGTGTCGGAGGCCGTAGGGGCAGTTCGCTTCTTGGTGATCTTGCGGAAACAAAGCACCAATAGGAGTAAACAAGAAAACGCGGCCGTTAAACCTCCGGCCAGAGGTGGAATGAGGTGATTTGTCCGGTGGTGGGCCTCCGCCACCGGCGGCGGAGAGAGGAGTTGGCGGGAGGGCATAGAGGTAATTTCTCAAGGGAGCGATGGTGGTGTTCAATGAGTACAACTCATTAACAGAGTGATAGAAAGCAGAAAAAGAGGCGGAGTCAAGAGCGATAGAGACAAGTGATTGTATTTGTATCGGTCAATTGAACCAACGAGACACAGAGAGGAGAGAGAGAGAGAGAAAGAGTTAAAACGATCAGCTTCAGAGTGAAGCTTTTTGGAATTTGCATCTCCTTTTGTTCTCTATATTCTATCATTTTATGGGAGTCAAAAGGCTTTCCGTTTTCTTGATTATATTTATGCAAAATAAATGTTTTCTCATATGCTTTTTTCTTTTATTATTTTTTTATATATAATAATAATAATAGTGCAACAAAGTAAGTAGGAGTTCTTTTATTTTAGCTGTACAAATTAAAAATAAATGCAGTTATAAATGGTTGTTGGCATTTTTTGTTTGTATTCCTGTTTAAATTTTTCGTAGTCAAATGGGGCTTCTTGGTCATGTTTATTGCATAAAATATAATTTTTTTTATAAACTTTTAGTACCTGACATCGCCGTTTAGCCTAATTAAATTCGTAGCAAATGTCATGAATATGCATATAAACAGCCATTCTTATAGTTGTTATTTTTTACATAAATAAAACTCGACAGCACATATGCAACTTTTGTCCAAACGATTATTTTTTCACACATATGAAGCAATTATTTTTTATATATACAAAAATACGGAACCTTGCTTACTTAAGTAATTCAAATTTCTAACCACTTGAACACAATCTCGGGTAAATATAATTTGTACTCATGAAGTTATTTGTCACTGAAATGTTCATATTTCACCAAGTCTCCTCTCAAAAGTCAAAACATCATCAATAAGAAGTTTTTATTTCTTCAGTAAAGAGATTAGTTGCGTAAGTGTGTCACGCTGAAAAGAAGTTAATTAATTAACAACACGTAATCATCTGAAAAAACATTAAATAAAAAATTTACAATCAATAATAATAAGATAAATAACTTGGGTAATCATTTGTTGATCTAGAGGTTAAGATTGATACCTTAAAACTCTATAGACGTGTGTCTCGTTTGTGTGAGTTCGTTGTTAACATTTTTTTAATTGAAAAAAATTATAAAAACATAACGAGAATCAATACAATACTTTTCAGATTTAATCACATTTCATATATTCTTTTTATAAAATACATATAAAATGTATTGAATTCGAGTCACTGGGTGTATGAATACATAACCCAAACACCCGATGTATGGAAGAATTTTCAATAACACATAATTAGGTTCATTGTTAGGAACAATGGGATAGGTGAGGAGTAGGTTGTTTTCATTTGTTTGTTTCCACAAACTTTATATTTTTTCTAGCAAAAATTAATTGTTCTTATCCAACCTTAGACACAGAACTTACATCAATCAAACCATCAAATAATTAATACATCCACACATCGCATAGAGACCTTTCCAATGGTTTAGTCATTTTTCTAGGACCATATAAGTCTTTAGTGGGTGGACAACCATTATTTAAGGTTGTTATTTTCAGTTCGTGAGTAGGTAGAAAGGATTATTGGCTAAAAAAAAAGTATCCAGGTTCTAATATTAGGGTAAGCACATTAATATTTTCAACTTTGAAATAAATTAGCTTCCGAATTTGTGGTTTTAAATCATGTTGATGGAATCGAATCGAATCGAAAATTAAGCGATTAGTACAAAACTTAATGTATCTTCTACTCTAACTTTAAAAAAATATAATCTAATGAAATAGGATGGTCTTTAAATTAATATAGTTTTATATATTTTTCCATTATTTTCTTGCTTTAATTGTTCAAAATAATAAAGGGGAGAAAATTAAAGAGAAGAAGTCCTAGGAACAAAAAAGAAAATAAAAGTATAGAAAACATAACTTCACAAACAAGCTCGAAAAAAGATGAAAAGATTAAAAAAAAAAGAAAAGGAAAAAAGTAGAATTGATTGACTGAGATGCCTTAAACTTTCTAATGAATGGAGCTTTTTCTTTTCTTTTCATCTTTTTTGTTGGGAAATGGAAATAAATCCCATTCCAAGGGCTTTAATTTGCAAATAAAAAAAGTCATGTTAATCCCTCTAAAAAGTTAAAATTCCAAATATTCTAGTGGATATCGATTTTAATCAAATAATTTTATTTTGTGTGTGGAAATTGAAGTATGAAATTCTAATATTGTGCTTGGATGCAAGAATTTTAAGTTTCAAAAAGTAATTCAAAACATCATTTTGCATAGTTGTATATTAATTGAATTTGAAATTCACCATAATAATTTATAAAATAATTCAATAATGAAATTCTAAGAATTTCAAACCTAATCCACTACAAAACAACCCGAACAAATTTAATAAAATTTATTACTATATATAAGTACTTGAAATTCTATCTTCAAATTTATCAATCCTAGTATAACATTTGAGTTTTGTGTTGAAATTAATTCACCATATATATAGGTAAGTGTCACTTCATAGCAATAATTATTCATGGTTGCCATTTATAAAATTGGTGATTGATGGTTCATCTTTAATTGATATATGTTGTGTGGAATATGGATGACAGCAATTAATTCACTCAAACAAGTAGATTTCCATTTTTTCAATTGGGTAAATTACGCTAAGTACATCAATATTTGGAGCGTTTTATACTTTGATACTCAATCTTTGTAAATGTATGATTTGGTATCTAACCTTTATTATTTGTATATCAATGGTATTTTTTACACTATTCAATAGAATATTCCTTAATATTCCCCAGAATATGTCGGAATATTCCACAAAGATTCTATTGAAATAGTGAAAAAATACAATCGACGTATAAATGATAAAAATTAGACACCAAAACACATATTTATAAAGATTGAGGATCGAAATATAAAACACTCCAAAGATTCGATGGCTTAATGTAATTTACTTTTTTCAATTCCTTGAATTTTTCTTTTTCTTTTATGCAAATTGACAATCTAGTGCAATCAGTAGATTGAAATCATTAGCAATCATCTCTCTTTTCCCCGTGTTTCGCTAATTTTCTTGCAATCTTTAATGATTTCTCTAGCAATAATTACTTGGAAAATTTATTCATGGACTCAACATGTTTTCTTTTCTTCTTTTTTTTCCCCCTTTTTTAATTACCTATTATTTAATTACGGGCTGATTTCAATCAACATAAAAAAAATATTATTTTTCTCACTTTTGCTGGATAAAAAAAAAAAAAAAAAGACGGTAAGTGTTTTATTTTTTGCTTCTATCACAAAAAATTGAAATAAACTAAAAGATGGAATCACCCTTCAACTTGATTTTTTTTTTCCGTTTCTAATTACATTTTTTATACTCAACCACTCCTCATTTTTTTTTCTTTTTAACTATTATCTACTTTTACTATTTCAACATTATTCTCTACTAGTTTAATTTCTACAAAAGTACAAGCATATGCAAACACCTCGTACATCAACAATTGATGGCTGTACATCAATATACTACAATTAAAATAGAAATAAAGATCAACGCATGCATGACTCAAAAATCGAACTTATGACTTTCAAATTTTGAGACCTCATTTTCGTTGGTTGAACTACGTCTCATCAGCCATGTACACAACATGTTAAATATATTGCATCTCTCTCAAATAATTTCGTGCAAATCTTTCAACATAAAAAGTCATACTACTTGAGAATTTAATATAATATATTTGATGAAATGTATTTAGATACTTTAATTGATGATACATATTACTCGTTTTTATTTCTTTTAATTTATAAAAAATTATAAAAATAGAGTGATTATACGCCATGTTTGAACGCTAGTTAATTATTTAATTATACATTACACTCCACTAAATGTAACATTAAACAACATAATAATAGACAATACTTGATTAGTTGTTTATTAGGTTCTTACATTTCTTTCTGCTAATTATGGGTACTACGTTTTCATTTGCTCATTTGATGCACTTCCTTTTGATTAGTTTGGTCATGTATGAATTTGTTTAATGGTATGTATTTGCATAACCTCCATACTATTATAATATACCTAAAAGTTCTAAAGTTTAAAATAATTGCGCTAGTTGGGCCGCAAACTTCACATCCAACCACCTAAAGTAGCATTTTAATTTGGTTGAACTTTATTTAGTTAACCATTATATATATATATTTTTTTTCACAATATGTGATCTATAAGTGAGTAGAATATGAAGTAGTGCTTGATCAAAAGGGCAAAACTTATGATTTGTTTGGTTGGGGTGGTGTTAAATGACCATCTCATCTAAAAATTTAATCTATTAGGAACGAGACTTATTAAATATTTATTATTTTCAATATGTCCCTACACATGCATGCAAGCTTTTTTTTTTTTTTTTTTTTGTATTAAACCATGTACATGAAATTCTTTTTTCATAAATGGCTGTCGATAAGATTCGAATACAAAACTTCTTAATATGGCTCTGATACAATATTAAATGATTGTATCTAGTCTATTTTCTTTTTTTTTAAAAAAAAGGAGGAGGAAGGAGAGTGAAAAAGAAGAAAAATAATAGGAAAAAATATATTTAACCTTTATTTGGATATGAGTAGAAAAGTGGAATGAATGAATAAATTGGCATGGTATCCATTAAAAAAAATTTCCACCTAAAATTGGGTGGGGAAAGGAACGAAAAAGGATACCGTCATTTATCATTTCATTTTTCAATCATCCAAATAAACACATAAAAAAAAAGTTAAAATTTACTTATTTTTCTTTCTTTTTTTCTTTTCATTTTATTTTCTCTACCATACACAGTGCCAGAGCCCCCTAGGCTCCCCACAACTGAAAAACAAAAGAACAATGAATAAAACGAAGAAGAAGAATAAGGAAAAATAATGGGATTTGTTTTTTTTATTTATTATTTAAATAAAATGTTGAGTTCTGTTTATGAAATGAGACGCCATGTGGGGCTTGCTTGGACAATTAGCTAACAAGCTTGGATTTTGCAAAATATATATTGGGTCAATGTCCCACATGGGCTTTTGACACATCAAATTCCGCAATCCTCGTTAACAAAATTCAAGCCACGTGGGGGTTACCCAGCCGACACTCTTATCTCTTCTAGACCAAAAATAAATAAATAAAATAAAATAAAAAACCCTCTACTGTACTAATCCCAAGTATAAAATTGGAAAATACATATCAGGTTATTTTGTACAATAGTTTAAGATTTAATATTTTACCCTTTTTTTTTTGTCGAATCCATAGCAAGTTAAAGTTATTTAGAAAAGAAAAAGAACATTTATAACTTTAAAATTATTAAAACAAGAGGAGAAACTAGCAAAGAATGTTGAAGAAAGAGAGAAGGAAATGAAAAAAGAAAAAAAAAATCATCTCACACAACCCCTTTTTTTTTTTCCTTTTCTTTGTTTTGACTATCCGGTTCTAATCCATTAGTTAATTAATTAGAATTCGGATACTGTAAAAAGTTATTATGGAGACAACTCTCGTAACTCAATTACTTCATTTATAATGTTAATATTCAAACATTAGATATTGCTTAATAGATCTAACACTTTGTTTCATTAAATCAACTGATAACTCATACACAACCTTTTTTACATATATACAAATCATATATATTAGTAGAAAAATTGTAAAATAAGGCAGATTGACAAACTTGACACGCTTTATTTTCTGTTTATTTTCTTTCTTTTTTTTTTGTGGTAATAATTTGTTCATCTCAAGTTTCTTTCAAGGTCTCCTCACATCGCAATGCATCTCAAACATTGATGTTATGAGAAAGAAAATATATTTAACCTCAAACACTGAAAAGTTAACATTAAGCGAGTAGTTATATTTACACCATAATCGAACATTACGGGATGGTTTCACAAATGACACGTTTTAAATTTATGACATAATTATTTTCATTTTGTAAATAAGAAAAAGTAACTTTTTAAATTTGTATTTGCCAAGCCATCAAATCGCTAAATATAATATATTGGTTGACTTCAGAGGCGTTGTTTAAAGCCGCCGCCACCACCAATACCACCACAATAATGTTATAAACAAGTTGGATTCAATTTGGGACACCTCTCTTTCTCTCTCTCGCTCTCTCTCTCTCCTTTGGAGGTGGGTGGGATTCACTTCTGCCACAGAAAAACATGCGACCAATATCCACTCAGTGTCACTGTCACCCAAGAAAAGATCTACGGAAAATTCACGGCAATGTTAAGCTGCAGAAACAACCTTCCATCACATTCTTCTGATACATCTATGCATAAATATAAGAATGGAATGTCTTGGTAGACTTCCCGCCATAGGAAGTCCATCAAAAATCCTCGGTATGTCCTCAGAACTCAACAAAAGCCGTGGTATAACCAGAGGAAAGACGGGATTACAGGTCCAAGGAGAACATGACTTAGTGTATAAACTGATGATTACCGAAATTACCAGAACCATTCACGTCTTGCTTCCACAGCTTTCATACTGGTTGACACCAAGGACATTGTTCCGTATAAAGACGCAAAATCATTGAGGCATTTGTTTCTCTTGTCATTGTGCGACTTGAGGCTGCTTATACCTGTCGAACCAATCTCATATATCTTCCCTGAAAGTTTGGGAACAGCGTATTAGGCTCACATGATATAGGAACTCATAAACTTACAAGCATAGCAAAGATTATGCATCTATACGCTTGCATTCTAACAGCAGTTTTCGGAAGCAAAAAATACGGCATATGTTATTATGTTGTCCAGTCACCATTTTGTAACTTATGTTAATTATATTTCCAATTATTATATCATTGAAGCCACCACATACAAGCAAGTATCCAATAGAATGAATGTATACATGCATGCATATCTGATGCACAAACACAGGAAACCTTCACACCCTTGCATAAGGAATTACCTATTTCAAAGTTAAATGTAGACAATGTAAATTGTTATGCAGTCAGTATGGTAATCATATGTTGATTAGGATAACGGGTAGCACCATAAAGTGATCACCGTTATTTCACATCATAAAAGAATGCTCCCATGAAGAGAAGTGTACATCAAAATATACACTCTCAATCAAGAAAGTTACACAACCAAATTCCCAATGGGGCCTATTAAAGCTAAGAATAAACATATTTTAAGGAGAACCCTATTTCAGTCAATGAAATTTTGGGCATTGAGACATGGCCAACATCTAGTTTGAAAAATGAGACACCACAACTCATTGCTCAAGTGATTAACTGCCTATGTTATATATTATGTCCTTTTAACGGCAATGAATCATAGCCATCAGGAGTGTAAAAAATTGATAAAGCAGCCTTGTGGATACAAAATCAGAAGGCAACTGCTCTGATAGCAGGCTGATTATGGTCACAACAATTCATGACTTCACTCTTTTACTCACTTTGTGTTCAATAATAAATGCTGTGATTATAAACAAAATTGTCATAAAGTTTCTACAATGGTTTTGTGTCAAATGAAACAAGGGTGAAACAAATTGTCATAAAGTTTAATTATTTTACACTTACACTTTTGGGTTATCTTTTTCTACGTTTATGTGTGCAAGATTATTACATATAAATTGTCTTCATTTGTTCAGAGAAGATATGGGTCGTTTGGGGTTCTAAGTTGAATAACTATAAGAAAGGTAATTAGTTAGGTGGTTGTTGGCAAGAAAATTCATAATTGTATCAGCATCATCTCTTTCATATACTCTTAGATTTGAATTGAGAATAGCTCACTATCCTTCTCCAAACAAATATGCTTAGTTATACATATGATAACCACAAAAATAGCTTTTAGTGAATCTCAGGCACACAAATTAGTTAGTGAATATAGGACATCCACATATTTTGTAAGTAACTAGTGCACAGTGTTGCATATGCTACCCACAAAAATAGCTCTAAGTTAATCGAAGGCACACAAGTTAGTTGCTAAATATAGGATATCTACATATTTGGTATGTAACTACTGCAGGATAAATTTTTGGTATTCACTTCATTCCACCAAAATAAGGATTTGTTGGTAAAGTGCAATACTCGAAATATGTTTCGCAACTAAATCCATATTGTGTTAAAAGTTATGTGGCGAACCGCAACACGCCCCTAGTATGTTAACATCTCCAGCATAAGTGGAATATTCCACCTGAAGATTGTATCAGGGGTTGTTTGGTCAGATCTAAAAAAATTGGATAGCCATTCCCATATTTGCAATTGTTGGGTGAAAAGTAAAATTGACTCGGATTGGGAAGGGATATCTGCTTTTTGCCCTAACATCTAATAATTTGTTATTGGGTGAGGGATAAAAGATAGATATAAAGACAAGTCATTTTGTAAAAATGATTTCAAGAAACTTATGATCATTTTTAGTAAAATTCAGGTTGAACAAAAAATTAACCAACAGAAATTTCTCCCTCCTGAAACCTTTTCCACATACAAACATTGCATCTCAAGCTTTTTGATATATAAACTGTATTTCCTTTTCTAATTGATTACAATTGATCGGAGTAGCATTAATCTGGTGCAATAAGAATTAGTCAGAATGCACTTTTTCACAAGTAGGATCACATGAATCATGTAGAATAGAATCAGTATATATTAGGAGAGTTCAAATAGCTCCAAAAAAAAAAAAAAACAAGATAGTACCTTTAGCCCATATTGGAGGAGCCCCAGTGGCATTAGCAACTAAAAGAGACATTGCTATGTCTTCACAGTTTCTGAACAAGAGAGGTGTATAAATAGTTAATTGACCATGGATTAATGGAACAAAAAATCTCACATGAATAGGAAAGATAAGATGGCATTGGAACTATCCATACCTCTCCCTGCTTACATAATCCTTAATTGATGACGGCATTTTGTTGGTGTACAATTCCATGTACTTCTTATGAAAGAATGCAGCTTTTGAGAGAACCATACTGTAACTGCCCATCCACCATACAGACCACCATCCTCCATATCCGTAGTGGACCACACCATTTTTCTACAAGAAATTGAAAAAGCATCATGTAAAACAGGATTAGAAGCAAAGCTCCAATTTATTGGAAGTATAGCACACAAGATTCATACAATTATTCAACATAATGAATCTAACTTAGAAAAGGACAAAAAAAAATAGAGAAAAGGCTAAAACAATGCAGCTAGCTAACCTCCTCATTCAGCCAATGCATACGAGGAACAAATCCCACCATTGTACGTGGAGCAGTTTGCCATACAGTGAATGCAAAATCCAGAGTCTGACATGGAACAATTACATCATCATCCACTGAGAATATAGCATCGGTTCTAAGATCCTTGATTGGCTTGAATCTATTATTAAGGTTATCTTCCTTGTTCAGGTCAAACCTCAAGTTTGGTTTTTGGGCCGTTTGTGACTTCTTCTTTACCACCTTATTAAGATAATTCTTTAGCTTATATGAAGGTGGATCAGTTTCACTCCAAACCACATGTATCGCATCAGTCCCTTCGCAGGATGCATAGTGAGCAACAGACTGTTTAAGTAGAGTATTTCTCTTCCAAGTGTTGATAAGAACTGTGTACCCACCCCTGATACGAAAGTTGATCATCACAACATTGGACTTCCACTCAGTAAAAGAGTCATATGATTACAACACACTATGCCACAGCTAGAAACACCGATAAATTCTTGACAAGTAAAACAAATAAGATGCATATTCAGACTCTAACATATATTATGATCAACATCATGTAATAAGACTAAGTTGAGAATAAACAGCTGCCCCATCCAGCCTTCCCCAATTTTGAGCAAAATATTGCTAGTCACATAAAGTCAAGATCACACATTTAAATTCCACCTTTACAATGCGCAAACTTAGCTTGATTTTCTCCTCATAAGCACCACCTTTATATAAATTAAGAGAAATTATGCATGCCAAGCTGAAAAAAATTCAAACAATCATTAAACTTGAATAGAAACGCCAGGGGATCGCCCTTATTATAAAAAATAAAATAAATAAATAAATAAAAAGAAACAAACTGATTAAAGCATAAATACAATAATTCAAATAAGATCAGGTATAAATCACACAAAAACCAACCAAAATCTCACAGATAAAAGGTGTATCGAAAATCGACAGCCAACCTAGAAGCGGGAAAGACGGAAGACGGATAGTGAGCGTCCCATCCCATAAAAGAGGAGATCTTCGAGCTGAGCAAATAGAGCGAAATTAAGAAGCAGAATAGGAGGACGAGCTTGTACTTGGCGCCGCCATAGAACTTGCGGAGGCGGCGGTGGAGCAGCGGCGAGCGACCACCGTAGACGCCGCGATTGGAAGCTTTCTCCTTGGCGGGGGAGGAATCGCCGCCGTTCCCGGTCAGAGAATCCTCTCGGATTGCGACGAGCGTCGACATCTTCAGGAGTGCATGCACTGGTTTAATCTTCGTTTGGATGATGGGAATTACAGTGGAATTTTAGACCAATTCTGTGCTCAGGTCGTATAAAACACAGTAGGAGACGGCTTTTTGGTCGTGGCGCGTAGTGTGTTTGGGAGGGGTATGACGACTTATACATAATATAAATCTTTATAAATAGTATAGATATAGGTGTTCATATACACTTACATATATATATATATACATATGGTTTAATAATTTTCTTATGTTTACAATCACTGAGATACGACGTTATTATAAATTAATCGATAAAATACACTTTGCACTCCTAAATTATTATAATATGTCAATTATCACATCGAACTATGATAATGTATTATTTATCCCCTTCTAAATATATATGTACAATTATACTTTTACACATTCATTCCTTTCACTTGTCTATTACTTTTTTTTCTTTTTCCTTGTTTTATCTCCATATCTTTCTATCTAGCCACCTACTAAATTTTTAACATTGAATTATTGCATATTTAAATCAAACAAGTTAAAAATTAATGTAACTTATATATAAGAGGACTCTTTGTTGTTAAATAATATATTTTTATATAAAATATTGTTTAAAATTACTTATTTGTCCCATATTATCATTTCACATTCCATCAATGAAATGAAAGTTATTATTAAATTTAGTTTGGTTAGTGAATTTATCTTATCAAAATTAATTAGGGCACTAAAAAATAAAGTTTAGTTGAGCATATATAGTTAAAATATATCTAGTTCAACATATATATTTAAATTTCTATTCCAGTTTAAATGCTTTTTGTGTACTATTGATTAGTATATATATTAATTTGTTAATAGAATTATTAGTGATTCAATTATTTTATTGAAAAGTTTTATAATAAATTAATTACAATTTGAAATTTGGTGATTGTAATATACAATTGCATTTTCTAGTAATATGGATAACATCTTAATAACTATTTTTTTGAATTAAATTAAAAACCTTTCTAAATTGAAAATAATCTATGATAGTGGTGCATATTATTATTTTCAATTTTTTTAAAAGGGGTTTGGATATGTGATTAAAGAGGGGGAGGAATGTTAATCAAAGTTAGAAATAATGGTAAAAAAAAAAAAGAAAAATAAAAAGAGACAAAAGTAATAAGTAAAATAGAAATGAATGGAATAAAGGATGTTTATGTCAAATTCATATTTAATTAAGGGGTTCAATAATACATTCTCATTGTTTGGGGTGGGGTGGTAAGCGTTACCATTTATAGTTAGGGGGTAAATGGTACACATTGATAGTTCAAGGGTGCAAAGTGGATTTTACCCTAAATTAATTCTTATTATTTTGAAAATTACAAATATCCCCTCATAGTTTAAAATTTTGTTGTAAACATCAATAGATATCGTTAAAAGAAGACTTTTTCACATCTATAATAGCCGCTCCACCCATCAAAAGATGCATCTCATTAAGTCTTATAAAATTCCTAAATCAATTTTGTGATTTTAAAAATATTCGCGAAATAATTTCAATTTATACTATTACAACTATCACTAAACATCATGATCTATAATCTAACACCACTATTATTATTTTTTTAAATTAATTTTATATATAATTTCTATACCTTAAACTTATAAAAATCATACGAATCACATCTCAAATTCCTATAAAAACATTAAAAATACAAAACTTTCAAGTACGTTTTGCTTTAATGAATGGTGAATTTTGTTAAGCTGACATATATTTTAGGATGTATTTGTAATTTTGAAAATTATAAAAACTAATTTCTAATTACACTATACCTTGAAGGGTATAGACGCAATTTGTCGCTTGAAAAAATGTACGATGGTGAAATTGCGTCATTTTTTTTTGCTTGACAAAAAACTAAGATTGCAAAGTTTGATCAATTAATCTTGATGATCGTGAACTGATGCCATATGCTTTTTTCTTAACATATAGAAAAAGTTGTTAATTTACTCATGTTTAAATATAAAATGAAAACTAGCGACGAGCTTAGTATTTATTAAATAATGACGGAACATATAAAAAGTAACAGCACATTTTTCACCAGTAATTATTTCTTTTTTTGAAAAAGTAATTGCTGACTCCAATTAAGAGAGCGTTTGGCTAAGTTTATTTTAAAGAGTTTATAAGCTCATGGAGCGTATAAGATATTTTTGGAGTTTATAAGCTCTTATATTTTATTTTAAAAATAAGTTTCTAAAGTGTTTGGATAAAATAAGACGATACAACTTATAAAATGTTTTTGGAACTGATAAGCTGTAATTTTATTTGGTAAAAATTAAAATTTATATGTTTTTTTTAAAGTATAATGATGATCCAACTCGATAGGAGTCAACTAACTATATGATACATAATAAGCATAATAATATTTGTCACGTGATTGGTTGCTTTTTTAAAAATATATACCAATCATATAGCAAGTATGCCAAATGAACAATTCTTGCCATACCAATTTTGATTGAACCCAATAAATTATACAACTAATATAATTGCTCATTATCCCTAAAATTTATATCAATCATATATCAATTGTAATACACACGCCTTACCTCGTGATTAATATTGGTTCAATAGAACCAAACCTGAACTCAATATAATTCATTAGTTACGCATGAACAAACTCGGTTTGATCGCATTCAATAAATCACAAGACAAGTATAATTACATTTGTGATTGATTCTTCAATCATATGACTAATATAATCCACACAATTAATTTTAATATGATTGAACTTAATTCAGATTAGAATTTCTCAATAATGGTATGGCTAAACCCAATTCGAACAGGAATTTTTGATTTTCATAGATGTTCAATAACTAAACACAACCAAGGCTTGCTTGGCAAGAGCAAAATGCAAAACATCTCATTATCAACGAGAAAGGTCCAAATCATGCGGATCTTAACAAAAAAATCTCCTTATTGTGCCGCCACCCAAAATCCATGTCCCAACTTTGAGCAAGCATGAATATTATTACAACGGTGGCAGCCATGTTAGTAGAACCGGGCTTCTAACTTTATGCACCCCATCTTTCCATATTATAGCTCCAAACTCGGGGGCCGTTTGCCTAGACCTCGTCGTCAGCGTAATCTTGTAACTCAATTTCTTGCGTTCTCTGGTGAAATCCAGTCTTTCGGGCTCGACCCTAACAAACGCGCCCTTAAATGGCGACACCACGACATGGTAGCGCGAAACAGGATGACCCACGTTGGTGACCGTCCTGTGGAGTGTCAGAGTTGTCGCGTTCGCATTCTCCGGGAAAACCGCCGATATGGCCGGATAATTCAGACCGCCGGATTTGACAAGTGATCGTCCGCAAATTCTGTTTGAGAATTTCGAGAAAACTGCCAGCTCCGCCGCCGTGAGCCCCTGAGAACAGAGGAAATCGAAATACTCCTGCGGCCCGATATCGTAGACCAAGCCCGGGTCGAGAGCTTTCACAGGGTTTATGTGGCCGGCGCCGTGGTCGTACGGCGTCGACAGCGTCGCCGTCGAGGCGTCTTTCAAGGGATTATGCGTATTGTCGTGAACATAAGCTGTGGTCATCAGGGCTGATTTAATCGCCGCCGGGCTCCACTCGGGGTGCCTGGATTTGATCAGCGCTGCGACACCGCTGACATGAGGGCACGACATTGAAGTCCCCGATAAGATGTTGAACTTTGTTCTCCGGTGATCGGTGGTCAGGCTCGAAGGGCCGAGCTCTCCGGTCCAGGCGGCGAGGATGTTGACTCCCGGCGCTACCAAGTCGGGCTTTAGAATCTCCAGGGAGATGATGTTCGGTCCCCTGGATGAAAAAGCCGCCACCACCGGCGAGGGCCGGACTCTCAGCTTTGTCCCGAGGAACGCCAGCGTCGCAGTGGCGTTCCGGTTTGTTGCGGCGTAATGCTTTATCATTTTCCCGGTGGTCTCACCGACAGCCGCGGCCGGGAGGAGATGACAGTCCGCGACGAGCTCCTCCCCGTTCGCCGCCGTGTTGGACAAAATCATGCCGAGACCACCCGCGTCTTTCACCACCTGTCCTTTCTGGACTCGTGGGCTGATTCCTCTGTCGCATATCACTATTTTTCCGGCGACGGAGCGCCGGTCCAGGGTTCCTTCTAAGCACATCGAGCTTGGCGTGAGATTACTCGAGTTGCTCCCATGGTAGACCAAAGGGTAAAGCTTTTTCACAGAGAGATTCCTCAGTCCTTTATACAACGAAGCTCCGGTGACATATTTGCCATTTCCAAGCTTAATAGACGCCGGAAATTCTCTATCCATCGTACTAGCTCCGACGGTGGTCACCCATGGCGAGACATTTGTGAGACTAATAGGATCAGGGCCGCCATTACCGGCGGAGCATGAAACAAAAACTCCCCTTTCCATGGCGCCGAAAGCCCCAATCGACAAACTATCATGAAAATAAGACGAAACGCCACCGCCCAACGAGATCGACAGAGCATTAACTCCGTCAGCCACCGCCTGATCAACAGCAGATAGAATATCGGAGCTAAAACACCCCCCTGTCCAGCAAACTTTATACGCTGCAATTCTAGCCCCCGGCGCCATCCCCCGCGCAGTCCCGTAAGCATACCCCAAAAGATTCGCACCATGAACCCGGGAACCTGCCACCGTCGCCGCCGTGTGAGTCCCATGGCCGTCTTGATCTCGTGGCGATTTGAACTCTTCTTCTTCGTTGATTCTACCCGACGCCGCCTCGTACCCCCTGTAAAAAACTCTAGCACCCACAATCTTTCTGTTGCAGTGGTGCCTGGAGAATCCCCGGCCCGTCTCGCAGATCCCTTTCCAGCGAGCCGGGACCGGAGTCATCCCCGAGTCGTTGAAACTCGGGCTCTCCGGCCATATCCCAGTGTCCAAAACGCCGACCACCACGTCGTAGTCGGAAAGCTTGTTGGAAAACGCACTGGTGCTGTCTTCCCTTTCGAGCCCAAGGAACAATGGGCTTCTTGTGGTGTGCAGCTGGTAAACAGTTTCAGGAAAAACCGCCATTACTCCATCTTTTTCTCGAATTTTCGTCACTTCTTCTTCCGTTAACTGGGCGGCGACGCCGTGAAACGCAGTCTGGTAATTGTAAATTATCCTGTCTTCACCATCATCCTCTGTTTCAGTTCTTGATGGCAATACTGATTTCACCATTGATGAGTACCATTGTTTGTGGTCGATGAATTCTACCGGTTTCGCCCATCGGTCCATGTGTATTATGTATGTTTTCTTGGTTGATGGGCTGCATGTTACAGGGGTAATATTGGCTAGATAGCTTGAGAAGGGAAGAAGAAAGAGGAGGAGCCGCCACTGTAGTGGTATTTTGGCGGTCATTTTGGTGCTGTTGGGCAAGAAAGTTGAGGCAAATGAAATGAAGTGCAAGTGAAAATGGCTAATGAGGAGTGTGAAAATATCAGAGGAGGGGACCTTCGCTTAAGCATCTGTGTTTGTTGGGAGGTAATAAAAGATTTTTAAAGTTGGTGGTTGCTTCATGAATGCTTGCTGTTTCATTGGAATTGGGTAAAAATTTGAATTTTTTCGGAATTTCATTTAATTTTTGTATTTTATTTTATATTTGTGGAAGTGATATATAACGTGAAATTGTTACAGTATGTATGTGAATGAAAAATGAAACATTCCTTGAATGAAATAATATTCGTCATTGACAGAAAAAAAAACTGTACAGCGAGATTCTTTCACAATAGAATGCGTTTGTAACAGAAATTTATTGAAACGGAACTAAAGCAACAACTTGCGGCATGGACATTTACTAATGAATTTATGATTAACGAAAATCTATGGTAAAATTATGTTACTTGACGAATTTTACTAAATCTAAGATCAGTTTAGATTTTCTTTCATTTAATCGTGTTATATTTTTTTTTTACACTCATTAATATATGTCACGTGTATTGTTGAGCAGTCAAGATAAGGAAAGAGAAAAACTGATGATATGGAAAAAAATATAAAAAGTTTTCTCTTTCCTTATTTCGACCGTTCACCAATACACGTGACGTGTGTTGATGAGTGTAATAGAAAATATAACATGATTATGTAACAGAAGATCCAAATTGATCTAAGATGGATTTAATTCTTTAGTAAAAATGTTATTTTCCTACAGTATCAATTGAAAGAGATTGGAGTTAGAAAAATTGATAATTTGAAAGTATATTTTGTAATAGATTTTTTTTTTTCTAGAAAAAGGTATAATATTATCCTCCTTTTATGGTATAATAATATTTTTATATGCGTGGCATATATAAATGATGTGAGATAAAAGATGAAATAATGCTTGAAAGAGAAATTTTGAATTAAAAATTTTGAGAATTAAAATTATAATTTTATGATTGATTTTTAGGACAAAAAAGGTGCGATATTATGGTCCGTTGATGACTAAGTAAATGCCAACCCACTTTCGTACTTCATGTTTGGTTGCTATCTGACTAGTTACACGCTGCCACTTTGCCATTAGAATTAAATTAAATTGATATGCCACAATTATCAGTCATCAGATTTTGGAGCCACTAAAAGGTTCAATTATTACTGCAGAAGGTACGGATGACGTGTTCAGTGGGTTTGCCAGCTGCCTGACAAGAAGTCCGAATTTATGGCATTTTGAGTATATAATATAATTTTATCTTATTTTAAATAAATTTATTATAATTTATTATAAATTTGACACACACACACACACACATATATATATATATATATATTAAAAATAGAAAAAAAAAGTGTGTGTATTTTTATATATCCAAATTATTAAATATTAAAATTTTACTTGTAAAACTTAATATGTAACTAAATTATATCTAATTTTTATTTTATAGATATATTGAATAATCTAATCAACTAGTATCACATCAAAACTTAAATAGGGGATCCTTTGTAGAAGCCATAATATATTATCGGGAAACTTTATGCCCGAATTTGAATTAACACTAACATGTAATTAGTCTCCTTTCATACACCAAATCATATAATAATTACAATTCAGTCGCCTTATGATTAATGATAGCTTGTTCGGACTTGATTCGAACTAGTCATATTACACCTAAAATATCCAAAACAACACTTTGTAAATTTGTATCGGTGGGATCCAATTTGATCCAAACCAGTCGTGTTGTATTTGAAAATTTCCAAAACAACACTTAGTAAATTAGTGTAAGAAAGACTGAATTTCATCCAAACCATTCATGTCGTATCTAAAAATGTCCAAAACACCACCTCATGAATTAGTGTTGGCGTGATCGAACTTGATCCGAAAAAATCATGCCGTGCCTAAAAATATCAAAAACAACGCCTCATCAATTAGTACTAGTGGGGTCAAATCTATTCCAAATCAGTCAAACCATACCTAAAAATTTCAAAACAACACTTTATAATTAGTATTGATGTGGCCGAACCTAGTCTCAACAAGTGAGGCGGTACCTGAAAATATCCAAAACAACACCTCGTATCTAAATTCCCTCCCATATTCAAAGCAGCAAATTGTCAGCAAAAACACCGAAACAATTACTACTGGGCTGCACATCACCACCTCAAGAATCAAGAACCATAAAGATGACGGTGGATCCAAGGTTTGATGAATTAGATCTGTACATACATACATGGTCAATTCCATAACAAATTTCACTGCACAATTTTCTCAACTCACATTAATACATTTTTTTTTCCTTAAATACTTGAGGACCCTCTCAGACAAATTGTTAAGGTGGTCCATTTTTTTTTTTCAACGAGATGCCTGCTACCAAAAATATCATCCATCGGGATTTTGTAATTGCAGGGTTGGACCTCCTCAGCAAAAATCATTTCTTCTTTCAGATTAATTTACTATACCACTAGCAAACATATTTTCTCTACGAGTCGGATCGAGGAGGGGGCATACGATGAGTCCAACTAGCTAATAAACTTTATGAGCCAACTCAACTTAAGCTTAGCTCGAGCTCGAACTCGAACTTTTTGATAAATCAAACTTAAGTCTACATATAACTGTTGGAAAGTTTACGAGCCGGCTTAAAAGCTTTATTATTTTATAATTTTTAAATAAATAAATCATAAATAACAGTGTCTTCTCAAAAAAAATGATAAATAACAGTGTAATATTGGTAATAAATTTTTATAAAATAGAAGTCCTTATTTAAGATTTAACCGCATTAATTTATTAGAAAAATAATAATAGTACTGTATTTCAGCTAAATAAAATTTAATCGAGTTCGAATTCGAGCTCTCAAAATTAGTCGAGCCCAACTCGAGCTTCACTAGTTTACACAGATAGGATGGGTATGAAAGTTTAATTTATGTAATATTATAATTATTTTTAAAGGGGTAAATTAAATTTCAAAAAATGTATATAAATTGGAAAGGGGTTGTTAATGAAAAATTAATAGGCGGCCCATGCATTATATCGTATCTAATGTGTATATGTGTAGGAGACTAGGTATTTATCTGCAACCATCATTGAATTGATTTTGATAATATTTTTCCAAAAAAAAAAGGCCAAATAAAGCATTATTTTGCAGTTTTTTTATTATGAAATTAATATACAATTAAAAAAAGTAATTAATCACATAATAAATATATTAATATTTACTACATAATTGATTTGGTGTCGTGGAATCGGATTTTCTTGAGCTTTTCAGTGATGAAAAAGTTGGAAAAGTAGTGACAATTCTGAGTCAATAAATGGATTGACAGATCGTTATGTGGCTTATTCACGCAGCACTAAGTGTCCAGATGAATTAAAACTTAAAACAAATATATTCATAAGATAAGCTTCACCCTTTTCTTTTCTTTTTCAATTGAATAGAAAGATAAGCATTACAAAGTTTTTGTCTGTTTTCGTGTACTGTGTGTCTGTGTGAAAACACTACCAGAGTTGGGAAGAAATCGATAACACTGCACTCGCACCATTTCAATAAAGCCAGATATATTTTTAATATTTTGTTTTTAAAAATTGAGCATTTTTTTTATTTTATAAAAATTCAATTTTTACCGTTCGAAATTAAAATTCTTGAATTCCGTCTCTGAAATCGAACTATCGCTATTTTTGTATGAACGGAATCTTGAGCACTATAAATTGAGATTATAGATTCTCTTTTCCAATCTGGATTGTTCATTAACACACATTATAGATTTTCTTTTCTAATATTAACAACCCATTAATACACACTGTAGATTATCGTTTATAATCTCAACAGTTCATTAATACACATGATACGTATTAGTGAATGTTACAAAATTTGTTACACAAAAGTATTACTACAAAATATTCGAATTAGCAGTTCGGATCTTCTATTGCATAATCATATTACATCTTTTATTACACTCATCAATACACGCTACGTATATTGGTGAGCGATCGAAATAAGGAAAGAGAATCTTTATATTTTTTTTCCCACATAGTTAATTTATTTTTAGAAAATACATTTACATAATAAAAAAAAGTGACATAATTTTAGATTCTTACTTTATCACATGAAAAGAAAAAGAAAACAACAACAGTGGATCATATGTACAATTTTGTGTTCCCCAGTTTGAGCTAGGAACCAGGCTGGCATAGAACAATGATAGTATCATAGTCGAAGTTGTGATGCAATGGACAATTTGTACTTCATAAAGATGAGTATGGTCTTTCCTTCATATGGTCATGTCTTTTTGTGATTAAACGTCGCCTTAATTATAAAAAATTATATATATATATAATATTAAATTATTAGAAAATTATAAATTATGTGCCTACAATATGTTTTGTCATGGAATTATTGTAAATGTTGATGTAATGTAAATTAATCTATTGTTAATTTAATTTGGAAAAACGACGAAATTACTTCCCTTTTGAGATTCAAGAACATGCGAAATTCTTATGTACATTGTGTCTAAGTCCAACATATAACGACTAGTTTAAATTATAACATATTTTTAATTTATTTAAAAAAAATCAAAGAATAAAATACGACTTATATGGTCGTTGAATTCATGTATAGGACTAAGCATCCGACTCACAAGAGCGTTAGATGCTTTGGTCTTTTGTGTTTTTAACGATCTCATAAATAGTGCATTGCTAATCTATATTTTATGCATCTCTCTCTCTCTCTCTCTCTGGAATGAATAGATTCAATAGAATATCACCATATCCACGTAATAAAAAAAAATCACATTGTAACTATTAAATTATTAAATTGTTTTAATAACTACAGAGAAAAATCAGAAAAATGAAAAAAAATTGTAATAAATGAGAGCAGCTATGTCTGATTGTCTGAACTACTTGGCTCTCGCACCATTTATGTCTGAATATTAATTAGTATCTTTCTTTACTGTTGAATCTGAAAGTTGTTCAACGCCAACGCAACTCATAATAAACACACAGCACTTTTTTTTTTTTTAATAAATACACTGCATTTAATTTATATTTGTGCTAACTGCTAAGTATCGGTGGGGCATCGTGGTTTTCTTAAAGATAGCAAAACCGCCTTCAACATAGATTGAATTTCGTGCATTACTATATTTACAAGGGATACAATGGAGTTATAACAAAACTTAAGGCGCCACTTGCCCTCCTCAAATGAATGTGCTCCGCCATTGAATGAAACGGCTCATGATATGGAAAAATTCTTACTCGTACCGAGTTCGGTCACACCCTAATTAATTAGGTAATGAGTGTTTTATACTTGTCGTGTGATTGATGTATAATTTAGGAAGAGTGATCAATCACAAGACAAATATATTAATACTTGCTATATGATTAGTTGGGTGCGGTCAAATCGAATTTGGACAAGAATTTTTTCATGATACGTCACTTAAATGAATAATACTCTCAAGCGATATTTTTAATTATTGAATTAAATATAATAATACACAAAATTTACGTTTTTTAATCATTTTTAATATCATTATATTCAAAATTAATGATTAAATACGTTATATAAACAATACTCAAGTTGGTAAGACGAAATTTTCCGAATTGAACATCCCCTGCCCTAGCTAGGCCCCTACACTTGTGCGTACGGGATGGGGCTAGACTAAGACGGTACCATACTGCTTTTATGTTCTCAGCAAAGTCTTATCATTACAGTCAACTGCATTCATGGTGATTTGTAAGGCTTGCCCACACGTCTTTTTTATTTTTATTATCTTTTATTTTTTTTAATATTCTCTTATATTATATGTATTTAATACTATATATATATATATATATATATATTTAATAGTAATATCAATAAATTATTCAGAAATCAAAATATTTTGGTGTCATAAAGATTTTCAATTCACGTTCTCCACTCCAATTTTCATATTATTGCCTAAATAATAGGAATTCAGACAAAAATTCTCGATAAAACGAACATGAACTTGATTCTGTACTTAAACTTAAATTTTGCTTGTTTAAGATCGATCGTAAGCTCAAAATTCAATTTTAATTATTCGTTTCAAGTTCAAACTCAAATGCACGATCAAAAGACTAGTCAAACTCGAGTCATTTACACCTTAATCTAACAATAGGCAACTGCCTAACAAGAATGCGGGATACTCTCTTGTCGGTCGTTGCATTAAAATTAATCGTGGTGATTCATTTCATATTTAGTAGTATTATGATTTTGACTTCTTGAATGGTAAGGTACATGATTCCATGACTCAATGGATTTGCATTTATGCCTCCATCACTAGTTGGAACCAGAAGGACAGTAGCTGAACCGTTAAAGAATGTATTTATTGTTTGCTTGCATTACATTGAATGGCCATTCGAAAATTTCATACTATTCATTTCGATAGTACCTAATTAATATTTTTAGTTATTGATTTTTAATATAATGATGTTAATTTTGTTAAAAAAAAATTAAGCCATGATATCACCACACTTAGTTCAACGATCGAAAATATCATTTGAGTATTGTTCAAATCGACAACATCTTCCGGTCCTTGAGTATTAGTACTCCTATCCGTTCTTGGGTTCATAACCGGTCCTATTGAATTAGTTGCACATGAATATGGTCTTCTCGGGGCCCACATTCCTCAGCACCTACCCCTCCCCCTTAATAATAAAAGATCCATTAATTTGCGATGCTCGATTGGCTTTTATTCAAAAAAAAAACATTTAATTTTTGAACAAAAGAAGGCTCTTTAATACAAAAAATTAGTGTTTGATTGAACTTTTCTTTTTTTTTTTTCTTTCATAAAAGTACATTTTAAAATATTTTTCAATTATTGCAACCAAAGGCAAAATAACTTCACTTTAAAAAAAGAAAAAAAACTCTACAATAAAATATAGAATTGGACAAGCACTTTTTTATAAATCTATTAAAACGAAACCTTGATTTAAAATATCCTCTACAATTTTCGGCCCAATTAACTTCAAGCCAACATCCCAGTGAATTGATAACTAGTTGCAATTTGGGCTGCTATGCTTAGCCGGTTAGCCCAGTTAATTTTATTGGACCACATTATATAGCCCAGCTGGGAAGGCTGGGCCAGGTTCACCCTTAGCCACAGGATTAAGTATACTTTTCCACCAACCCCAACTTGCATCTTTCAACAATAAAGTATTATGATACTTATTTAGGTCAAAAGAATTAATAAATAAATACATTTAGTAACCAAAAAAAAAAAAATGACTTGTGTGAATGTAATCATCATATATAAGGGTAGAACAGTGCTTTGTTGTCCGTATTAATGTATTTTTTTTTTTTACCATTTGACCGAATCACAATAACTGGTACACCGGAGGTGTGTATTCTATATATTCCAATAAGAGAATCAAAACAAATTTCAAAAAATAAAAATAAAAAAATTGAAATCTCTTGTTCACTCACACTGGCAAAATAACCTATTAATTTATAAAAACCAAATATATATATATATGTGTATATATATATATATCACAAATCTGATCCCAAATTTGATATTCAATGAGAATCCATCCTCCAACTAAGATGATTTTTTATCAACACTCAAAAGAGGGTACCTCTGGATACTAATCAGCCCATGGGCCTCTCTGGGCCTCACCAACAATGGGCCTAATACACTCCCAAACCAAGCTAGTACACTTAGGCCCAGTGCCCATGCCCAATTGCCAAACCCTATCACCTTTCTTGACCCTCTCCTTAGCTTCCATGTAACCT
Source organism: Petrea volubilis (assembly GCA_026212405.1). NCBI lineage: Eukaryota > Viridiplantae > Streptophyta > Magnoliopsida > Lamiales > Verbenaceae > Petrea > Petrea volubilis. Next base: position 19,776,515 of record CM047883.1, on the reverse strand, counting down.
AGCTCATACCACAACGATGAAGATGATTGATTGCCAAACCTATGCAATGTCATCAATGCTGGCTCCATGTCCCTCTCCCCAAGCTTCAATCCCTTCCCGATTTCTCGAATCACCGGCTTGCCGGACACCGGCAAGCAGAAATGTTGTACAACGCGCTTGAAGTTTGGGATGTAAATTTCCGTTGACTTGTTTAGGTACTTTTTCTTGATAATCGAAAATGCGTATAGTATCATTTCCGTGAAGGGCAGAAGTTTCGACCCGAGTACCGTGATGTTCGACCGGAGAGTTTCTCCAGCTACCTGCAAAGCAAGAATAAACACATTCGAAATCGAAATACTGTTCAATTTATTTGAGATGCATGATTCGTAAATCTTTCACAATATCACATCTTTAATGTAAGGGCATGCGTGACTATGTTCATCATTAAATATATTTTACATGTAATTAAGCTCTCATGTCTTAATATTTTTAGAGCCAGCTAAGTTTTAAATTATTAGTTTCTTGTTTTAAAAACCTACATCACCGGTTGCCATTAAATTTCATGTTTCACTTTTTTGTTACATGCATATATATTGACCAAGGATTTTACTCTGTACAGGTATCATGCATTCGATTAGTAGAACAAGCAATATACTACCAAAAAAAAAAAAAAAAAAAAGATTGATCCACTCCAGCCACCCCTATATTTAAAATTGTTGATGAAATTGAATATATTAACACATGAAATAGATTTATTTTATGAACACATTATACTTAATAGTCAAAGTATCAAAAGAATAAAAAAAAGTGAACATAAAAAACATGGAATACACACATATAGATGTGCAGTGCAACTAATGATCGATACTGAACTTCACAGTCCCAAAAAAAGAACATCATCAATAAGTTAGACTAGTAGTTTTCACCACAATAAATCACAAAAAGACAAATCCAAATAATTCCCCACATCCAACGAAAATGCTAAAATTTTCAAGAAAATTGAATATAATCAGATTAAAAGGCCGTTCAAATCAGTTTGGATCTCTACATTTTCTGTTAGACTTAGTAATATACGCTACATATATTGGTAAACGATCAAGATAGGAAAAAAAAAATTGATGATATGAAAAAAAATGTAAAGATTTTATTTTCTTATCTTGACCGTTTACCAATACATGTCATATGTATTAATAAGTGTAACAGAAGATATATCATGATCATATAACAAAAGATACGAATTGCGTTTAAATAGACTTAAAAAAATACATCTTGAATTGTGTTTTTTAATGGAGTTTTTTTCTAAATCATACAATTTTGCATTTAACTATATTAATTAAAAATATTTAAAAAATTTCTTTTATTTGTAACCATTCTGTTGCTTTTGTATCGCTTTTAAAAAAAGCTATACTTTGATTTTTTTTTTAAAAAAATTATTCAAATATAATTCTTTTTAAAAAAAATTCAAAAAATTAATAATTTTCTACCCAAAAAAAAACTCATCCAAACGAGTTCTTAATTCTTTTAACACAAACCTGCAACAAGTCCCTCTTAAGCGTCACCCCTGTATGCCCATCAGAATCCTCTTCTCTAATCGCCGAATAATACCCTTTATCATCAAAAGCCCTCTGAGTCCTCAAGCTATGAACCAGCTTATACTTAGCATAAATTTTCATCTCCCTCTTATTGCTCACCAGAATCGCCGCCGCACCCATCCGGAACAGGCAATTCAGCACCATCATTGCGTTCTCCTTGCCGGGGTACCAACCCGTCGACAAGATCTCCGTGCTCAGGATCACCGCGTTCGAGTTCCGGCGGGTTTTCAGGACGTTCTTGGCTAGATCCACGGCGAGGGCGCTGGCGGAGCAGCCCATCCCGCTAATGGTAAAGCTCTTCACGTCGTCCCTCATGGAGAACTTCTTGACGATGACGGCAGAGAGAGACGGCGCCGGGCAGAACCCGCTGCAATTGACGATGAGCACGTCGATTTCAGATGGGCTCACTCTGGTTTTTGCTAAAAGGTCCTCGAGGACTGGGAACAGAGCGATTTGGACCTCTTTCATGGCCTCTTGGTGGCATGATTTTGGTGGGATGTAATGGATGGCTGGCGGAAGATAGGTTTGTTCGCCCTGGCCCGAGTGCTTGAGCACTTTCGCCATGAAATCGACGCTTTCTTGGTCCAAGAAATCCATCATCTGTACGTGCTCGAGGTACGTCGAGAACGGGACTCTGCAGAAATTCGGGGGCTTTAGGCACGAGAAATCGACGAGGTAGACCGGTGACGGGCTCGAAAAAATGTAGTGTTTCGTGATGGATACGAGGAGGAGTGATGAGAAGGCAAGAAAATGGTAAATGAGGTCCCTTTTTTGCAGGATGAAAAGGGCTTCTGTAGAGAAAAAGAGTGTGAGGATTGTCAAGTTGATGAGTTCTTTGAGATGAGAGTGCATTTGGGCTAGTAGGAGCTTGCTGCTGTTTTTGGCCATGTTTGTTTGATGTTTTGGGAACGATGGACTCATATTTAAGGGGCATAAGGCAATAATGCTAGTGAATTGTTTATATTTTTTTTCAAGATTGGTGTTTGTTTTTGCATTGATGCATAGTCATAAATGTGTTTAGTGTTTGTGGGTGTGGGTGTGTGTATATATATATGCATGCATGCATATATGTATGAGATATATAGAAAATTTTTATCCAAATTTGATTTCGTCAAACTCAAAAAATTATATTTTAAGTTATTATATTTATCAAATGATTGATTACTCTTTTTATATTATTAATTATTTACATAATAAATATAAAATATTTATCACGTGATTAAAATTGATTCGATCGAATTGAATTTAGATTAGAATTTTCTGAGAGTATAAGGGAGCGGTGATTGGTGAGCATTTTGCAGTTGGGAAGGTGGTGGAACTCCATCACCCTACTATAAAATCCGTTTTGAATAGTCCTTCTCAACAAGTTGAATGGACTTTGACCACACATGCATGCTTCAAAGTCAATCTCTCTGATCTATTAGTACGTAAGTACATACGTCTTTTTCTTCATTTTAAAAATATTGAACGCTACATTTAGTCATTTCGTTGTTGAGATTTAGTTAAAACTGACAAAATTTATTAATCAAGAGACTAATCGGATAATGTCATCAATATACACGAGTTATTAAGTATTAACGAAATTTCGATGGATTTATTAATCAATATACACGAGTTATCAATATAATGACAAAATTTTTTATGTTGAGTTGATTGATTTATCTATGGAAAATTTCGATGCCGGCAAATTTGTGATCAAAATTCAGTCACGTCATGAAAAAAAAAAAATCATAGCTAAAATACGATTTTCTAGCAATGTGTTGGGGAAAAATTGCAGTCTACCTCCACTTTTAGCGACAGAAAATATCCATAGTTTTTCCAGCGGTGTGTATTGAATACAAAAGCAATCCACCCAAAAAAATTGAAGATTATCCATATTTGGCCCTAATTTTAATGCATAACTACAAAGGATATTGTTGTCATAAAATCGTTTTTAGAAGGATATATACACAAACTTTTCAAATCTAAGAGAATAGGCCATCCCATCTTAGTACATTATTAATATGCCACAGTGATCACAATCACAATCCCCACAAAAATTGTAATATGAAGAATAAATTAATGGTGTATTGATACCATGGTTACGAGTGTACAACACAAACAAGTCGTTGAAATAAAGAGCCACAGTCGTGTGTGTGTGTGAGTGAGAGAGAGAGAGAGAGAGAGAGAGAGAGAGCATGGATATTTTCCACAGCATGTTGTCATGTTATCCCACAATTAATGTTCCATATTTAATGCTTAATGCATGGGGCATCAGAAGAGTCTGCTTGTCAAATTCAAATTTATTTTCTACACTGAAGAACAATTAATGCAGTATGTCGTAGTTGACTTGTCCCTGGGGTTTACTTATGATGGAATTAATGAAAAGCACAATTAATTTGTTGTAATAATTGTTGTTATTTTTTCCAAATAAAACTATTGTATGTACGTAGTTTGAACGCGGTTTTGGCACTTTCCATTTTTGGAAACTTGCTTATATTTTGCCCGGCCCCATATTCCATGCTTATCACCTTAAAAAGATAGCGATCAAATAATTATGCGACAATATTAAAATTACAACAAACAATATATACATGTATATATATATATAGATATATAAAAAAAAAAGATATATTAATTGTTATGGTTACGAAAAGGAAAAGGAAAAAGAAAAGAAAAAAGAATATCGATGCGATTGAAGTCTTGATGACGATTATGATACATAGCAGAAGCTTGGAAACTTCTTTCAGTGTAATTTAATATTAAAAAAAGATTGAATATATCACATATAGATGGTTTACCATAAAAAGAACCTATTTTGTCTTAGCTCTTCCTTTGATTGAATGTAACATTTATTGGAGTTTGTTGTTAAGTGCGCAGTAGGCAAGAAAATTTATCTATATCTATTGGGCGTTTTTGTTTTGTGGTAGTGGAGTATGGTAGTTAATGTATGTACAGTTGATGTGGTAGTTGGAGTGTTGAATTATCCTTGTTTGGATTTGGATAATTTCTTATATTTGTAGTCTCTTTTTATCCGACTTTGCATGTTTGATTTGCAGTATGACTCTTGTACACGTCATGAATAGACTAAAATATCCCTTACAAGGATTAAAAAAAATAATATGTAAAAAACCCATTGTCCATGATTACACAGTCCAGATGCTTCAAACTAACCCTCATGATTCTGCTTAGCTTTCTCGTTTCATCAGCCCAGAACAAACCAAACCCCATGAAGGCATCTTCATATCCTCATGTTTGAATCCAAAACACATAACTGCTGGGAACTTACAATTCAATCCCAATCTTTTAATTTGCTTCCTAAATCATTTTGTTGTGAGCTAAATTGGGAGCGTAGTAGTCTAGCAATTCAATCAAGAAAAATGGATGGGTTTAATAAAAATCAGATTGACTTGGGAAATTAATAATTATAAGTAGTGATTCAGTTGTTTTTTGTTTGGGATCCAACCCTATTGGCCGCAACCCTTGATACAATCTTCTAATCTGTGGCAAAAAAGAAAATGCAAAAAAATAAGGGAGAGAAAGATTTATTTTTTAATGTACTCGGAATGGGGCATACGAAATGGGAAAACAAAATAAAAGAAAAAACAATCGAAGTTATGAGGAATCCAGGTGGGTTATTCGAGAAACCCTAAACATTATGCTTGGTTTGTGGGTGAAGTGGAATTATATACATACATCTTAGTTTTCTTGTTGACGTAGATGAGTAATGGAGAATGTAAAGATCTTTTTCTAAATTAATTGAAGACAACTTGATAAATAACAAACTACTTTTAAGGGATAATTTTATAAACATAACCTGATACCAAGATGTCCTCCCACAATCCCCTCCTCCCCCCTGCGAGACTACTAACTGCTATATTACATGATACTGAACCGGGCTGCACTTAATTTTGGGAAGGCCCATACCAATATGTACATGAAATCAAATGAGCATAAAAAGGAGCTAAAAAGTGGGATTATATTGTATTATGCTGAATCAAAAACACCCATTATATATAATGAAATACTCTATCTAACTTTTTCGACAAGTCTCGGCCTAAATATCCAATACATGTCAAATTTTTTTCAATAGATGGTAAATTAGACCAATTTAATAGAAAATATTCCACAAATAATTATTTCATGGCATATTCCTTTAAAATTATACAATAAATAGTATTTTCTAATAAATATTATTTGATGAGTCCTTAAATTTGGATGGTTGATTTAATTTGTTAATTTGAAATATTATTTTATTCTATAATTAATTTTTCTTTTCTTATTCATTAACCGTGAATATGATTATTTTCTTAATAGATATCTCTTTGTGTTCTCTCTCAAAATATTTTTCTTTTAAAAAAAATAAAAATTAAAAATTATTTGCGGGCAACATTGTAGGTCGATTTCTTTCACTTTGATGACTTTATGAATTAAATGAATGTTCCTAATTTAAATTCAATGCTTATCAATTTTATTTTTTATTTAAATAACTTCGCTTATTATTTATAATTCATTATATATAGAGTACAAATCAAGAAGAGACGCGTACAAAATAAAAAAAATAGAGGAAAAAATCAAGATTTTATTGTGTTTCCAAGTTCACACACATATTTAATTATGTTTACTTTTTCATTTAATAAATATAGATAAATATAGATCACTTTTTTTATTTATGAATATAAGAAAGTCAATGCATTCCATATAAAGTAAATAGAAATTTTATCTCATCATGTATCTTGACACATGTTAAATTTGGTTGGTTGATTTAATTTATCTAATTGAGGTATTATTTTATTCTATTAGTTGGTTTTACTTTCCTTATTTAGACATAAAACAAATTGGAAACACAATAAAAACACAGACATTAGTTGATTTTTCTTTCCATTAGAGATATTATTTTATTTTATTAATTGATTTTTCTTTCATTCTTCATTAATTTTCAAACAATCAAAATGATTATTTTCTTAATAGATATCTTTTTCTTTCATTTTTCATTTTTTTGTTAATTGTAGGTCAAAAAATTTTATACGTTGAGTAAATGATTTGAATATATATTCCGAATTTAGATTTAATTTTTAGCAAGTGTATTTTTGATTAAAATTACTTCACTTATTAAACACATTGAGTAAAATCAAAAAAATACTCAATATTTATTGACTTTTTGATATCCATAGATAAAAAAGTATTTCATTTTTATTATGATTATAGTTAATTATGTACATACACTTGGAAAAACAATAAAATCTGATTTTTTTTCCCTCTATTCTTTTTATTCACAATTTTTAATTCATTGTTTAAAGATCCATACCTCCTCCTATCCTCTTGCCCTATTTCATTGTCCCATCATCGAATAATCCCATATATCTCTCTCTGGAAAAGTGTCTCCCAGCCACCGACCAGCTACTATCTACAATCATCATTTGCTGAAATAATACTCAACGGTTCAAGCAAGCTCTATTTTTTTTTTCGCTAATGTTTTGAAACTTTCTTATTTTTTTAAATTTTTTAAGAGTGTGTATATGTTCGAGTAAGGTTCAGTTTTTCGTGTCTGTGTTTTCTATATTAATTAGTATATAGTCAATTTGTTCTATGTCTAATTATTAGTATTTTCTATTAGTTGATTTTTCTTTCTCTTTTTTGAAAGTTTGAAATTATTTTTGATACAACTATTTTATTTATTGAATCTTGCTTCTTGTCTCATTTAATATATATTCATCAAACATTCACCGTGTGCATTATGTGCGGGTATAATACTAGTATATATATATATAACGGATGAAATATATATCGTGCCACAATAGAAACATTAAACGATGTTTTAAATTGTAAATGAAACATGAAAATGGAGTTAAAAATTCACATCTTAACCAACCAAATTAAATACATTCCAAGAGTGCTAAACTGATAGATCAACTAGGAGTCAACAGACAACGCTGTTTAAATGTTTTGACTAGAGTTCCAACAGAGGTAGTTTTGACATTAATGTTCATTCACAAAAGTCAAAACAGCCGGCTGCGTTTGGATATATGTATTGAGTTTAGGTTTAACTGTTTAAGTAAAACAAGGATTTTAGATGGCTTTATATTATATAAATTTTCGGTTCATCAATCAAAACACTACTTAAATAAACTCTTTCGGATAAATTCAACATAAAACTATTTTTTATTAAATAAAAATATAGAAATATAAAGTGGAACAAATTTTTTATTTGAGGAAATAGGAGAAAATATCAACAGAAAAGAAAAAAAAATGAAAGAAATACCTTGTATCAAACAGACAATTCATCACCACTAATCACCTAATAAAAGAAGAAGATTTGGAAGAAAATTATAGCCCACTAACAAAAGATATTGGGAAGTCAACTAAACGCCACTTGCCCAAAACTTGGGTGGTGGCCTTCTGCAACTTGCAAGAGCTTTCATTTTTATCGAGATGCTTAGGTTTTTTAAAAAAATATATAAATTGTACAAGATAATTAATAATAAAAATTGAGAATGTTCGAAAGCAAAAATCTACTAAAGATTGTTAAAAGAGTTCACAAAAATTAAAATATAATTGATGCGTAGCAAATTTTGGAACAACCAATAATTTGTAGATGGAACGTCGAACGTAGGAGAATTCTACTTGTAAGGAAAGACCTATCCGCACTGAGAGCACATAACTTGCAACAAAAACTTTAGAATTTCACTAAATTAAATAAACATGTGTCTTAGAAAGAATAAAGCAAAAGTAAATTATATGTAGTGTAAAGTGAGGAAGGATGACAATAGGAGAATCTTGCGTAGAAATGAGCGTTTTGTGCTCAAAGTATGCTTGATTCGTGAGTTTGAATGAACTACCAGATTGAGAGTGATTTAGGGTACTTGGAGAGCATAATTTAGAATGTGTTTATCCATCGAGAGATAAAAGCCTTTTTATTGAGGTGGCTTGTACCCACCTGTTTGAGGAATCCTTGGGGTTGTTCCTTTGGATATGGTGGAATGATAGATTTTCAGGGAGGAAATTATGGGTTGCAGGTTATTGGACCTTTAGATAAATATGAGTGTATGTTTAAGAATTTGTTGTCGAGATAAGATTTATCGTGTATGCATTCTTGGTGGCTAGGGTTGGACTCAGTCCACCTTGCAGATATGGTGAGTCACTGGGCTTTAACCACGGGCCTCTTGTTGGGCCTTAGCCTGTAAGACCCTAAGCCTGAATTGGGGATTATGACATGTTGTTTGGACTTTGTGCATCAGCTTGCGTCATGGTACCTTAATTCAATGGACAGCAATATTGATACCCAAAAAAATAATAATAATTGTCAATTTTAATTGTATCAAAATAAATCAAAAAAGAAGGTATATTTAACCGGAGGGTCTAGAAATAAACTAAAACATTCAACCAAAATCAAAAGAGACGTTTAACACTGAGGATTACTTGACCCAACGGTAAGAAGGAGGCTTCGTAGTAAAAAAGATTATGAGTTCGATTCAGTAATTTAATTATTTGTATTGAATATGATTACGAATGATGTGAAAATTAACTTTGTCAATATAATCACATGAAATGCAATATATGCCCCCTATATTAAAGCAAAGAGACGTTTTAATAGTATTCCTGTTCAAAAATTCTAAAATATATCCACGTAAAAACTTTAGTGGAAGGGTCAGTGCATCGACCGGCACATAGCACTAGTCATCGCAGACAAAATAAATTTTGGCCAAGAAAAAAAGGTGATTTCCATAAGTAGCCCACACAAAAGATAAAAATAGGTTCAGTGCCACCCCGTGACCATGACTTGATCGTAACATCCCCATGTATACAGACTATAGTATAGGGACCTTACATTTGTATCTTCTTAGGATATAATCAAACAAAAATCCCAATCACGTCTTGCCATCACTTTGGGCGTCCCCTCAACTAAAGATTCTCACCTTTCTTTCACAAGTCCCCCCCACAAATTTTGTTCTCATCACTTTTTGTTAAAATTCTACACCTAATATATTGTATTTGAAATTTGATAAAGGCAAAATTAGGTGTTTAGTCCCATAACTCGTTGATAGTAGTGGCACTCCTAGTTTCGTTGAATATGAAAATGACAATAACAGACTATGTATTTCAAATCTTGACATTTATACAATTTTTTTTTTATTAGAAAATCTTAAACTCGTCGAAAAACAGCATGTGCATTGCACGTGACCTGTTTCCAACAAAATTTAATTACACAGCACTTACAAATGCTACGACGTATTCAAAAGAACCAAGTGGATTATTTAAAAAAAATAAAAATAAAAATAAAAATACCACACTACTAAAAGCATTTTGCAGGGAAAGTACAATAGTCTCCCATTCACGTGATATGATAAAGGGGTTTACATAACTTCATCCCCATTAATCCTAATCGTTTAATTTACATTTTTCTTTGAAAATCTTAGAAAAAGAACCCTCGAAATTTGTGAAATCGAAGAAGAATTATAGTGGGAGGAAGCTGGCAGTGGTATTTGGTACTTTGAGAAGCGACGGAAAGGCGCATTTACCCCTTCCGTGGCTTTTTATTTTTTGTTTTCCTTTTCATTTATTTTAAAAAATTAACTATTTAAGCTTGGTTATAGTTGTTTAAAATAAATGATTAGTTTAATGTTAGCATAGTTGTTGTCTTTTCCACACAAATTCCTAAAATCTCGATTCTTAATGAGACTTCGCTTCAGTGGTAAGATGGAGGCCCAACAATCTTAAAGTTGTAGATTCGATTCTTTGTGAATTTGGATATTTTCCTAGTTTGATACTAATTTCTTCCTACTAATTTGATATCATAATTGTAATAGATCATTGATATAATTGGTTGATTGTAATATATCAAGTTTTCAAAAAAAGAAAGAAATAAAACCCCGATTCTTTAATGCCTTTGAACCTATACAAAGCAAATACAATCGGCCTCTTATGACTTTCCAACACAAAAAGTCATAAATTCCAATTTTTTAGGCATATAATCCTTTCTTGCTATTTTCATTTTCAATTGGACTAAAAGAGCCACTGTAAACAAGTTATGGGACTAAATATGCAATTTTTCCATTTGGTAAATAACACTTGCTTAATCTAAAATCCTGCATCTAGTATATTACGTCCGTTGATTTGATAAAAAACAATTACTCAATCTAACATCCTACAACTAGTATACCATATAATTTGATTTCATAATTAATAGTTACTTAATCTAAAATTCTGCATTTTGTATACCGTATTTGATGATTTGATAAATAATACTTAAATTTCACTTTTGTTTTCGAACTTTACAAAACTACACTAATCACATCATAATTCAAACATCTGATATGACTGAAATAAGGGAAGACCAAAATTATAAAATTGGTACTTACTTTTTTGTACATAAACTGACCACCAATATACGTATCGTAAATTTATGAATATAACCAAAAAAAAAATGTAATGACATTGCGTAGCAGAACATCTTGGGAATCCACGCTTTTCTCCATAAATATCCACCAACAAAGCTACAAACCCAAAATTTGCTAGGCAAACAATCATGGCCAAAACAGCCCACAATCTTTGCTACATTTTCACACTCCTCATGCTATCCCAACTATCCTTCTCATGGAGTGACCAACACAAAGCCACAACACCACCATTGCCAATCCTACCATTGCCATCATACTCCCAATTGAAATGGCAACAAAGAGAGATCATAATGTTCCTCCATTTTGGTGTCAACACCTTCACCGACTCCGAGTGGGGCACCGGCCACGAAAGCCCGAAAATCTTCAATCCAGCGGGCCTCGACGCCGGCCAATGGGCCGACACCGCGGCCCTGGCCGGCGTCTCGTTGATGATTTTGACAGCCAAGCATCATGATGGCTTTTGCTTGTGGCCATCAAAATACACTGATCACTCTGTTATTGGGAGTCCTTGGAAGAATGGGCATGGAGATGTGGTTAGAGAGTTTGTTGATGCTGCTAAGGCCCGAGGAATAGATGTGGGCCTGTATCTTTCACCCTGGGATAGACATGACTCTAGATATGGACATGAAAAGTCGTATAATGAGTATTATTTGGCTCAGTTACAAGAACTTCTTACAAGGTAAGATAATTTTATTGCTTTCGTTTCAAGATTATGGGTATAGTATTAAATCTTTTTTCATTCGGAGTTTTTGAAAATTTGGTAATTGTCAAAATTTTAAAATGGGGTTAACCGTTGAGTATATATTGGATATTATATCTATATATATATATGTATATATGGAAATGGAAATGAAAAATTACTATCGATGCTTGCTTGAATAAATTATAATTTTGTTACGGTTAAGGTTTTTTTATTTAAAAAAAATAGATTATTTCTTAAGTCCAAAAATAAAGTAATTTGACAAACACACGAATCTTACGTGAACCACTATGTAACTCGAAGCACGGATTTTGAGAGGAATAATTATCTCAACATACAACAACGTGAATAACTCGTAATTTTGCCGTAAAAATGCTAATATAAGGGTGAAAAAAAAGATTAAATTTGAAGGGGAAAAAAAAAGATACAAAACTAAAATTTGAAAATTCGTAAAGAGAAAAGTTTACAAAGGTTAAGCTATGAGATTGAAACTGTATAGGATTAATTTCAATCAATTATGAAAGAGCAATCGTAATTTTTTTTTTCAATTTTTTCAATTACATTAAATATTTTAAGTAATTTTGGTGGGCAGATATGGAGATGTTAGAGAGATATGGTTTGATGGAGCAAAGGGTTCCAACACACCAAACATGACATATTATTTTAGCGATTGGTTTTCAATGGTGAAGGAATTACAGAGCAGTATCAATATATTTTCCGACGCTGGGCCTGATGTCCGGTGGGTCGGAAATGAGAGAGGCTCCGCCGGAAGTACGTGTTGGTCCACCATCAATGCCACGTCTCTATCAATCGGCAATGCCAGCATTGTTGAGTAAGTGTCATGAAATCAATTATTTCTCTATATTGAATCGATTACATTATCATTATATATAAATATCAACTATTATAAAGTATATCATCGAATATTAAAAACTATTACAATAATTAATAAATAATCAAACTACTAAAGTAGACATATAGATCCACGTGAATTGGTGAAGAATCAAATTTAAGACTTCATAGTTTTGAGCTCTTAATTTCTATCAGTTGAATTGGCCCCATGGACGAAAGCCAATTATTTTGGACATAAGGTTATACCTTCAATTAACTGAAGAGAATATCTTAATTATATCAACAAAGTTAATCATTCGAATAAAGAAACAATAAAGTAGGGCGTCATATCTTGCCGTAGCTTTCACTTGTACTTGGAGCGATATTATTATTATTATTATTATTATTTATAATGCTACAAGTTTTCACAATATAAGAGGATTAATCTATTGTCGGTTGTGTATAAGTAATTAATTTTAAATGCAAAACGTGTCATAGGAATGTATTATTGTAATGTGATGAATGATGATGATATACGCATTACAGGAGAAGTTTTATCAATTATAGTATATATTACGTGATAATAAATATTATTTTGTCATAATGTAAGTTTTAAAAAAAATAATAGCGATAATAACTCTATTTGAGTTTGCTTAATTAATTATAAAACAAAACTCAGTAGCATGTAAGTTTAAGTTGTCGTTAGAGGCCAGAGAACAAGAGAAAGAAAGAATAGGGAGAGAGTTTAAAAAAATAAAATAAAATAAAATAAATTGACACCCCAAAAACTTAAAGCTCTATAATTCGGGATTAGATTTATCGTTGGATGAACTACATTGCAAATATTGACCTCAAAAAAAAAGAAAAAAGAAAAAACAATACGTACAACTAGGTTGTGAACAGTCAACCATTGTATTGTAAAAACTAGATAGGCTCGGTCTATATTCATTTGATTAGTGCCTCCTAAAACGATCTACTAAATTCATCGAATTGTTCAAAAGGATCAAAACGGCCAACTATTTGTGGAATTCTTGGTTGACTCTTTGTTCAATGCTCGTTTGGTCGAGTGCTTCCAAGTACATCATGAGTTCAATCGGTACCAACGAATAACCAACCCGCAATGAATAGGGAAGGCATAGTAATGCTATGAATGACCTAATATCGAATATTGGTAATAGAATCAACAAAGAACGTTCTCCTATACTTCCAGACATGCTCAGTTCCGCATATTCTTGTACAATCAAAGAGTGTTGATTCCGTAGAAGATGAGATCAATAAAAGGCAATCACTGAAATTGGATCTTTGTAGGATCGTCAATATTGTACCGAGGGCATCTTTAGAGTAAACTGAATCAATATAACTATCCTTCTTCTGACATAGCAACGCAATTTGAATCAATATCGAAAGAAAGTGTTAAATAATTTATTTCTTCTTTTCTTTTACCTGTTGATGTAAAATGATGTTGTATTTAATAGAAAATCCTTACAATGAAAGAGATTATTATATTTTCACAATTTTAAGTAGATGCGAGATTTAAAAATTTCCTTTTCATGGTTGTAGACACTGTTTTTGTAAAAATCCCATTTTTTTCTTTTAAGTTAAAACAGTTATTAAAGGCCTCTCTCCATTTATATAATAGTATAAATAATAAAACATAAATTCTTTCCATTCAATATGCATACTTTAGTGACACTTCTTCGGCCAATTGATGTTGGGAAAAACAACATTTATTTGGACTATGTTAGGTGCACTTGTTACTTTACTTGGCATATTAAAAAATGTGACATTTTGTGAGTACCTAACAAGATAGCTTTTTACTTACTTTTTACTTTACTTTACTTTACTTGGCATATTAAAAAATGGTGTAGTTATCTCAACACCGGTGACTCGAGAGGGACCAATTGGCTACCGGCGGAATGCGATGTCTCCATAAGAAAAGGTTGGTTTTGGCATAAATCACAAGCACCAAAAAAGCTAAGTGAACTACTTGAAATCTACTACAATTCAGTCGGAAGAAATTGCCTTTTCCTACTCAATGTGCCACCAAACACAACCGGTTTGATATCCGAATCCGACATCCAAAGATTGAAGGAACTTAGAGGAGCGATCGACTCAATTTTTTTGTCAAATTTAGCCGAAAAATGCACCCTTTATGCTAGTAGCCAACGAGGGGGTGAAAATGATGGTTTCGGCCCTCAAAACGTGCTTGACAGTGACCATTTGTGGACGTATTGGGCTCCTAGAGAAGAAGAGAAAGAAAACTATTGGATCGAATTCAGGGCTAAAACGGGGAAAATTATGTTCAATGTGGTTAGGATACAAGAAGCGATCGGATTAGGGCAGAGGGTCAAAAAACATGAAATTTACGCAGATGGGACAATGGTTGCAAATGGAACCACGATAGGGTACAAGAGACTTCATAGGCTGGAAATGGGACTTGTTCATGCCTTCAGTGTGAGGGTCAAGATTGTTAAAGCAAGGGGAACTCCTTTGATCTCTTCTATAGGGTTCCATGTTGATCCCTTTTGGAACCCAGAAGGAAATGTGACAAGGGTCCACTAGAATAAATAGCCATTTTTTCTGCATGTTTGAGGGCCTATTTGGCACTCATGCTTTAATTTGTCTTTTTAGGCTGCTTGTTAATGTGCATTATTGAAGGAAGTCGTAAAAGCTGCCTATAGTACAATTATATGGAACATATTGGTTTTGTAAAACAGTATATCGAGTTCTCATGCTTTTCATGTTAATTAAAAGAAAATAAAAAAGAATCATATTGGCTAAGCATTTTAAGGCACAACAATATTTTTCATACCTTTTCTGAGGACCCAACTGTAGTAGGCCTCCAAGTGCTCGCACAAGTCTCACCATATACACGCCAAGCTCAATCCTCAACGCGGGAAATATAACGAACCAACTGTTGTTCTCATCTTTCTAGAAATATCAGGAAAAGTTTATTCAACACGACCAATATCGTACCTATAAAAATACATATTGGTTCCATGTTTTGTCCCCACCAAACACACACCAAAAAAATAAAAGGAAAAAAGGGTGCTTTTTTCATGACACATATTTCATACATAGATAAAAACCACAAATATATTGGACATTTTTCCGTCGTAGCGTAGCTCACTGAAATAAGGAGATGCTAATGCATCTACTGGAATTCAGTTGGCGATTCGGGTAGTAGCGCGAAGATGAAGGCCCCCATCGATCTGCAGCGTTAGCATTGTTCTATAGTGCACAGGTTTGCTTTCATCAGCCAACGTAAACGCGAAGGCACTCAGCAAAACCGAAGCAAAAACTTTCATCTGCCTATAAGCAAACTCTTTTCCCAGACAGATCCTTGGCCCTGCCTGCATATACACACAATTTAGCTTCAAATAATCACGATCCCAATTCACCAAAAACTGAGCAAGAAACTTTTACTTAGGTGGGAAAAAATTATGTTTCATAAAATATAGGTCATTTCTATCATGTTAGGGGCAAAATTCTCAAATTTTGATAAAAATGCATACAAAATATAGCAGCTCTACACTAACTTACTTTTTTTGTTTCTTCCATTTTCACTGAGGAAATATCGCTTATCTTTCCTGATATTTTAGACCATAACTCAAGGCGAAAAGGAAAGAGAAAAATGCACAATTTTACCTGAAAAGCTGTGAATTTAAAGGAGCTTTCTTGTTGGAAGACTCCATTTTGATCGAGCCATCTCTCAGGCCTGAACTCCTCTGCATCTTCCCCCCATAAAGATTTCATCCTGCCCATAGAGTAAGGTACGTACGACACCAAATGCCCTTTCTTAATACTGAACCCGTCTGGGAACGTGTCGTCGGAAAAACACATCTTCCCATCCTGGTGAACAAAATGAGCAATAATCACAACGCCCTCCCCTGTAACTATATATAATTACAGAAATTTCCCTCTTATTTCCAAAATTACGCATACCTCCCTTGTAACTTATTTTCACCTTGCAGTTATCCCATTTTATTGATCATCAGTTTTAGTTAAATGATAATTCAAATCTTAGTAAGCTTTCCAAATTGTTCCACCATGTACTTATGCGAGTTTCTCAACAAATTTTTGCAGTTTCCATAAATTTACTAATGATTGTTACAGCCTTACAGGGGAGGTCAATGGATTTTGAAAATTGTAAGTTATGCATTTTGAAACATAAGACCCCTATATCAACACATTTCTTTGCATTTAAAAGTCTGTTTGATACTTATTAGATTTCCTAGAATAGATCATTACCGCTGGGACGGCAGGGTATAGTCTGAGAGTTTCACTCAGAGTGGCATGGAGAAGCTGCATTTTATCAAGTGCTTCTTCAGTAATACTCTGTGCTATCTCATCAATGCTCGAATGTTCTTTAAGCTTTGCCGCGTCACGCACCTCATTGACTATCTTTTCTTGTATGAGAGGGTGTTTGCACATCATGTAGAAGAACCAAGAAAGAGTGCTAGCTGTTGTGTCTTTCCCAGCAATTATAAAGCTTAGTATGATATCCTTCAAGTACTTGGGATCCGTTTCGTTCATCTCCAGAAACCTTGACAGGATATCTCCTTTATTCACCTATCATTCACACCCATTCAGTATTGCAATGCCATTATGTGATACTCGCTACGGACGAAGTAGAAAATGAAAAAAATGAACAAGTCGTAAGTTTTGGCTAAAGAACTCAATGGGTATTCCTTTAGGATGAGTTATTTATAGTCCAATCTCGAATGAATCTTGTGTTCAATGGGCTCGTGTCCCTAGGGTGTGACTCGTCATCACACCAGAACACACACTCACACTCACACAAAGGTTGTTTACTCTCACATCCAACACGCAGGCAGTAGGCATGAAACATTATCATGCCAAAAGCACACACACCAAGAGTTTGTTGATTCTTGTGCCCAGTGGGCTGATTGACTCAGGGCGTGACACATCATCATACTAGAAACACACACACTCACACGCAAACATAGAGTTGGCCTATGGTGTGACAAATTATCATATCAGAAACACACGCGCGCGCGCGCACAAATAGAAAAGTTGTTTAGACTTACTGGTTGGTCTTCTTTAGGTTTGCTCGTCTGTTCAATCTTGCTTTGAATAACCTTGTAGACGAATCCATCTACAACTTTCATACATTTCTTCAATGTGGCCTCTGATCCAATGTTGAGAAACTTTTTGATTGGCCATGATATATCCACATATCTATAACATGTCATCTCACTTGCTTCGTCAAAAGCTTTGGAGAATTGTGAGCCTTCATTTGTTCCACGCATGCTGTTCAGATCAACACCAAGCACAACCTTGAAAACCGAGTCTAATGCAGATTTCATGAACATATCCTGAAAAATAGATTGGTTGGCATAAGAACTGATTATATTTTTTCTGAATTAGCAAAAGGGAATAATTACTTGAATTTCTATAATCTGATTTGACGCCACAGCTGCAGAGACTAAGCGAGCAAGTTTAGCTGCATTGGTCTTGAAT
Organism: Petrea volubilis; assembly: GCA_026212405.1. Taxonomy (NCBI): domain Eukaryota; kingdom Viridiplantae; phylum Streptophyta; class Magnoliopsida; order Lamiales; family Verbenaceae; genus Petrea; species Petrea volubilis. The sequence goes on along the minus strand of CM047883.1, from coordinate 19,758,552 downwards.
ACACCACTACTGAACTCCCTTAGGTTTCTAGTGGAGAATTCGTAACTCGACATTTTTCTTTGATGTCGCCACTTGTCGCCATCGACTGTAAAGATCCCATCTCCTAGTAGACCTTCCAAAATGTCATGGTGGAACGACCCCTGCGAAATTCAAAATTTTCAGGCAAATTGAAAATTCAGAGAAGTTGGTTTTCAAGCAGAGCATGGAATTTTAACTTTTTGGGGCGCGAAAATATTTTTTTACGAAATAAGGCAGTTTTGTCCTTAGAGAGCAAAATTTTAAACTTAAACAAATATAGATACATACTACGACCTTATATGCACTTCACGAGGGACGACTGCTCTATGAACCCTCCTCGCTCCGTCCCCGTCTCCATGTGAAGACGAATTACCATTTTCTCTTAGTGTAAATGTGACTTTCCCTTTTCTTTATATGGTTGATTGAAAAACATCATGTTTATATGTTCAAATAAAGATGAAGTTCATCTGACTACTTTATTAGCACCAAAGTTATGTTAAAAGAATGCCCAATTGTACTAAATCACAACAAAACATACGAATTGAACACAATTGTTTCAGTCCCAAAAATTATAACAGCAGTACCCTTAATTGATATCTTCACCCTTTCATCAAGTCCTCCACAATATGCTAATATTAATCGACCTAGAACTCAAAAAAGGGAAATATTCAATCACAGATAGAACATGGGCTGACAGAAACTATAGAACACACACACACACACACACACACACACACACACACACAAGGAGAACTGAAAAAAGGTGTTACCTTGCCATAGTTTGCAAAGTTAGTTTTGAGGAAGTACTCAACATTTGCAGGATCCGAAGTGTAAATTTCGGTGTTGTCGAGAAAAAGGATTCTGAAAGTTGTGTTCTTGCGAGTGAGATCAGTGAGGTAGTCGTAGAGATTCCTGAAATTGAGCAGCAGATGAAATATTGTGCCCCCGACAGGGTGGTACTTTTTCTTCTCCTTGTTTGCTGATAATCTTAGCAAAATCTTGATTACACATATTGCAAGAGTAGCAACTAGAGCTGTAAGAAGAAGGGGATTACTAAAGGGGATATCCATATTCAAGGTAATTTTTTGGGCGTGTCCATATCATGTTTCTTGTTATTACACATATATAGTCTATGGGCTCATGGGTTTTTTATTGAGTGGAAAACCAGGGAAGTGGGTGGGTGGGACGCATGCCGTATGCGTATACACAAATATAATATATATATATATATATATATAGAGAGAGAGAGAGAGAAGACCGTGGGTAAAGAATCTTGACACTGTCAAGTGTCAACTCAAAAAACTGCATCAAACTGCTCCTAGTCTTCCATCCAACTTTTTCTCCATATTTTGGAGTTATTAAACTAGGATACCAAAGCTGATTGATTATATGGACATAAAAGAATTAAAAAGTGGAGAAGGGGTTATGAAGAGCTGAAGACCAAGACTTAAAACAGAGTAAACGATCAGCTTTGCAAGTAGCAAATAGAACAGGGGCCCCTCAACTCTTAGTGCGAGGTGGAATGATGAGCAATCACTTGATCACATGACACCGCTTTATTGATTTTCTCACATAAAATTATCATCTGGGCTTTCTTCTGTTTTTGGTATAGCTTTCAACTTCCGAAAATTTTCGAAAATGACTTAAAAACACGAACTAACCTAAGTCGCCAGAAGAGAGGGCGAGTTTGGGTAAATTCGCCACTGCGCTGGGCGACTTATGAAAAAGTTGTATATTTTATAATTTTCAATATAATTTCGGAGTTAAGAAATAAAAAACTTAATTCGCCAATTTTCTTGGCGAATTAAAAAAAAATAATAAAAAATGGTAACTCGCCAATATTTTTGGCGAGTTGGTAAAAAAAAATTAATAAAAAATTTAACTCGTCAAGAATAATGGCGAGTTGTTAAAAAATTTTTTTTGATTGTTTCTTCCTTTTTATTGTACTCATTCTCATTCTTAAATCTCATTCTTAAATCAACAGTGAAATAGGGAGTTTTTGATTGTTTATTTCTTTTTATTTATTTTGTTTTATTTATGTTAAATTTTATATTTATTTGTAATATGTGATTTATTTTGTTTATTTTCAGGTTTAATATTTAAAGATTTCAACGAATTGAATAAGGTATGTATTATTATGTTTTTTTGTAACTCATTTTATAAGCCACTTTATTTAAAATAATTATGTTATGTAATATACTATAATGTGTAAATATTATTATTTATTGTGTTTGTGATGTAGTAGAAGTAATTTTGAACTAATTGTAGTGGAATTTTTTTTTTGAAAATATTTTAAAAATATGAATTATGATTTTTCCATGTTAATTTTTTGGTTTTTTTTGAAAATATAGGAAGTAATGAGATGTAAGATGTTTAAGAAATGTTTGTATTCAAAAAATGCGATATTATAATTTTTGGTGGCGTGAAAGAAAAAAATAATGTGGATTAAAATAACATTATTATGGTTTTTTCCCCTTTTTTTTCTTTCGAAAAATAAAGACGATTTTTTTAAAGTTTTTCAGAAAAAACAACTTAAAAATCGCCAACTGTTGCGGCGGATTTCTTCGAAATTTTTTCTTCAAAAATCGCCATTGTTTGTGGCTGATTTTTGCAAAAAAATTTCTCGCCATTTTTTGTGGCGAATTCAGCCAAAATCGCCAAATGTAACGGCGATTTTCTGGAATTAAAAAAAAAATTTAAGCCAAAATTTTTATTTTGCGATTTTGGCCGAAGATATGTTTTTTTTAAGCCAAAATAATTAAATATTTTAATCGAACTCGCCGCTAGTGGTGGCGAGTTTAATTAAACTCGCCAATAATGGTGGCGAGTTTAATTAAACTCGCCACCCCACTTTAAATTGTAAAATATAATACTCTTTTGAGTTAATTTAGAAAAAAGTCCTTCAACTTCGGTGTGCTTGCCGAATACAAAAATAAAATGAGATATTCACAAAGTTTGAAAACATATATGTACCAACTAGTGTAAATTATATCGCATTTTTAAGTTATTTGAAAAATATATATATATATATATATATATATATATATATATATTGAAACACAATATAAGGCATAATCTGGATAATTAGGTTCATATATAAACTATGGTACCAAAACACTCAATTCATTAAGTAGTAAAATCAAACAAAAGACAGAATTACAGGACAAAAAATTGTTTTCAGTTAGACTTGCTAACACTTGCAACACCCAATTATGGTTACGACCAAAGAAAACCCTTCAATTTGTTGGCCTGCCTTGACTTCCATGACCTTAGCCCGAGCAAGTAACTGAGCTCTCTTATTTCCAGAAGGATGAGTAGCAACATAATCACCACCAGAAACACACCGCGCCAACTTCTTGTACACATCGGGAACTACTCCTGGCACTCCGCTTCCATCTCCATCCTGCCATAAAGTAAGACAAACAAATTGTTATAGATACGTATACATGCACTGAAAGAGCAATGTTAACAAAAACAAAGACCAAGAATGTCACGCCCTAAGGGCCACAGTCCTGTCGAACACAATAAAGATTGCCTCCAACTCACCAAGATTTTCAATACTCAGTCGACGTGAATTGGGGTATTACAAAGTTTATATTCAGATCATAACACATAAACAACAGCAATCATCCCAGACCAACCAAAGATTAGCTAAAAGACCAATCTTGCAGTAACAAATATCCTCCGGAGAAGAAGGAAACCTTCGGAAGATATTTGACATTGTGTTGGCAATTGCAGGCACAAAAAGACGGTACAAAATCACTTGAAATAAATCGCTGTCGCTGCCTCAAGTCAAAATGTGTTCTGCATATTGTCTTGCCACTGCATGACCAACCTATACATGTATCAAGCCAACAACAAATGCAAATTTCATATATATCCCAAGAAAACCAACCAATATGATTATGAAATACCTGATGGCCAAAATTGTAGCATTAATCTCATAGGGCTCTCTGAAATGATGGAGCAAACCAGTGAAAACAACGGCAAACAAAAAGAACCAATGACAATTGAAGGCTCCAAATGCCTCGTCTCCGGTTTCTCCTCTTCGCCATAAAGTCTCCGACACTGCTCAACCCACTCATCATCAAGATCATTCTCATTACGCCAATTATCCGCAATGCCCATTTCGGCGGCTCAAAACTCCGACCAAGGGGCAATTTCGTCTCTGGCTTATCCGGAATGGCTCTGTGCAAAGCCCCAATTATATCGCTGCTGTACTCTGAACCTTCACGCTCTCCAGATGAAGTGGGGGCAGTATTTTCTCTTTGAACTCAGATTTAATGCGCTCAAAATGAGTCTCTCCGAGCTGTTTCTCGATATCACGAGACAAAAGCACAGAATGCCTTCTTTTTTTTTTTTTTTTTGGGTGTAAGGTACAATCTCATCGTTTGAAAGGTAATACAAAGAATAGAGTCATATCATACAACCCAACAGAGTCACATAATCGGAAGAACAAGTTCTTGGAATAGATTCTTGAATGGGGTTTCCGGGCAGTGAATCAATATTTGAAGTGTAGCTGCGAACAGTGATGATCTTCTTCTGTACCAACCCATGATACCAATCAACTGCAGATGAGATCATTCAGAACAAAGAAGTGATAAAATAAATTGAGCGAAAACCGGTGTAGAAAAGACGTTTGAAGAGAGAGAGAGAGAGAGAGAGAGAGAGAGAGAGAGAGAGAGAGAGAGAATGTGAGAAGAAGAAAGAGAAATACTGAACGTTCTCATTAATGTAAATAATCTGCGCCCTTCTGTATATTTTCTAGAGTTACGTTCTGTATATATATTACAAGGTAAGATAATTTTATTGCTTTCGTTTCAAGATTATGGGTATAGTATTAAATCTTTTTTAATTCGGACTTTTTGAAAATTTGGTAATTGTCAAATTTTTACAATGGGGTTAACCGTTGAGTATATATTGGATATTATATATATATATATATACATATATATTTATATATGGAAATGGAAATGAAAAATTACTATCGATGCTTGCTTGAATAAATTATAATTTTGTTACGGTTAAGGTTTTTTTCTTTAAAAAAATAGATTATTTCTTAAGTCCAAAAATAAAGTAATTTGACAAGCACACGAATCTTACGTGAACCACTATGTAACTCGAAGCATGGATTTTGAGAGGAATAATTATCTCAACATACAACAACGTGAATAACTCGTAATTTTGCCGTAAAAATCCTAATATAAGGGTGAAAAAAAAAGATTAAATTTGAAGGGGAAAAAAATAGGTACAAAACTAAAATTTGAATTTTTTTTTTTTTTTGGATGCAAAAGCCTCAGAAGCTAAGCTTCTGGATAATCAAGCGTACACAGAGAAATCCTTAAACAAAGCATGAGCTAAACAAAGAGGAGGTTCAATGCCCCACTGCTCAACTATAACCAGATTAAATGCCACTTCCCTTGCTAGACAGTGGGCTGCTCCATTGGCGGACCGCCTCACATGCGTGAATTTAACATCAGCCAACCGCTGAACAATAAGCAGGCTCTCGTCAATAGTATCCCGAAGTGAAGATATGCACGATTGAGGGTCCATCATGAATCGGATAAGTTGTAGGCAATCTCCTTCAAATTCTACCTTAGAGGCTCCGTGATCGGCCACCCAACGAATTCCAGCTGCTAAGGCTGCCCCTTCCATCTCGATCGGCGTAGGCCGCCCAAGCCTCGCACATGCTATTACCCCCCGAAAATTTCCGTACTCATCCCGAGCCACAATCCCAAGCCCATACCTTCCCTGTTCGGTGTTCATGCTTGCGTCAAAATTCAACTTGAGGAAGCCCGAAGTCGGCGGTATCCACGTTTCACGGCTCGGGCCTTCTTGAGCTTCCAGAGCATCGCAAAGCCAGGCTTCCGTCTCCTCATAGCTATACGAGCTTACCCATCCCTGAACCCCATCGAATCGAGCTTCGGCCGAGTAAGTGTAGAACTGGTTTCGAACCCACCAAGTTCTCCAACAGGTAAGCATAAGGGAAATCAAACGTTGTGTGTGCCTTCTCCCAGCACATGAGGCAAACATGTCAGCAACATTCGAAGGACGTGCCGATGAGGAAGGAGTCGCCCAGCCTGTGAATGCCGGTTCAGTTATAGAACATCTACAGAACAGGTGGTTCGTGCTCTCATCTTCCTGCCCGCAGAGAGCGCAATTAGCATTATCTAAGATTCCCCTACGTACCAGGTTGTCTTTCGTGGGGATACGATTACGCAACAGCCTCCAACACCAAATTTTAATTTTGGAAGGTATCCGTGCTCGCCAAATGGCCTTGAGCGCTTTACTGTGGCTGGGATCCAATTGCGTGCTCCTACCAAGATCAGCGTGCAAATGTAGTAAAAAATTCCGATATGCTGAGCGAACTGAAAACACTCCAGAGTCCTCATAAGTCCAGAACACCCGATCCTCGTGGTTGTGTCGGATGGGAGTATGCCGGATCAGGTTCCATCCCTCACTCCCGAACAAAAGATGAATCTTCTCCTCAAGCCACACCCCCGTTATAGGATCAATAAGTTCACTTACGCGGATATCATCGCTGAAGTTTCACGGCCACGACTTTAGCAGTTGCAGTACACCTGCTGTCCACCTTTGTTGGAGCATTTTAACATCCCTTCCCGTGCCAATCCGCCATCCCAATCCTTTCATTAGCCAGTCACGACCATGCAGTACACTCCGCCAAACATATGAGGCATTTTGTTGTACCTCACACTCCAGAAATCCTATCCTCCGGCAATATCGACCCAACAAGGTTCTGCTGCAAAACGATTCAGGCCTCATGAGAATGCGTCAGGCCTGTTTCGCGAGAAGTGCCGTGTTAAAGGCAATAAAGTCACGGAACCCCAACCCTCCTCTCGTCTTAGGCACACACATCATCCTCCAGGACTCCCGAGCAATTTTCCTACGTCCGTTCCTTTCCCCCCACCAATATCTGCTACACAAACCATTAATCTCCTTACAGAAGCTCACCGGTAATTTTAAGATGCTCATAGCGTAAGCGGGGATAGCCTGTACCACCGCCTTCAATAAAACTTCTTTACCCGCTAGGGATAATAGTTTCCCTTTCCAGCCCTGTATATGATTCCAGATTCGGTCTCGCAGGTGCTGAAAGCATATTCTCTTGGCTCGCCCGAAAGACACCGGGAGCCCAAGGTAACTCTCCAACGGAGCGCCGGAGCATCGTAATAGACAGCAGACTTCCTCTCGGACCAATGGCCTTGTGTTGCCGCTGAAAAGAACACTTGTTTTATCAAGATTAATTTTTTGTCCAGAAACTTGTTCATATTTTCTAAGAATATCAATCACCCGGTGTACATCATCACAGGCTGCCCGGGAGAAAAGTTTACAAAGGTTAAGCTATGAGATTGAAACTGTATAAGATTAATTTAAATCAATTATGAAAGAGCAATCGTAATTTTTTTTTCCAATTTTTTCAATTACATTAAATATTTTAAGTAATTTTGGTGGGCAGATATGGAGATGTTGGAGAGATACGGTTTGATGGAGCAAAGGGTTCAAACGCACCAAATATGACATATTATTTTAGCGATTGGTTTTCAATGGTGAAGGAATTACAGAGCAGTATCAATATATTTTCCGATGCCGGGCCCGATGTCCGGTGGGTCGGAAATGAGAGAGGCTCCGCCGGAAGTACGTGTTGGTCCACCATCAATGCCACGTCTCTATCAATCGGCCATGCCAGCATTGTTGAGTAAGTATCATGAAATCAATTATTTCTATATATTGAATCGATAACATTATCATTATATATAAATATCAACTATCATTAAGTATATCATCGAATATTAAAAACTATTACAATAATTAATAAATAACCAAACTACTAAAGTAGACATATAGATCCACGTGATTTGGTGAAGAATCAAATCTAAGACTTCATAGTTTTGAGCTCTTAATTTCATCAGTTGAATTATCCCCACGGACGAAAGCCAATAATTTTGGACATGTAGTTATACCTTCAATTAATTGAAGAGGATATCTTAGTTATATCAACAAAGTTAATCATTCAAATAAAGAAACAATAAAGTAGGGCGTCATATCTTGCCGTAGCTTTCACTTGTACTTGGAGCTATATAATGCTATATTATTATTATTATTATTATTATTATTATTAATGCTACAAGTTTTCACAATATAAGAGGATTAATCTATTGTCGGTTGCGTATAAATAATTAATTTTAAATGCAAAACGTGTCATAGGAATGTATTATTGTAATGTGATGAATGATGATGATATACGTATTACAGGAGAAGTTTTATCAATTATAGTATATATTACGTGATAATAAATATTATTTTGTCATAATGTAATCTTAAAAAAAATAATAGCGATAATAACTCTATTGGAGTTTGCTTAATTAATTATAAAACAAAACTCAGTAGCATGTAATTTTAAGTTGTCATTAGAGGCCAGAGAACAAGAGAAAGAAAGAATAGGGGAGAGAGTTTAAAAAAATAAAATAAATTGACACCCCAAAACTTAAAGCTCTATAATTCGGGATTAGATTTATCATTGGATGAACTACATTGCAAATATTGACCTCAAAAAAAATAAAAAAATACAATATATACAACTAGGTTGTGAACAGTCAACCATTGTATTGTAAAAATTGGATAGGCTCGATCTATATTCATTTGACTAGTGCCTCCTAAAACGATCTACTAAATTCATCGAGTTGTTCAAAATGATCAAAACGGCCAACTATTTGTGGAATTCTTGGTTGACTCTTTGTTCAATGCTCATTTGGTCAAGTGCTTCCAAGTACATCATGAGTTAAATCGGTACCAACGAATAACCAACCCGCAATGAATAGGGAAGGCATAGTAATGCTATGAATGACCTAATATCGAATATTGGTAATGGAATCAGCAAAGAACGTTCTCCTATACTTCCAGACATGCTGAGTTCCTCATATTCTTGTACAATCAAAGACCGTTGATTCCGTAGAAGATGCGATCAATAAAAGGCAATCACTGAAATTGAATCTTTGTAGGATCGTCAATATTGTACCGAAGGCATCTTTAGAGTATACCGAATCAATATAATAGCAACGCAATTTGAATCAATATCGAAAGAAAGTGCTAAATAATTTATTTTTTCCTTTTTTTTACCTGTTGATGTAAAATGATGTTGTATTTAATAGAAAATCCTTACAATGAAAGAGATTATTATATTTTCACAATTTTAAGTAGATGCTAGATTTAAAATTTTCCTTTTCATGGTTGTAGACACTATTTTTGTAAAAATCCCATTTGTTTTTTCTCTTAAGTTAAAATAGTTATTAAAGGTCTCTCTCCATTTATATAATAGTATAAATAATAAAACATAAATTCTTTCCATTCAATATGCATACTTTAGTGACACTTCTTCGGTTAATCGATGTTGGGAAAAAGCAACATTTATTTGGACTATGTTAGGTGCACTTGTTACTTGGCATATGAAAAAATGTGACATTTTGTGAGTACCTAACAAGATAGCTTTTTACTTACTTTTTACTTTACTTTACTTGGCATATTAAAAAATGGTGTAGTTATCTCAACACCGGTGACTCGAGAGGGACCAATTGGCTACCGGCGGAATGCGATGTCTCCATAAGAAAAGGTTGGTTTTGGCATAAATCACAAGCACCAAAAAAGCTAAGTGAACTACTTGAAATCTACTACAATTCAGTCGGAAGAAATTGCCTTTTCCTACTCAATGTGCCACCAAACACAACCGGTTTGATATCCGAATCCGACATCCAAAGATTGAAGGAACTTAGAGGAGCGATCGACTCAATATTTTTGTCAAATTTAGCCGAAAAATGCACCCTTTATGCTAGTAGCCAACGAGGGGGTGAAAATGATGGTTTCGGCCCTCAAAACGTGCTTGACAGTGACCATTTGTGGACGTATTGGGCTCCTAGAAAAGAAGAGAAAGAAAACTATTGGATCGAATTCAGGGCTAAAACGGGGAAAATTACGTTCAATGTGGTTAGGATACGAGAAGCGATCGGATTAGGGCAGAGGGTCAAAAAACATGAAATTTACGCAGATGGGACAATGGTTGCAAATGGAACCACGATAGGGTACAAGAGACTTCATAGGCTGGAAATGGGACTTGTTCATGCCTTCAATGTGAGGGTCAAGATTGTTAAAGCAAGGGGAACTCCTTTGATCTCTTCCATAGGGTTCCATGTTGATCCCTTTTGGAATCCAGAAGTAAATGTGACAAGGGTCCACTAGAATAAATAGCCATTTTTTCTGCAGGTTTGAGGGCCTATTTGGTACTCATTGTCACGCCCAAACAATTCGAGTACACACGAGTGCATCCAGGAGCGAGACAAGGGCGTGGAGATTCCAGAAGATTCTCTCAATACTTAGAATATTTTTGACCTTCTAAATGGGCATATTTGTAAATAGCACTTTAGAAGGTTCCAGGGGTAAGTAAGGGTCATATTTGTAAAAACTCCATGAGTAGGTAGAAGCGTATCGTAGCCGTTAGATCAAATGCATCTCCACCCTTCATTGGAGAGGAGAACAACTATAAATAGGGGACTACTTCTCATTTGTAAATCACCAAGCAAGTCTTGAGTGAGTAGAGAATACAAAGGAGTATTGGGGAAATCCTATTGTGTTCTTGTTCTCTTGTGTCATTTTTCTAAGTCTTTCACACACAAGCACGTTCGGGAGAGGCTGACTTAGCTAGTTCGCAAGGGGCGACAAGGAGCTAAGTGCCGCACGGGAGCTTGGAAGGTCTAAGTCCGTGACAAGTGGTATCAGAGCCAGGTTTGGATTTGGTGTGTGAAGAAAGGAAAGTGATGGCTAAGCGTGGAGAGAACACCTCAAACTCGGTGGCGGAGGAGCGCGAGGGGCCTCTATGAATAAAGACCAGGCCATTCGTGGACAAAGCAAGAGCGAGGAGCGTCGAGCTTTGGTGACGAACCTTGTTAGGCTTGAGGAACGCATGGGACGAGCCGAGCATTCTCTTGAAGAGTTGGAGAGACATGTGTTAGGACAGCTCGAAACACATAAAACAAGCACATTCGAGACCGAAGCTGCAAGGGAAGTCGTGATGGAAGATATGGTGACACGTCTTGCAAAATTGGAAGCCGAGAGGACCGAAATGTGGGAGGCCATCGGTGCAATACTCAAGGGATATGAAGAAGTTCGAGAGGAAGTAGCCTTATGTCGGAAAGCTGCTATGAGTGGAGGCAGTGGTGTAATTGAGGTGGGACCAAGGATTGAACATCCGAGACCCAACAAGTTCGATGGCAAGCGAGATGCTCAAGTCTTTGATAACTACTTGTGGGAGATGAAGTCCTACTTCAAGACTCTAAACATTACTGATGAGGCAACAAAGGTACAAACTGCTTCTCTGTACCTCACAGAAACTGCTACTCTATGGTGGCGTAGGAAACAGGCCGACATAGCGCGGGGGGCTTGCCAGATCGATACGTGGGATGACTTCGAGAGGGAGCTGAAACGTCATTTTTACCCAGGGAACGTCATCTATGAAGCAAGAAAGAAGCTGAGAGAGTTGAACCAGCACCGGGCTATACCAGAATATGTGAACGAATTACAAAGGTTGATACTTCTGATTCCGAGCATGAGCGAGGATGACAAGCTATTCTACTTCATTGATAGACTTCAAACATGGGCAAAGCGAGAAGTACAACGGAGGAACGTTGCAACGCTAGACGAGGCCATTGCTGCAGCTGAGTGCTTAACCGAGGACCAGTGGGGTAAGCACAATTCCGATGAACCTAAAGGCGAACAAGAAGTTACTGAGCTTGAAGATGAGGAAGAGTACCCGACCAAGGTTGGGAGGAAACGGGAAGGTAAGGCAAATCACCTGCTGTCAGGTAAATCAGGGCCCGAAGAGACGAAAGGAAGCTCCATACCTTGAGGCAGATGTTACGTGTGCAAAAGGCATCATTTGATGAGAAACTGCCCAAAGTTGGGGTCATTGAGTGCTCTAGTGGCAAGGTGTGAAGCAAGCTCTAGCAGCGAGGAGGCGGATGTGAGATGCATTGGGGCTATACAACAGTTGAATGCCATCAGTGTGGAGAATGGGGTGGAGACAACACGAGAGGGGTTGATACTTGTGGAAACACAAATCAACAAAATGACTACCAAAGCAATAGTGGATACTGGGCCTACGCACAACTTCATCAGTGAGGATGAAGCAAGGAGGTTGGGCCTTCGTGTCTCAAGGAGAGAAGGGTGGCTCAAGACAATTGGTGTGGGAGCCAAGTCCATCAAGGGTACAGTACGAGGCTTAGAGCTTCAATTGGGTACATGGAAAGGCCAGGTGGATTTCTCAGTTATACCTATGAAGGAACACCGAGTGGTGCTAGGACTAGATTTCATGAGGAAGAGACAAGTCATTCCTATGCCATTCCGGGGTGTCATTTGCATTCTCGACGCAGGGAAGTTCCACATGGTTCCAATCCTCGATGAAAAAGAAATGAACGTTTGCGGGACGAGAGCTGAACAACAACACTTATCAGCCATGCAACGCGTCAAGGAGAAGACAATGATCAGGCGAGAGGAGAGCATCATGGATCAGTTCGAATCGGATAGAGGGCCGAGCTGGAAACGAATGCCACCAATGGGGCCAGAGAAATTACGGGACTTGAAGGCTTGCTTGGAAGCATGTTTTCTAGGGATACGACAACGGACAAAGAGGCGCCATCACCGGAAGAAATTCCAGGCGCAGGTCCCCGACTCTATGCCGACGAGGGCGTCGCCACATTGGGTGTAGGAAAATGTCGCGCCCCGACAGTTTGAACATGCACGGGCGGATTCAAGAAGGAAAGCCGTATGGGCGGAACCAAGGGAGAGAGACGCACGGGCAGATCCAAGGGAGAGTCAGGGGCATAACTCTATGACGACGAGGGCATCGTCGAATTGGGTGTGGAAGAATGTCACGCCCAAACAATTCGAGTACACACGAGTGCATCCAGGAGCGAGACAAGGGCGAGGAGGTTCCAAAAGATTCTCCCAATACTTAGAATATTTTTGACCTTCTAAATGAGCATATTTATAAATAGCACTTTAGAAGGTTCTAGGGGTAAGTAAGGGTCATATTTGTAAAAACTCCATGAGTAGGTAGAAGCGTATCGTAGCCGTTAGATCAAATGCATCTCCACCCTTCATTGGAGAGGAGAACAACTATAAATAGGGGACTACTTCTCATTTGTAAATCACCAAGCAAGTCTTGAGTGAGTAGAGAATACAAAGGAGTATTGGAGAAATCCTATTGTGTTCTTGTTCTCTTGTGTCATTTTTCTAAGTCTTTCACACACAAGCACGTTCGGGAGAAGCTGACTTAGCTAGTTCGCGAGAGGCGACGAGGAGCTAAGTGCCGCACGGGAGCTTGGAAGGTCTAAGTCCGTGACATCATGCTTTAATTTGTCTTTTTAGGCTGCTTGTTAATGTGCATTATTGAAGGAAGTCGTAAAAGCTGCCCATAGTACAATTATATGGAACATAATGGTTTTGTAAAACAGTATATCGAGTTCTCATGCTTTTCATTTTAATTAAAAGAAAATAAAAAAGAATCCTATTGGCTAAGCATTTTAGGGCGCAACAATATCATTGCATCTTTGTGCAATTCCATTTTAGGGCGCAACAATATTTTTCATACCTTTTCTGAGGACCCAAATGTAGTGGACCTCCAAGTGCTCACAAAAGTCTCACCATACAGATGCCATGCCCAATCTTCAACGCGGGAAATATAACGAACCAATTGTTTTTCTCATTTTTCCAGAAATATCAGGAAAATTTTATTCAACACGACCGACATCGTACCTATAAAAATACATATTGGTTGCATGTTTTGTCCCAACCACACACACACCAAAAAAAAAAAGGAAAAAAGGGTGCTTCTTTCATGACACATTTCATACATAGATAAAAAACACTACTATACTGGACATTTTTCCATCGTAGCGTAGCTCACTGAAATAAGGAGATGCTAATACATCTACTGGAATTCAGTTGGCGATTCGGGTAGTAGGGCGAAGATGAAGGCCCCCATCGATCTGCAGCGTTAGCATTGTTCTATAGTGCACAGGTTTGCTTTCATCAGCCAACGTAAACGCGAAGGCACTCAGCAAAACCGAAGCAAAAACTTTCATCTGCCTATAAGCAAACTCTTTTCCCAGACAGATCCTTGGCCCTGCCTGCATATACACACAATTTAGCTTCAAATAATCACGATCCCAATTCACCAAAAACTGAGCAAGAAACTTTTACTTAGGCGGGAAAAAATTATTTTTCGTAAAATATAGGTCATTTCTATCATGTTAGGGGCAAAATTCTCAAATTTTGATAAAAATGCATACAAAATATAGCAGCTCTACACTAACTTACTTTTTTTGTTTCTTCCATTTTCACTGAGGAAATATCGCTTATCTTTCCTGATATTTTAGACCATAACTCAAGGCAAAAAGGAAAGAGAAAAATGCACAATTTTACCTGAAAAGCTGTGAATTTAAAGGAGCTTTCTTGTTGGAAGACTCCATTTTGATCGAGCCATCTCTCAGGCCTGAACTCCTCTGCATCTTCCCCCCATAAAGATTTCATCCTGCCCATAGAGTAAGGTACGTACGACACCAAATGCCCTTTCTTAATACTGAACCCGTCTGGGAACGTGTCGTCGGAAAAACACATCTTCCCATCCTGGTGAACAAAATGAGCAATAATCACAACGCCCTCCCCTGTAACTATATATAATTACAGAAATTTCCCTCTTATTTCCAAAATTACGCATACCTCCCTTGTAACTTATTTTCACCTTGCAGTTATCCCATTTTATTGATCATCAGTTTTAGTTAAATGATAATTCAAATCTTAGTAAGCTTTCCAAATTGTTCCACCATGTACTTATGCGAGTTTCTCAACAAATTTTTGCAGTTTCCATAAATTTACTAATGATTGTTACAGCCTTACAGGGGAGGTCAATGGATTTTGAAAATTGTAAGTTATGCATTTTGAAACATAAGACCCCTATATCAACACATTTCTTTGCATTTAAAAGTCTGTTTGATACTTATTAGATTTCCTAGAATAGATCATTACCGCTGGGACGGCAGGGTATAGTCTGAGAGTTTCACTCAGAGTGGCATGGAGAAGCTGCATTTTATCAAGTGCTTCTTCAGTAATACTCTGTGCTATCTCATCAATGCTCGAATGTTCTTTAAGCTTTGCCGCTTCACGCACCTCATTGACTATCTTTTCTTGTATGAGAGGGTGTTTGCACATCATGTAGAAGAACCAAGAAAGAGTGCTAGCTGTTGTGTCTTTCCCGGCAATTATAAAGCTTAGTATGATATCCTTCAAGTACTTGGGATCCGTTTCGTTCATCTCCAGAAACCTTGACAGGATATCTCCTTTATTCACCTATCATTCACACCCATTCAGTATTGCAATGCCATTATGTGATACTCGTTACGGACGAAGTAGAAAATGAAAAAAATGAACAAGTCGTAAGTTTTGGCTAAAGAACTCAATGGGTATTCCTTTAGGATGAGTTATTTATAGCCCAATCTCGAATGAATCTTGTGTTCAATGGGCTCGTGTCCCTAGGGTGTGACTCGTCATCACACCAGAACACACACTCACACTCACACAAAGGTTGTTTACTCTCACGTCCAATGTGCTCGCAGGCACTAGGCATGAAACATTATCATGCCAAAAGCACACACACCAAGAGTTTGTTGATTCTTGCGCCCAGTAGACTGATCGACTGAGGGCGTGGCACATCATCATACTAGAAACACACACACACACGCAAACATAGAGTTGGCCTATGGTGTGACAAATTATCATATCAGAAACACACGCACGCGTGCGCGCACAAATAGAAAAGTTGTTTAGACTCACGGGTTGGTCTTCTTTAGGTTTGCTCGTCTGTTCAATCTTGCTTTGAATAACCTTGTAGACGAATCCATCTACAACTTTCATACATTTCTTCAATGTGGCCTCTGATCCAATGTTGAGAAACTTTTTGATTGGCCATGATATATCCACATATCTATAACATGTCATCTCACTTGCTTCGTCAAAAGCTTTGGAGAATTGTGATCCTTCATTTGTTCCACGCATGCTGTTTAGATCAACACCGAGCACAACCTTGAAAACCGAGTCTAATGCAGATTTCATGAACATATCCTGAAAAATAGATTGGTTGGCATAAGAACTGATTATATTTTTTCTGAATTAGCAAAAGGGAATAATTACTTGAATTTCTATAATCTGATTTGACGCCACAGCTGCAGAGACTAAGCGAGCAAGTTTAGCTGCATTGGTCTTGAATACACCACTACTGAACTCCCTTAGGTTTCTAGTGGAGAATTCGTAACTCGACATTTTTCTTTGATGTCGCCACTTGTCGCCATCGACTGTAAAGATCCCATCTCCTAGTAGACCTTCCAAAATGTCATGGTGGAACGACCCCTGCGAAATTCAAAATTTTCAGGCAAATTGAAAATTGAAAATTGAAAATTCTGAGAAGTTGGTTTTCAACCAGAGCATGGAATTTCAACTTTTTGGGGCGCGAAATTAATTTTTCACGAAATAAGGCAGTTTTGTCCTGAGAGAGCAAAATTTTAAACTTAAACAAATATAGATACACACTACGACCTTATATGCACTTCACGAGGGACGACTGCTCTATGAACCCTCCTCGCTCCGTCCCCGTCTCCATGTGAAGACGAATTACCATTTTCTCTTAGTGTAAGTGTGACTTTTTTCTTTCTTTCTTTCTTTCGAGCCCCCCCCCCCCCCCCCCCCCCCCCCGCTTTTCTTTATATGATCAAATAAAGATGAAGTTCATCTGACTACTTTATTACCACCAAAGTTATGTTAAAAGAATGCCCAAATGTACTAAATCACAACAAAACATACGAATTGAACACAATTGTTTCTGCCCAAAAATTATAACAGCAATACCCTTAATGGATATCTTCACCCTTTCATCAAGTCCTCAACAATATGCTAAAATTAATTGACCTAGAACTCAAAAAAGGGAAATATTCAATCCCAGATAGAACATGGGCTTACAGAAACTATAGAACACACACACACACACACACACACACACACACACACACGGAGAAACTGAAAAAAGGAGTTACCTTGCCATAGTTTGCAAAGTTAGTTTTGAGGAAGTACTCAACATTTGCAGGATCCGAAGTGAAAATTTCGGTGTTGTCGAGATAAAGGATTCTGAAAGTTGTGTTCTTGCGAGTGAGATCAGTGAGGTAGTCGTAGAGATTCCTGAAATTGAGCAGCAGATGAAATATTGTGCCCCCGACAGGGTGGTACTTTTTCTTCTCCTTGTTTGCTGATAATCTTAGCAAAATCTTGATTACACATATTGCAAGAGCAGCAACTAGAGCTGTAAGAAGAAGGGGATTACTAAAGGGAATATCCATATTCAAGGTAATCTTTTGGGCGTGTCCATATAATGTTTCTTGTTATTACACATATATAGTCTATGGGCTCATGAGTTTTTTCTTGAGTGGAAAACCAGGGGAGTGGGTGGGTGGGACGTATGCTGTATGCGTATACACAAATATAATATATATATATATATATACATATATATATATATAGAGAGAGAGAGAGAGAGAAGACCGTGTGTAAAGAATCTTGACACTGTCAACTCAAAAAACTTCATCAAACTGCTCCTAGTCTTCCATCCTTTAACTTTTTCTCCATATTTTGGAGTTATTAAACTAGGATACCAAAGCTGATTGATAAAATGGACATAAAAGAATTAAAAAGTGGAGAAGGGGTTATGAAGAGCTGAAGGCCAAGACTTAAAACAGAGTAAACGATCAGCTTTGCAAGTAGCAAATAGAACAGGGGCCCCTCAACTCTTAGTGCGAGGTGGAATGATGAGCAATCACCTGATCACATGATACCACTTTATTGACTTTCTTACATAAAATTATCATCTGGGCTTTCTTCTGTTTTTGGTATAGCTTGCAACTTCGGTGTGCTTGCCGAATACAAAAATAAACTGAGATATTCGCAAAGTTTGAAAACACATATATACCAACTAGTTTAAATTCTATCGCATTTTTAAGTTATTTAAAAAAAAAAAAAGAAATATTGAAACACAATATAAGGCATAATCTGTATAATTAGTTTCATATATAAACTATGGTACCAAAACACTCGATTCATTAAGTATTAAAATCAAACAAAAGACAGAATTACAGGACAAAAAATTGTTTTCAGTTAGACTTGCTAACACTTGCAACACCCAATTATGGTTAGAGAAACAGGGGA
This sequence comes from Petrea volubilis, assembly GCA_026212405.1. Lineage (NCBI taxonomy): Eukaryota > Viridiplantae > Streptophyta > Magnoliopsida > Lamiales > Verbenaceae > Petrea > Petrea volubilis. The sequence goes on along the minus strand of CM047883.1, from coordinate 19,740,225 downwards.
TCTATCATTCATCATCTATTACCTATCATGAATCTTGAAATGTTACTAGTTACGACCAAAGAAAACCCTTAAATTTGTTGGCCTGCCTTGACTTCCATGACCTTAGCCCGAGCAAGTAACTGAGCTCTCTTATTTCCAGAAGGATGAGTAGCAACACAATCACCACCAGAAACACACCCCGCCAACTTCTTGTACACATCGGGAACTACTCCTGACAATCCGCTTACATCTCCATCCTGCCATAAATTAAGACAAACAAATTGTTGTAGATACATATACATGCACTGAAAGAGCAATGTTAACAAAAACAGAGACCAAGAATGTCACGCCCTAAGGGCCACAGTCCTGTTGAACACAATAAAGATTGCCTCCGAACTCACCAAGATTTTCAATACTTAGTCGCTGTGAATTGGGGTATTACAAAGTTTATATTCAGATCATAACACATAAACAACAGCAATCATCCCACACCAACCAAAGATAAGCTAAAAGACCAATCTTGCAGTTACAAATATCCTCCGGAGAAGAAGGAAACCTTCGGAAGATATTTGACATTGTGTTGGCAATTGCAGGCACAAAAAGACGGTACAAAATCACTTGAAACAAATCGCTGTCGCTGCCTCAAGTCAAAATGTGTTCTGCATATTGTCTTGCCACTGCATGACCAACCTAGATATGTATCAAGCCAACAACAAATGCAAATTTCATATATATCCCAAGAAAACCAACTAATATGATTATGAAATACCTGATGGCCAAAATTGTAGCATTAATCTCATGGGACTCTCTGAAATGATGGAGCAAACCAGTGACAACAACGGCAAACAAAAAGAACCAATGACAATTGAAGGCTCCAAATGCCTCGTCTCCGGTTTCTCCTCTTCGCCATAAAGTCTCCGACACTGTTCAACCCACTCATCATCAAGATCATTCTCATTACGCCAATTATCCGCAATGCCCATTTCGGCGGCTCAAAACTCCGACCAAGTGGCAATGTCGTCTCTGGCTTATCCGGAATGGCTCTGTGCAAAGCTCCAATTATATCCCTGCTGTACTCTGAACCTTCACGCTCTCCGGATGAAGTGGGGGCAGTATTTTCTCTTTGAACTCAGATTTAATGCGCTCAAAATGAGTCTCTCCGAGATGTTTCTCGAGATCACGAGATAAAAGCACAGAATGCCTTCCTTTTTTTTTTTTTTTTTTTGGGGTGTAAGGTACAATCTCATCGTTTGAAAGGTAATACAAAGAACCCAGAGTCATATCATACAACCCAACAGAGTCACATAATCGGAAGAACAAGTTCTTGGAATAGATTCTTGAATGGGGTTTCCGGGCAGTGAATCAATATTTGAAGTGTAGCTGCGAACAGTTATGATCTTCTTCTGTACCAACCCATGATATCAATCAAAACTGCAGATGAGATCATTCAGAACAAAGAAGTGATAATTTGAGCGAAAACCGGTGTAGAAAAGACGTTTGAAGAGAGAGAGAGAGAGAGAGAATGTGAGAAGAAGAAAATGAAATACTGAACGTTCTCATTAATGTAAATAATCTGCGCCCTTCTGTATATTTTCTAGGGTTACGTGAAGACTGAAGAGGAAGGAAGAGTGAGTAAATGTATTTGTTTTTAACTTTGATATGCGGTAGATTATATATAAAAGTACTACAATTTGATCGTACAAAGAACTGATGAAAATATATTTTTAAAACAATATAATGATATATAATTTTGATAGTATTAGTCTCTTTGTTTGTTGAATTATCAACTTTCATATTAGAGTCGCAACAGATAAATTCATCAACTTTGCTCAATTCAGTTACAGTGCAGTCAAAGTCAAAATCTTTTACTTGTGATAAATGATAAGTGATAGTTTTTCATTATTAAAAGAATACAATATATATATATATATATATATATATTATTTTAGTTTTGTTAAAGTAGAATATGTGAAAATAGTTTTGAAAAATAAGTTACAGTTTTATTTTAAGAAATAAATAAATTTCGATTTTCAATAATGATAATAATAACAATGAGTTAAAGTGGCTAAGCATCTGGAACCATTCGAGCCACTTTCGAAGCTTTAAATGTAATCCCATCCCACAAAACAAATTATTGTTCGGAACAAATCCAAAGAACGCGCGATGCATTTAGAATATGCAACTCAATTTGAAAGAATAACAAGGATGCCAGTGGAGTACGTAGTTACTGAACAAGAATTATAAACCAAAAGTGAAAAATCCCAATACATGCGACAGGAATATATATATTACTGATTCAATTACAATTAATACCAAAAAGATTTTAACACTTTCTTCATCATCGCCAAAATTTCTATGCCATTGGCATGCTACTGCTCTCTATCGATCAGTTTCAGGTTCTGCAAAACCATTAGAGTAGCTTACCACCTGCCCCTTCCACCTCGACCTCGTCCACCAACACCATCTCTTCCACCTCCACCACCACGACCTCCTCTACCACCACCAGAACCTCTAGTGAATTTATCATTTCTCCTATCAGAATATCCGCCCCTCCCACCTCGCCCACCAGAGGGCCTACCATCTCTCCGGTCAGAGTGGCCACCACGTCCACCACCTCCAAATCTCCCCCCTCTTGCCTGGTCTCGTTCCTGCAAACGAGGCAGTGAGTTTACAGCCTCTAACTTTATACCAGCAGCATTTTTTGAGCCTGCAACCCCACATACCAACAAAGTTATAACACATTTCGGTATTACTAATTTACCTTTAACTATAATTTTCTGAAGATCAAATAGTGCTACCGCATGTCCAAATTGGCAAGTTGTATATTTCAACCATTTGTTGAATATGAAACCATCTTCAAACTTACCAGTAAGGAAGAAGTCCAGATCATCAGCAGCCACATCAAACACTGCACCTTTCCCATCAGCAGTCAAAGCAAGGCCCTTAATTGATTCGACCTTGTCTTCAGGTAAAAATCTTCGGAGAAGCCCAAAAACAAAGCTGACATGACAGGGTATTAAATTTAAAGTTAGGATTTAGGAAACAAATGGAAGGACCTTAGGACACATTAATGAACGAGCTTGGCTACTTCTCCAAGTGCGTCACCATATTTGTCTCATAATAAACCAATTGCACTGCTTCATCAATATCATCATAGTCTCCTAGCAAGACTCTTACCCCGGCAACTGAGCTCATATGTTATTGTTGGTGTTTTAAATAATGAAGTTAGTTATGTGATAACAACATGGAACTTTGATAAGATCATAGGAATTTTGGGTTTGTAACCAAAGTATGAGTTTGGTGGATCAATTCCACATTCTCACAGTAAAATCTGGATTCGTCCTCCAAACAATAAAACCACATGAAACCACTAGATGTCGATTCTCTTGTCCTCTATCTCCCATGCAAGTAGTTAAGTAGGCTCTCGACTAAGTAAGCAAGTCAATGCAATGACTTCATATTATTCCCAGATAAATAGGCAAAAATAAATGAGTAAAATAAAATGAGCTTCAAGCACTCACGATGGTGTGTAAATGGGCCGTCCACACTCGATAAGGACAGTAACATAGTTCTCCATTGAAGTGAGAAGCGACCGATTCTTGATCTCTGTATAACCCTGCAGAAAACCTATGTGAACTACCGAGTAACTTATGTTTTCAGTAAAACATGAGAAGTAAAGACCTACAGCTGTGTTGGCCAGTGCCTTTGCAAGTAGTTCAGCTGGGGATAGCACAGATGAGTTCAGTAGATCTTCAGCAGCAGCCATAAATACTGGTATGACGCTACATGTTTTTGAGTATAATATCAATATCTTGGACTACAGTGAGAAATATTTCTTTAGAAACTGTGCACATATAGTATACCTATCAGAGATCTCAGCGATTCTTTCAGCAGCTTCTGCACCAGCAGCTTTAGCAATATCAGCTGGCTGAGGAGCTGATATGTGTTCAAATTTTACCCCTGACTCTCTTTCTATCCTAGAAAAGTTTGACTTCCTTGGATCATAAAGCATTACAGCAACACCAGTTTTCCCTGAAGAAAACAGCAATATGGTTTTCAAATCAAATGAACTGGGAAACAATCTTTCAGAGTTCAAATAGAGGATAAGTATCAGATGTTTACCTGCTCTCCCTGTCCTTCCAGACCGATGAATGTATGCCTCTACATCACGAGGTGGCTCACACTAGAGCACAATGAATATATTTATTAGTCATGTCAAATTAGAAGGCAACATAAGCATCACTATCAAAAACTAGCGTGCATGCGTTGCTCAAGAGAAAGAAGTAAAAACCTGAATGATTAGCTGGACATCATCAATATCCAGCCCACGTGCAGCCACATTTGTAGCTACAAGGGTTGAAAATTTCCCAGATCTAAATCCAGAAAGTGTGACCTGAAGGTACCAGGAGCAAACAATATTAGGATGTTCACGGCTTCTATAGTGCCTCCTCCCAACATTTTGCTTTAACTTATCAAGTTTCATTTTCACAAAAGTTCACCACAGTTCAACTTTCAAGCAGAATATTATAACAGCAATTGTAGCACGGCATTCTAGTGCTGAAGCCCCAAGACGTCCATTGGACCTTAAAGCAAGATTTTTGAATGTATAGTAACATTTAATGATAATAGATCATGTACCACAAGACATAAATGTCAAGAGGACGATGAGATGATAAATACCAAACAAGACAAGACGCCATACCAGAACCCTACCTCACGTGTAGCCTGTTGTATGTCCCCATGCAGAGCACGTGCTCCAGGTAGTAATCCTGCCAGTATGGATGCAGAATCTTTGGTCTCCGTAAAAATAATAGTGCGGCCTCCACTGATACAACCAGAGGGGAGAGAGAGAGAAAGAGTTGTCAAATGAAATTGAAATATCTGAAAATCATAACCATGTGATAGGCTACTATAGCTAGAAGCTAACTAACCTACTATAGCAGTGAATGATATCAGGAATAAGTTGGGATCTGGCAGAATTAGAGCAAGGAAGAACTATATGCCTCACACTGGTACTAGCCTTCATTTTCTCATTCCCAACAAGATCAGCTGTTCTTTTATCTGGTTTTAGAAATTTAGCAGCAATCTGGCAGCACAAAGTACTGGTCATGCTCAAAAAATAAACAAAGAAATAAAAGAAGATCACCAATCAAGGTTCTAAGTGAAGACATGATACTTATAGGAATTTAAAAACATACATGCTTCACCCAGTCTGGCAAAGTGGCACTGAAAAGAAGTGTTTGGACTTGGCCTGCGTCCTCTACCTTGCCTTCATATTGAATAATCAAAAGGTTACAATTACTAGTGAATAAGCATGAACCACCATGATTCCAACCAATACAAAAAATTAGAGCACAACACCTCTCCCACAAATAATTCCCAACACTTGGGCACTGATGCAGGAGTAAAAACAAAAGACTAAGATAATAAAAATTAGATAGCAGAGAACTTCATCATATACTTCACTCATCACATACCTAGAATAAGTTCAACATCTTCAACAAAGCCCATCCTCAACATTTCATCTGCCTCGTCAAGTACTCGGAACTTTAGAGCACTCAAGTCAATATTCCCTCTCTCTATGTGATCCTACACCATAAGAATTTAGGAAACCAATAGCTAAACGCATTGCATTGTGGAATTATAAGTAAAATATTTAGACAATACAACTACTGAAGCATGCCTTAATGCGGCCAGGCGTGCCAACTACTACGTCCACACCTCTTTTCAATTGAATCTGTTGTGGCTGGTAGGGAGAACCCCCATACAGACAACACGATTTCAACCCTAACGCTCCACCATAGACCTCAAAGTCAGAAAACACCTATGATAAAATAAGGGAATGAAAACTAGAAGGAAAGATATGACCAAAAGGTTTTTAGAAAACAAAAAGAACTGCCATGCAATCGACTATTAACAGATACAATACCTGTGTAGCCAGTTCTCTAGTGGGTAAAAGTACAAGAACACTCGGTGCCCTTCCATACCCGGTCTTTCTCAATGTTCTTGTAAGCCCATTTGTCAAAGATTCCAATATGGGCAACACAAAAGCCAGCGTTTTACCCTGACAAGATTCAAAAAGAATAAAATAAAATACAGTTGTAAAAACAAACAAGCAAAAAAGCAACATAGGCTTGAAACACTCAGGGGGTTCGGAATGCTCTACGCATTAGGAAATAGTAATACTAATCCAACACCCAAATTTGAAAAGACAATATGGAATAATGCATCAGTAACATTGGCACTTAACTAATGACTTCTCACTGTTTAATCAGTAACCATGAGACCCTTGATCCACATTCATAGATAATTTACATCTTAATGGAGTCCAATAGCTGTTCAGATCGTAGCAACCGGTGTAAGACAGCCCCTATTCTCTAACATTATCTTATTTTTAGTGAAGAAATTTAAAAACTACTACAATACCAGCATAAAAGCTGATCCCCCAATTCCACAAAAACATGGAATCATGATCCAACATTTCCTTTTCTAAACCAAACCCTGAGATTTACATATTGACCACAAAGAAAATGCACGTTGCAAAAAGCGTGGATCATATCATTAAATTGCTCAAGAAAATCTTGTTGTAAAAAACTCGCCTAACCTGACCAGTGCGCGCCCTCCCAACCAAATCGGAGCCATCAAGAACGGTGTTAAACGTCATGGCCTGAATCGGAAACAGAGACTCGATCCCCTTCTCCTTCAGGGCCACCCTCAACGGCTCCGAGATCCGGAAATTCAAGACCGAATTAGGGTTTTCATCGACCTCAAATTTCTCCTCCACATTTCTGCGGAATCTCATCTTCTTCTTCCTCTTGCTCGGATTCATTGGCTCCCCCATCTCCCAACTAGTCTCGTTCCTCTCCAACTCACTGTCATCACTGTCGATTTTCCAAAGCCTTTCGCTTCAGTTCTTTTCTCTTTTTTTGTAGGTCACCATAATTAGAATCAGGCTCGGAGGTTAGTTTGGTCATTCTGTTGGACATTTTTCCCCCTTTTTGATCTTTTTCTCAACGGGGCTTGAGTCGTCCACAATTTTCGGAGCTTCAGCCTTGTTCAGTTTCTTCGGAAGATTCAGATTCTGCTCCAACAACCCAAGGCATGGCAATATATATCGATACATACTCTCTCTGTCTGTCTCTCTCTCTCTCTCTCTCTCTCTCTCTCTCCCCCCCCCCCCCCCCCATGTTAATATCTGTATGTATATGCTGTGTGGCAGTGAAGCGCAGTGAGCAGCAGAGAAGAAAGAGGAGGGAAAGGATTTGGCGCCTGCGAGTTTATAGGTATGGTGGCGGGGAGATTTTGCCCGTTGGATGTAAATGCAGGACCCTCCATTTTCACTGGCTGCCGTTGGATTTGTCAAGTTCAAGTTTGACAATTTTTGAATCTATAAATAAATAAAATATAGAGATATTGGGCGGTTCTTTTTTTTTTTTTTGAAAATTAATATTGGGCCTTATTTGATGACTCAATTTTTGAATACAAGCATGTTCATAGAATGCTTCTATTCTTTTGGGCTGGCTCATTTGTCTTAAAATAAATACTCTATTGTTTTGGTTAGGGCTGTCAATGGATCGGATCTGGAGCAAATCAGTGCAATCCGGATCCGAATTCGATTACAAGGACCGACTACCGAATCCGACCCGAAATCCTATAGGATCTTTAGTCTTTATTCCGAATCCGAATTCGGAATAAATCTGAGATCCGATAAAAAAATCCGATCCGATCCGATATGACAAAAAAAATTTATGCTTGAACCAAAAATTAAATAATAAAAAATTCTTTAATATATAAATATATAAACGTGTAAAAATATATATTATATATAAGAGATCTTTAATAATTATGCACCATATTTAATTTTTCATTTAATGACAATATATATTTAGAATTATATATAAATACGTTTATGTATAATATATTTAGTAAAGATCTCTAATAACTATAGAGATTATTAGTTGTTTATTTAATGATAGTATATAATAGATATCTCTAATAACATATCCTATATGTGTATATATATGGTGCATGTAATAGAGATCTTTAATATATAGACTAATTAATTCGTATTCTATAAAAAAAAATGCCTCTTTATGTTAAAAATAAAATTAAATAATGTAGAAAAATATTTTAGAATATGTATGAAAACTATATAATGTTTTGTTAAAAAAAAGTACCTTAAAAATTAATAAATAATATATTATTAATTACAATGACATATACATTACATTGAAGTATCTTTATTACTATTGTAATATATATAATGTATAAATTTAATATAATATAATATAAAAATTCGGATTCGGATCTTTAACGGATCGGACTCATTGAATTCCAAATCCAACCCATTTATTTCGGATTACGGATATTTGCTATCGGATCTGACCCATCGAATATTTTAATCGGTCGAATATACTAAAATTCGGATCGGACTCGGATCGGATTCGGATTAAAATCCGCTCCATTGACAGCCCTAGTTTTGGTAATTTAAAATAAATACTAGCACCAACTTAGCGACTCCAAAAATATAAATTATTGGGATCAAAAACATAAATATCAATTATGGGGTCAAATTATATAATTATAATATATATACAACACACATATTTACTATATATTTTTTTTTTTTTAGTGGGATCAGGAGAACCCACTCGTCTTCATGTGGAGTCGCCCGTGATAATACATATGACATTTTTGTACAACAAAATAAGATTTATTGTAAGAAATTAAAAAGATTTCCATATGTAATGTAGAGCTTATGAACTCACATATAATTTTTAAGTTTGTATTAATTAAATTTGATTGTTACAAGGTAAGAATACCTTTTATTTTTATTTTTACAAAAGAAAAGAACAAAATACAAAAATGAAAAACAGAAAGGATGTAGCAATTGTTGTCTCTCTAGCACGCAACAATTTAACCTATTTGCTCAATGTGATAGTTGGACCATTATTTCTTTTGGTGTCCTCATTCCAGTTCATGACACTCAAATGATACATATCTAACTGAAACTAAATTCCTATATCATTGATGATCATATTTACATTAGCATTTATTTAAATCATTATACCACCACCAATACGGTGGTCTAGCAATCCAAGGTACTACCCTTATCTTAAATATTAGGAATAATTACACTGACGAAGTTTTCTATGGTATATTTAAATTGCAAATTAAATCATTAATTTTTGAAAATTATCTAAATAATCGGTTTTGAGGTGTGTATATTCAATTATAATGCTAAGGAGATGTGAGAAAAATAAAAATGCCCTTAGATCTTTGACTATTGAAAAAGGGTAAATTACACTGGACTACCTTAAATTATGACAAAGTTACATATTTAACCCTTAATTTTAGTAAATTACCCAGATAATAATGGGATATGATTGCTAAATTGTGAAGTTAACAGGGACTTAATATATATATTATTTCACTTCATTTGGTGGGTAAAGGATTAAGAAAAAAAACACTTTTTCTTCTTACGAAAAAAACACTTTTTCATTTGGCGGATTCTAATGGGTTTTTTTTTCACTTGCTTTAGTTTTAAACAGTTTTGTTTGTTAATTTGGTAAAATATTACAAAACATACCTTATGTATTTCAAGATCTTACGAAAACCAACCATGGACAATTTACAAAAATTGGTCAAATTTGAAAAAAGTGTAAGGTAGAAAAATATGTTAAAATTTAACAGTATCCATTAAAAACTCTAACGACAATAGAGATATAGGGTTACACTTGTACAAAGTTGGCATACCTCATGGTTATATAAGTAATTTCAAAAAATTGAGGATTTTATTTGTAATTTAGTTATACATAAGGGTAATGAATGTAAATTATCCCTAAACATTAAGGTTCAAAGCTTATTGAGAATATAAAATATATCAATTATTTGATAGTGTTATGAGTTGATAGTGACTGGTCCAACCTTCCAGGGTTTCACCGGTTTGTTGGTAGAGTTGCGCTGATGCAGTGATCAAGTTGGTGTCAGTTCAATTTGTTGTGGCAGAAATAAACATTAGTAGTAGTTAAGCTCCCTTAATTTAGAAAATCATATCAAGTATTCCAGCTTGTGTTGTTGTTCATAAAAACAAATAAATCTTTATTCACTCAATTGAATAATACATAATTTAATCAAATGTCTACCTGCATGAAATTTTTCAATACCCCCCCCCCCAAAAAAAAATAAGAAGAAAGAAAGAGAGGAAGAAAGAAAAATAGCCAACAAAAAGAATCAATGGGAGAGGCAATGATGAAAAATTATTGTCCAAATTCGGTTTGACCGCACCTAACCAATCATATAACAAGTGTTAATACACTTGTCACGTAATTGATCGTTCTCCCTAAACTGTGCGCTAATAACATGGAAAACATAAAACACTTCCTACATGATTAGATTTGGTGTGGTCAAACCTAATGCTGGTAAAAATTTCCTGACAATGATAATGTGGACTGTAGAAATTCCCACACCACTAGCACATTACAACAAAAAATACATCCTCCGCTGCACAGAGTGGGTATTTTCGAAAAATTCACATCTATATATAAAACAATTCGCATTACGACATATTTTAATTCACTTATAATAAATATCAACATACAAAATATACAATAATCTCAATCACTTATTTCATATGTGAGAACCGTGCATCGAATTAATTCAAGCATTTCCTCATATTTTCAAGAGCTAGTCTCTTTTCCTCTTTTTGTGTCAGCAACTTTTTTCGTGGTCATTTGCGTGATTGGGATCTTTTTGTTTAAAAGATGGGATTAGGGATGGTGGTGTCCACATTCATTCAAAAATCATAATAGGCTAATAGCTATCATTTTATTTTGTTGTCCTTGTTCCACTTTAGTTTAGAATTTCGCTTTTTACTTGTATTTTGATCTAATTTTTGTGGTCACCAATGTTTGGAGTTTTGCATATGGCATTGTGCCCGTGCATGGGACATCATAAATGCCTAGTCTGAGTCTCACCCTCATACAGATATCCCAGCTCAAAAGAAAATGATAGCTAGGAAAGAACAACCCCATTTCATTCATTTTCATATATGTATATATATTTTCAGTTCGTGTTTTATTTAATTTCTTTCATATTATATACATTATAGTAAAAATAGAGACAAAGTTGAGGGAGTTGAAAGATACCATCGCCATCCCTCAATTTTATACGAACAAACTCAAATTTATGTGTTTTTTACAAATTTTGAATTCTATCTCTCCTAAATCATACAACTTCGATATTTTATAAAAATTTAACTTTTGGGAAACAAACAAAAAATTTTGATTCTATCCTCGAACACAAAAACCACGAGAAAACACCAATTATTACACCATTCATCTATCAAGGCCTACTAATAACCTCAACATACACTAAAAACGTACTAAAAGAAAAATAATCCCATAAATTTTATTTCAATTGTAAATCGTATCATTGTGTAATAATAATACAAACAAAGGGGTAAAAAAATAAATATCACATGTATCCACAATAACTAACGTAACTGCCCTCATCAAATTCTAACCTAGAATATTAATATATTGGAGTAAATAAATTACTCAAACAAACCAAAACAAACAAAGCATTTGTTACCCCCTACAAGTAAATAATAAAAATCCTCCGTAATTATTTATTTCCATTTATACCCTCCGTGTTGCTCCTTAATTCTCCTCAAAACCCCCTCCACAGCCACATCAAATGCGTCATCAATACCCCTCAATCCTTGATTAGAATTTGCATATACAATCTTTGGTATATATTCAATCACTTTTTCCCTCATACTTTTCACCTCCTCTTTACTAATCTTCTGGAGCACACTCTTTACCGAAGTTCCATTTTTGACCTCGTCCCGGTGTATAAATACCGAGTAACTCCCTCGCTCACCCGGCAAGAACCACTCGTACTGCATATAAGCCGTTCTGTGCCAGAAAAAAACCGGGATCGAACCGGCCACCATGCAGTCGAAAATGGACCGCCGAGTAAAACTGTCCCCCCGAGGCTGCAGGCAAAAATTCGAGTCGAGGAACGTTTCTAGAATCGCCGCCGTGCCGTTGGCGCACTTCGAGCCGCCGCAGTCGACGACACGGCACGACCCGGGCTCGGAGTAGCACTGGCTCAGCAGGATTCCCCTGAAATCGTTCTTGATGAAGCCCCGGGTGGCTCCGGCGAAGCAGAAGAGGGTGCGGCGGGCGTGGCCGCGGACGAAATCTTGCCAGGCCCTGACATCAGCGGGGGAGGCGGGGTGGAATCCGGTGGGGTAGGGCACGCCGACGTCGAAGTAGTCCCATGGGTTCTTCTCGATGAGGAGGCGCGTGATGTTGCGCATCCTCGGCATGTAGATGCAGCTGGAGCCCCAGTCCCTGTCCCTGGAGCGGCGGAAATCCCAGGAGATCCTCCCCACGGTGATGAAGTGATCCCAGCCGTAGGATTTCTTGAAGAAGGGCTTATCGCCGACCCAATCGAGCATTTTCCGGCAGTAGCGGTCGCGTTCCTCGGCGGTGGAGTTGGCGGTGAAGAGGGACCACTCGACGGCGAGCCCGGTGTAGAACGGTATGTAGAACGCGGCGGCGGATTCTGGCTCTAGGGTTCGGCACCGGTGATTGAGCATTCTGTGGTGGTAGATGAGCTCCAGCGAGAATTGATCGGTCCAATACCACGCGCCGCTCACGTTAGCCGGCACGATTCCCGAAATTTCGGCGGCGGCGCGTTTGCCGAACCCCGAGTTCGACAGCGCGTCGCAGCGGGACGACCACGGGTTCAATTTATCGCAATTTCTCACGATTTCGGCGTTGAATAGCGGCGGCAGGTCGTAGACATACACTTTCCCGTACGGGCATTTCCGATTGACCGCCCGGTTGTTGAGGATATTTTCACCGGAACCCTGCTCCACGGCGGCGGAATTGTTGAGGAGGACCGGGGGAGGGCGGGGTGTGGTGGCGGAGAGGGAGAAGGGGAGGGAGGGGGCGGAGCGGAGGAGGAGGAGCTGGAGGAGGACGACGGCGAGGAAGAACCATGTGCGGCGGTGGTGGAGGGAGAGGTAGGGTTTGAGGGAGGCCAAGTATGAGTAGTGTTTGCGATCTATGATTTCTGGGGTTTTGGGTTTCGAGTAAGGCGGTGACTCTGAGACGGGAAGCATTAGATGACAGGCCGCGCGCGGCGGTGGAGAATTTGCTGCGACGGCGGCCGCGGCGGTGGGTGGAGGAAATCGAAGGTTGAGGTTAGGTGAGGGGCTCGATTGATCAAATGTTGTGTGGACGCGTGGGGATTTTGGGAGTTACCTCAAAACCGACACCTATTTATGCCAACGAGACTGGTTTAATATATTACTTTAATTTGGGTCGTTAGTTTAATTTGTATGAATAATAATAATAATAATAATATAATTGACTCAAAAACTTTGGTTTTTGGGAAAATTAAATGTGGGAGCGTCCTCTGTGCCGGTTGACTACACGTTTCGCAAAATCGATGCAAATGCAATTAAGGTTTTGTGTTAAATTATGTACTAAGTGAATGGTTAAATTTAGTTAAGTGCATTGGGTTTTGGGCCGTGAGGTCCACAGAATCGCATGATTAGAATTTAGGAAGATAATAATCCGTAAAGATCTATTTGCTCTTCTAATAAAATGAAAGCTATACTCTGGGTCGGATCCATAAATTTTTATTTGAGAGACGATATCTTATTTTATAAAGTATTTTAGGTATTTATTCATTCAGGAGGATAAAATTTAACATTTATATGAGTGTTAGTGTGATATAAATTTGAAGGGGTGGCAGCCTCCCCCGCCCCTCACCCCCCGTTTCATTATTATAAGCCTTATGTTCTGCGATTCGAATCTTATATTATATAGAGGGGCAGCATCTACTATTTTCACTCATATATACACCGCGCATGCATAACTTGATATTTGAAGTTTGTGGACTCATAAGTTTCCAAATTTTCATGTTATAAATTTAGAATCTACAAATTTTAAATATTAATTTATTTATATATATAAAAATATATTGATTATAAAATGGTAATGATCTCTCATAACAAATTGTGGAACCATACAAAGTGGTCATCTTAATTTATAGGAGTCAACTTCTGATCTTGAGTTTATTATTATTACTTCTAAGTCAGAAACAATTAACTCTCTATTAACTACGCTGTCTCAACTTGTTGTTAATGCCCTACTTGATTAATTTTGTGCTAAATAAAATTAACATTGACTTACTTAAATAATTTTACACGACAATATTTTTAGACCATCGAAGTTTCATTGTAGATTATAATTTTTTGAATCATTGTATGTGGATCCTGACACAAAATATCTACACTGTTTCAAATGCAAGCTAAAGCTAAAGTAAATAGAGGAAATTCTTCCACAAATCAAGTTTATGCACTAAACGGTTCGTATTTAGCCACGTATTATATATATTTTTTTAATAAAAAATATATAATATGTGACAAAATCTAGATCATCTGGTGCATGTGCGGGTCTAAACACTGGGTTCATGCTTTCTGGTAAATGCTGGGAAGCAAACGGATTTTGACTAGAGACAAAAATTTCTCAAATATATACTAGATTATCAAAGAAATTTTAAGTTTTTTGTGCAATGAGTACTGGCATTTTTGACCTTTTCTTGGCGAGTTTAGTGTTGATCCAGTCTTTGGAAATCAACTATGTATGCATATACATTTATATGATAAAAATGGGACATAAAAAAAAGGTTGTAAGCCGACATTTTGTTTTAGCAATTTTATACAATTTTTTATTTATTATTTATGATATATCATGTCAAAATTTGAAGTACAATAGTAACTATATAACAAATCTGTTTTTTTTTTTTTTTTCCTATGTAAAGAGGGGCTATAATAACACATTAATCTCCACACATGTACGACGAGACTCGAATCTATAATCTTTAGAACAATATATACGATCTTAAGTTTATCAAGTACGCAAAATCATGTATCCCTCAAATAAAATACAAACCACTGAGTTTGCATTCCATCAAGAGAATATATATATATATATATATATATATATATATTAGTTTGACTAGTGTGTTTTTGATGAGAAATATTAATAGATCGTAGATTGTTGAACAGTAGTTTTCTGAGATTTGATTATTTAATTTGTACTTAATTTAAATATTTGGTTAATCAAGTAAAATGTGATAATAACATTTCTTGTGCTACATCGAATGAAGTCAAACAAACTCACCCAACTTATAAGCTAATTCCCTTCTCTCACTCTGTGAAGTATCATTTTATGAAAGAACAAAATCTGGCCACTTTCAGATGCAAACAATACATCAAAATTTGGAGTTTTGACATCATCAAATGGTGTCGTCTATAGAAATGATGATTGTGTGTCTCTTTTCAAGTCTATCGATCGGATTTACTAAGCTTATAAGTAAGAAACGTCTTTTTATTAAACAACAAAATTCCATCATTTTCAAATACGAGACAACACCTTATAAGATTAAACGTTTATATTCGATAATGAATTTGAGCATGGTAAAAAATGTATTTATAGAAAAAATAAAAGGAATTGTAAGAATGATATTTGATTAGAAAACTCAAAGTAGATCAAGCAGACAAAACAAGACACGAGGCTTACTTTTTTGGTCCCGGAATGTGAAAGTTGGAGCACGACGATATGCTGCCACGCCAATAGCAACTGGGCCAACCATGGGCTCGTGCCGCTCTTTAATGCTTGACCTTAAGGGCCATTTATTTTTATATTATTAGATTCTTGGATTTGCGTCATGTTTTTTTTTTTTTTTGGTTAGGAGAACCTTAGCAAGGTTACAACTTAAGGTCCTCAGCAAGTAAACACACTAATTCCTCCGACGGAGGAATATCCCAAGTGACAAGATGATCCTGAAGACTATGTCCCATGCGTGCTAAAGCATCAGCAGAGGTATTGCCCGATCGTCTAATGCGTGAGATCTTCGCTGCCCACGGCTTCTGTAACAAATCACGACAATCTTGTATGATTACTCCCAGTGGGTGGTCCCTTGTATCAGTGTGCTTGACCAGTGAAAGCACCACATCCGAATCAATCTCCACTTCGATTCGTTCATATCTTCTGTCCCAGGCCAGCTTCAAACCATGGCGAAGGCCCAAAAGTTCTGCCGTTGTGATCGTGACGTCCCGTAGTCGCATTGAAAAGCCCAGAAGCCAATTACCACAATGATCCCGAATTAAACCCCCAGCCGCACCTGATCTCTTGTGGTGCAAATAGCTTCCGTCAGTATTCAGTTTCACCACATTCTCGAGGGGCTTGATCCATGGAACAATGAAATCAGCTGGTTGCAACTTTTGTTTCCTCTTATTGAATGCAGCATGAACTTCCAACGCTAAGTTCCTGATTTTCACCACAGTCTCCTGCACAGTTTCAAATTGTCCGGTGAAGACCCTTTTGTTTCTCGCCAGCCAAAGAGCCCAAATAACCACCAAGAACATCCTATCCCATTCGCATCCCGGCACAACAATATTACCGAAACACTTCTGTAAATTTAGTCGAAACCAATTCTCTTTATCAATCTGCAGGAACTCAAAATATTGTATCGGGTTAACGACAAATTCCCAAACCCTTTTAGCATGCCTACAATCGTGAAAGATATGCAGCTCATCCTCCGGAATGGACGGGCAGAGGGAACATGAAGCATCTTGTGCCAAATTTCTATGGAATCGTAGAGCGTTTGTGTGGAGGCACTTGTGATTACATAGCCATAACAAATACTTAAACTTCTCAGGGCCGTAAACTCCCCAAATCCATCTCCATTCCCTAGGCTCTGTTTCTCCCCTGTCCTCACCACTATTCAGACAGATATACGCAGACTTAGAAGAGAATTTGCCATTTGGAGACCCACCCCAAATGCGTCTATCCATCACCGTTGTGTTCCAAGGCACTGGTGTACTAAGAATTTCTCTTCTCACAGAGTCTGGAATAGCTGTTCTAATGTTTTCTAAATTCCAGACACGCTGCACAGGATCAATCAGGTCATCAATCATGATAGTAGCTTCTTGACGCACAACTCTGGTATTGATTCGGTCGCATAACTTTTGCGTTCCAAGCCAGCGATCAAACCAAAAGGAGACACTATCACCCTTCCCTATACGCCAAACAATATGATCTTCCACCGACTTAATGCTCTTGACGATACCTTTCCATGATCTTGATGCGTCCGATTTCGGATTGTGGTTAAGGATATCGTCTTGCGTCATGTGCTCTTGCAATAAGCAGTTAATTTCATCATTTTTTATGTTTCACCTTTTTTTTTATTTTATGAAACGTCGTTCTCAATTTCCAAAATAACAATCATTATATATGCATATAATATATTTGGACTATACATGAAATATTTGAAAATAAAAATAAAAATAAATGATACATTTTAAAGAATTATGTTCATAATTTAAATTGAGTACAATTCGAACATTATTCATAATTCTATAAAATATAAAAAAATGAAGAAATAATACGACAAAAAGATGTCATTACACAATAAAAAAAAACCTATATTCGTAGAAATTGAATCTTTAATTTTTGGAATATGTTTGTATGTGTTTTTTTAAGAAGAAAATTACATATTTTTTCGAAGAAAAAAAAAAGCACTTCAGATATAGAAAAAATTATGTTTGTCTGGACCTTTGTTAAAAAACAAAAACCACAAAATAACTTTTTTTCAAAACTTTTTGTAATAACTTAAAATAAAAATATTTTTAATTATTACATTTAAATACAAAATTGCTATAGAAATGCAACCTTTGACTGGCACTATTTTTTTTTAATCAAAAGGGCTCTTGGTCACAAAACCTCCTTTTCACCATCAATATATATATATATATATATATATGACACGAAAAAGCGACTATTTCAAACAGCCCATTCTCATCAATACACACACCTAATTATTCTAATGTCAATTAACAACCTCTTGCAAATATTTATCTTTTTTTTTTTGGGTCATGAGGAACCTAAACTGTTACATCTTGCAAATATTCTCGATTCATAATAATTTACCAATGAACAAAACCCTATTTTGTTTCAAAAAATAAAAGAATAATTACATCTATTATCTTTTTAAAATTACGAAACTACAGTGGATTTCCCAAAAAATTTTAATCTTATCAATCTATATACATGAGAAATTTTAAAATTACAAATACCCCCTAAGATCAACCGGTTCTCGGTTGTATTTTATTGAACTTTCAATTTTACCTCTATATTTTTTAATTTAAAAAATTTTTAGACCGAAAACGATAAGGGTATTTTTGAAATTTTATAAAAAAAATTGATGACTTCAGCAGAATATGATCGGAACCAACTGATCAGGGGGTATTTATAATTTTAAAATTCTCCAGGATATGAGTTGATAATATTAAAATTTTTTTGAGAATCAACTGTAATTTCGTATCTTTAGATGGATAGTGGATATAATTAATCCAAAAATAAAATAAAATCATTTTTTTTTTTGTTTTTTTGTTTGTTTTTGGGAGGGGGAGGGGGGCGTGACGTGAGTGAGTACATAGCTAGCTGTATTGATAAGGAAAACTGATCCAATTTCGTTTTACATTTTGTTTGTATCATTTTTCCCCTGCACCCCGTGTTGGTGGGGTAAGCAATGGCTGCTTGATCGCATGGGATGCACGCACCGCTTTGGACTTTGGTGGGCCCCTTAAATGCATAAACCCGCAGCATATCATGCTGATCAGGTGCCGACAAAATTGCTTCTAAGTCGGTTCAAATTGTATATTTTATTTTATTTTTATTGAATTTCATATTATATTTTTTGAATATATATATATATATATCATATATTTTATTAATTTTCGGGTAGATAAGTTTTACTTTAAATGTATTTATATGAGATTTAATTAGATGATATAATCACTTAATATTTATATATTTATCTTCTAAAAAGATAAAAGTTACATTTTGAAGGAGATGTTAGGTTTTATAACAGTTTTTTTAGTGGTAAAATAATTCATTATAATTGTTCAAATATGTTACTGGAAAATTATAAGTTTAACCATTAAAAAATGTTTCCAATTTCTTAATAATAATAATAATAAACAAATAAATAATGACTTCATTGAGCAAAACGCACGTTAACTGCTTTGTCATTTTCCAACACTAATGTTTAGATTAAGAATCTAAGCAAAATAAAAAGTGGGATTAATAATTTTTTTTTTTTGTCTTAGTCATTCGGTTTCGATAAATTGGCCAACTAATTCGGATCAAATACTGCGGAGGTCTATTATGGGAGCGACCCTTCCAACCCAATTGCTTCATTCACAACACCAAGATTTCAAACTCTGAAAGTTGTTTAAGGGATCTAACGTTTCATTCCGTTAATAATAGTGTCGCATTGTATCGTACATAGAGAAATTCAACAATTATTTATTTCATATTTTTATAGTAATTTTTTAATCATAACTCTTTCTTTAAAAAAATCGTAATACATTTGACGTGGGGTTATTCCGACCGGGAATCCGATCCCCAACTCGAATATCGATCGATTTGCTCGGACCCGACCGCCCGATACGTACCTCCTGGATTCGCCGTCGGTGTTCCCGCTCGATTATATAGTCGACCGGGACCATACCGGGCTCAACGGCTCCCTGCTGGCATTTAATGCCCCGCCAGTCCGGGTATGGGGCAGCCACCTAACCCCATGCCTCATTAATGGGGCGCCAGCTATAGCCTATGGACCCTACCCCCCGGTCTACGGGTCGCCCACGTCGGCCTTCAACAACTCGCATGGTCTGCGGGGCCCACAGAATTCGGTCTACCTGGACATGGTATAAATACCCGCTCATTTATGGTAAGACGGGCGCATTTATTACTCTACATACCCTTACTCTGCTCGAATTCATACTCAACCGATCCACTGACTTAGGCATCGGAGGGCCTTAGCCGAGACCCCCCTCGGCTAGCTCACGTTGCCATTCCCTTTTTGCAGGACGTCTTTCCCCTCAAATACCAGCATATACCCAATCGATCAGAAAACTCGACCGGAGTCGACCTGAACCATATTCGACCTACATCAACATTCAAAGAATTAAATATCAAAATTTTCCTGTTTAATTTTAATAACACTGGGACAAAAGATTATCGTTGAAGGATATCTTTAGTTCTCATTATTCTTTTCTTGTTTCCTTTTTGTCTTAATTTGACCGTTTGATAATCCCCATTAACTTTAATGATTGCTAGTATACTTTATAAACTATAATTGCAGTTGTCCTTAGTCGGGAAGAGTTTAATGTCTAAACCTTTAATCCGATTTGAACTCAAATTCAGTCGAAGCCTGTTGATACTCAATACCGAGTGATCAATCAATAAGGACAAAAAAAAAGAAAAACAAAAAGGAAGGAAGATAACATTAGCGGTACGTGGTTATAAATAATTAAATCTACTAATTTTGTTTTATATTTGCTTTTATCTTTTTCAAACGAGATCGATTCCATCTCAAATACATCGATAATTTAAATTAAATACAATGCACATATCATTAACAATCCAATCAAAGGCAAACAACGAATAGAATACATATACTCAAAGTATTATACAGTAGAACAAAGTCCACAAGGACCACATAGATGGGAATCAAACCCATGACTTCTTTTATTCACGGGGCCTCCTCCTCGCCATCATATCAAGAATTAATTAGCAAATAAATAGTTGAACATCTGCACTAATGGAATTCAAATTACAATATTTTGACCTTTAATAATATTTGGACAACAACCAATCCGTGGATTAATATAAATCCACTAGAATTTCTGTTAACTTGTCATTATGAGCATGCATTTTTACCTCATCATCAACCAAAAATGTAGTCATTATCTGCTTAATATTCAACTAGCTAATTAACTCTAGTTGATATTAGTCAAATAATTAGTGCTTTTGGTCTTTTTCACTTGACATTTACCAAAAACCCAAATGATGCCTGGAGTGTATAATATGAAGGATAAATTTTGTTCATTTAAGAAATAAGGGCTAGTGACTTCTCAACTAGTCTTGTACTTAATAATATCATTATTTGAAAACGAAGAATAACCGATGCAGACGCATTACCAAGAGTATATTATTGTATCAAGCAAATAATATCAATAATATCGTTTGGTTTAGCATGATGGGGTGTGAATCTTTTTGTCAATAGAACAATTTGATTAGAAGGATAGTCCTTATATTGGACTTTTACAGTATTCGAATTCGAATTAATCGAATAATGAGTCAATCATTGGGTCATTAAGACCAAGAAAACGAAGAATAAATGATAGAGACACACTACCAAGAGCGTATGGCTCTATTAAGAAAACAAGACATAAAAAGATAAAAATAAAAATTATGAACTTTTACATGGAATGAACTCGAAATGATTTTGCATAAATATATATCAATACATAACATATGGCACAATTTAAGTTATTCCATATAAATATGAAACCAAATCCCCGATCCATACGAGAATTTTTCCATTTATCTTATGATTTTGGAAAATTTATTTTCTTTGTGGGCTCCCACATTCAATTTGCAGAATCACAAGACAATTTTCGCAACTAAGAGCCAAGACGATGTGACATTATTTTTATTGATATTCATGATATTGTTATCCTTTCCTCCCTGAAAAAGGGGACAAAAACCCACAATACACGGCAAGTTTTCAACACGACTAGTGGCCTATGTAATTGCGACTATTGCAAAAAAAAAAAAAAAAATGATTCTTTGATTATTTATATTTTAAGTAAAATTGGAGTATTCGGCATGATTTTTTTTTTTTAAATTTCTAAATTGAAACAAATAAAGCTAAATTTATTAATTTATTTTGTTTAAGAAATAAATCAATTGCGTGCGAGACAGATTAGTTCTAATTTCTATTTTCTAACGTTTAAATTGGGCTGCTATTTCCAAATTGAATGGATCCAGCCAGCTGGATCAGACCCATTCGAATAACAGTCTACACTAGGAGTGGCAAATGGACAGGGTTGGGTTGGATTTGGGTTGGGTTCATATGGATTGGGTTTGAAATGGGTTCAAATATATGGGTTCAAGATGATTTGGGTCTGGGTTGGGTTGGGTTGGGTTGAACCCAAATGGATCCAAATTTCAAAATGAAAAAATATGTATTTCTTATAGTTGGAAGATTATATTTATCATTATTTACTTTATTATTATTATTATTATTATTGCTACTACTTTGAAAAATATAAAAAATTTTAGCTACCAATTTAAATCGATTCCTATCATCAATTCAAATTTTTATTTCATTATTTGATAAGTTAAAAAATCAAAAAGTTTCACACACACACACTGCACACACACACACACACAGTTTCACACACACACACACACACAGTTTCACACACACACACACACACTGCACACACAGACACACACACACACACAGTTTCACACTGCACACACACACACAGTTTCACACACACACACACACACACACAGTTTCACACACACACACACACACAGTTTCACACACACGCACACACACTGCACACACACACACACACACAGTTTCACACACATGCACACACACACACACACAGTTTCACACACACACACACACACACACACACACACACAGTTTCACACACACAAACACACACACACACGCGCACTGCACACAGTTTCACACACTGTGTGTGCAGTGTGTGTGTGTGAAACAGTGTGTGAAAGCACACACAGTTTCACACACTGTGTGTGTGTGTGTGTGCAGTGCGTGTGTCTGTGTGAAACTGTGTGTGCGTGTGTGTGTGTGTGAAACAGTGTGTGAAAGCACATACAGTTTCACACACTGTGTGTGTGTGTGTGCAGTGTGTGTGTGTGTGTGAAAATGTGTGTGCAGTGTGTGTGTGAGTGATGATAATGAAAGTAATTACAAATTATAAATCCACACATTCCAAACCTATTTGAACCCATTTTAAACCCAATATAAATCCAAAACCATCTTAACCCAATTGGAACCAAACCCAACCCAACCCATTATAAATATTTTAAACCCAACCCAACCCAAAACCAATTAAATTGGGTTGAACCCATGGGTTTGAGCCCATTTTGCCACCACTAGTCTACACATATCGGCGGCGTTTATTATGATAAAATGGGTCCAAAGCCGGGGACGAGCCCAATTTGCA
Source organism: Petrea volubilis (assembly GCA_026212405.1). Lineage (NCBI taxonomy): Eukaryota > Viridiplantae > Streptophyta > Magnoliopsida > Lamiales > Verbenaceae > Petrea > Petrea volubilis. The sequence goes on along the minus strand of CM047883.1, from coordinate 19,717,097 downwards.
GATCGCCAAGTCCGACATCAACAGGCACTGACTATTGACCAATTCAAAAACAATTACGAAACATGCACAACTAAACTCTTTTCTTTTTTTTTTCTTTTTTCTTTTTAACTATTAATTTTTATATAATATCAAATATAATGTGCTTGGTAACGAAGTTCATTGTGCCCCAGTTCAAATTTCGAGTTTGAACTACAATCGAAAGATAGCGAAATTTCTTGTTGGGTAAATTTTTAACCAGACGAAAGACGTGAACAGGGATAGAGAGGTCTGTAATACCATTCCGTTAGATATGAGTAATAAAATGTTACATATTACTAGCTTGATCTATTATCTATTATCTTCATTCATAAGTACTTCATATATTCCTATTGCAACTTCCTCAATAGTTTTGAGGATTTGAACGAATGGAATAAAGAGACACGTGTTAAATGTACCTACAACAACGCCACAGTTATCGACCACATCAAATTGTTATAAGTGCAAAAATAAGAGGGTGTTTGCAAAAGCTGGAAAAAAAAAAAAGCTACTAAGGAGTATTATTTCATAGTTTCCGCTTCTACAGTGCTTAAAATATAGCTAAAAAAGTACAAAATCTGAAAACACCTCCATATTTACTTCTACTTCTAGTGATTCTCAAAAAGCTGAAACTTTTGCAAACACACCCTAAATATTGTATCACATGGACATAAAAAATCCAACAGTAATTCGACCTCACCAGAACGAATCATGCTCGACAATCTCACAGAACATTATGATAAAGAAAGCAATCCTCACTATTGATCTATTTGAAGCTTACATTATGGTCATGTTTGTGATACTTATAAATATACCATCACTTTCAATGAAAGTTTACAAAATAAATGCATTAGCTCAAAGTTATAAAACCATAAATGGAAAGAAAATTGAACTCACAAACAAGCAAACGAGGCCTCTTCAATAACCATCAAGCTGAACAACCTGGTCTGACATTAACAAGGGAAGAAAGAGGTCAGGAAAACAAACTTTTTTTCACAGGGTCATCGTCTCAACAAGAAGCATAAGATTGTGTTCGTCTAAGTTTCAAGATTGTTGATACGCTATCGATACAATTTACCTACTCGTTTATTGCTTCTTCAAGAGCAAAGGCCCGACGTTATCCCCAGTAGCCTTGTTGTGTTTCAGATGGGTTCCATCGCACAGAGGAAATTTCCCGGACCTCCAACACCTGGAACCGCTATGACATATCAGCCGAGGCGTAAATCATGAAAATTTCATACAATCTACCACACTATGCCAAGAAATTATTACCGATGTAAATGAATGGAACATAGAACAATCAGTGGACTACATTACATTGATCACCACTTCAAAGTTCTATCAACAGGTTTACATCATTGCTACGTTTGGTCCTTGGATTTCACTAACGAAAATAGAAAGGATTTTTTTTTTCCGTCATTTCATATGATAGTATTCTATGCTTTGTTTCTTTGTCCTTTTCATTTTCGTTCAACCTTTTTCTGTCGAAACCCAAGGTCCAAAACATACATAAATATTTCTTAAATAATCCCTTCGCCGACCCTGTTTACAAAGTTTCACTAGGTGATTGCTGGAATTTTATCCAAATTAACCATCCTTCACAACAATGCTCGTGAACTCAAGCAAGACAATTTAATCATATTTCACACTGTTAAGGCCTTTAATTTATGATGATGAAATAAGGTCAAAAAGGCTACCATTATCGATTAGTATTTTAAGCCACTTAGACCCTCTAGTTATTCTCATGAGAAATATTTTCTCTCCATTCACAAGGGCTTATTTACTTCTATGGTTAAAATTTGATTGATTTGATTATCAATGGTTCGAGTATGAATCACTCAAATTTTAACCATAAAAGTAAACGAGCCTAAAGTAGAATCCCATTTGTTTTTCTTTCTACCCAAATGGCAAAATCCTTTCTTTTTTTTTTTTTTTCCCTCCAAATTGTTTGTACATTTAAATCTCTCACTTTGATCAGGTTAAACAGGATAAGTTCAACACAGACGACCTTAAAACTCACCTGTGTCAGATAAGCCAGAAGATTAAATAATAATAATAATAATTTCAGAACTCAAACTAAAGAAAACAATAACAACAATTCAACAACAATATTAAATCCATCAAACTACTACAAAACAAAAATCATGCCAACCAATAAACAAACAAAAAAAAAGATTAAAGCTTTAGCAATTTCAATATCAAGCCATCCCAGAAAATACTGGATCAAATGAAAAGGACGGGGCAGAGAAAAAATAAAATGTAAAATAATCCGAATAAAAAAAACCTGCAGTAGGCAGTGAGGGGCTTGGAGAGCTCAGTGACGATAACTGAGTCCACCACTTTGTCTTCAGTTTTACGGATTCCCGGGTTGACGGTCTCCGCCCTGACCGCCACCATCCGCCGCGGCTTCACGGCGGCGCCACCAGATGAAGCGGGTCTGCGGCCGTAAGTGAGCCCGGCATATACATTGCTACAAAGAGACGCCATTGGAGTGTGTTAGCACGATAACAGATACTGAAATGGGGCTTCCTGGTTTGTTTGGAGACTATCGAATGAGTGTGGGATTTTGGGGGCGAAGAGATAAATGTAGGTGATGAACGTGTGGCGAACACGAGCTATGCTATTTGTAATGCGAGCCTGTGAATTGAGTGGACGATGTTGCGGCAACCTTGTTTGCATTGTGGTTTTAATTCGATAAATTTGTAATAAATTTTAGGTCTAATTGCAAATTCCTTAATAAACATCTATCCATGTCAATACTATTATAGGATGTCTTTTGATCACAATGACTTGATTGGATCATGGGAATTGGCTTCAATTCCCAAAAATCTATTTTGTGGTATGGGGTCATATTTTTTTGAAGTGAACTCCCAATTTAATTTGTTACTCTATATAGTTTTTTTTTGATACAATCATCTCGGGACACCCTATAGATGTCAACCGGAAAACACCCCCATACACACGCACACACTCACTCAAAGGGGAAGGGGTAGAGGACAAGAGGATTCGAACTCAGGACATTCCTGATACCACTTTCGAACCCCCACCACTCGGCTCTGAGCCAGTGGCGTTACTTTATATAGTTTGCAGGTATATTTATGGACTAATCTATGAATTTAATTCATGATGTTAGATTGTATTGAGTTGGAATGTCCAATTTTACCTTCATTTTAAAGTTGGAGAGAAACACGTAGACCACAAAATAAATGTATAGGGTGATAGGTAGAAAAGTAAATATAGAATTAATGTCTTCTACCAACTAAATTCAACTACTATAATAACACTCCCACACATGAGATTGAATATTACTCAAAATCATGTACTTAGTAGATGTCTTCATAGATTGTGGAATTTCATTATATGATAGTATAATGAATCAAATTTAGTCCACACAATGGATTAAAATATGTATCATATAGTAATACAATGAATCAAATGAAGCCATATATATTTTTGACAAAATTCTCAAATTTTAAAATTTTGAATTAATTTTAATTATTTATGATGAATTATTTAATTAATTTGCGTTAATTGTAAAATTTTTGTATCCTTTCTCCTAACCATTAGAATCCACCAACTGTCCATAATCATATTTTAATACTTTTTGTAGTCTCTCCCCTCCCAACCCCACCTTCTCAAAAAAAAAATAAAAATGAAAACATATATAGATAAAGAAAATTATAATTAAAATATTATGAAATTCTATCAAATTAGTTATGATTTAGGAAATATTACGAATTTAAATGTCAACACAATGTCATGTATGGTAAATTTCTCCTAAAAAAATTAGAAAAAGACATTCAATTAAAATTTATATAACTCAAAATAAGAAAATATGTCTTTAGCATGATACTGTATAATCAAATTAAATTATAATTTTAAAATGGTTGAAAAACTAAAATGCGGACACAATATTGTCTATAATATATTTTAGTCATCTTTTTATTTATATCATTTGTTTTTATATAGTTTAGCGTTATATGAAAGTTTTATTATAGCTTTTCTTTGCTCATTATCGTATCTTTATCTTCAATTTTTTTGATATTAAATTGTTGACATATTTAAGTTTTATTTATTTATTGTTCTTTGTTTCCTTTCGGATTTTATTATTTCATTTTGTGGTTTATTAGATGCAAACTTTTTTCTCTTACAATTTTTATAAAAATGTTATCTATCTATCTATACTCTTATATATGTGACAACAATCTTTAATCATGATTTGGTTAAGTTTGACCAAATAGATTTTTTTTTTCAAATTTTTATTCACAATATCCAATATACATCAAGAGTACTTGGTCTTCCATACTTTAATTATTATTTTATGTATTTATTTATTATTATTATTTGTAAACTAAAATTTAATTTTGATTTATTTTACAATAATTCACATTCACGTATGTTTAGGTACGTACAAAAGAAAATTATAGTGTCACAACTTTCAATGTAAATAATAATCCATTACTTTGTGACTATTAACTTAGAGTCGCTCATAGTTTAATAAATTTTAATATGTTCAAAAAAATTATTTATAACTTTAATGTGGATCATATATTAAGATTTTATTTTATTTTTTGATTTTTGGTATGATTTTTGCCACAACAATACTTTTCTTTTTTTAAAAAAATAAAGCTTTAAAAATGAGTAAAATATTATTATTTATTCAATTATTGAACTACTTTGAAAATTCTTTAGAGTAAACATTATTTTACATAAATAGTACATTTTATTTTTAACTTTTTATGCAATGCAATAAATTACGATTTATGTACATAGCATGTGATACATGCTAGTTCTATTATATATTTGAATGATGTATTTTGACCATAATAGGCAAATTTTTACCAAATTCTCAATTTTAAAAATTTTAAATTATTTTAAATGAATTATTTAATTGGCTGGTATTAATTATAAATTTCTTAATTCTCGCTTCTAATAATTGAAATCCACCAACTATCGATAATAATATTTTAATACCTTTTGTCCCCCTTCCCCCCCCCCCCCCCCCCACACACACACATAAAAGGACACAAAGAAATATAATAGTAACTTCCAATAAAAAAACATATAGATAAAAAAAAAAATTAATGAAAATATTATATAATGCCATCAAATTAGTTATGATTCAAAATATATTAGGAATTTTAATGTCAACACTATGTCATTTATTGTAAATTTCTTCTCAAAATTTAGAGAAAGCATTTAATTAAAACTTATGTAACTCAAGCTTTAAACAATGTCTTTAATATTATATGTCATATCGCCAAATTAAATTATAATTTTAGAAGGACTTCAAAATTTACATGTGAACACAACATTATCTAAAATATATTTTTGATCTTTTTATCTCTATCATTTATTTTTATATAGTTTAACACTATATGGAAGTTTTATTATCTAGTTTTTCTTTGTTCATTGTCATATATTTATCTTCATTTTTTTTGGTATTAAACTTTCAACATATTTAAATTTTATTTATTATTCTTTTCTTTATTTTGGATTCTATTAGTTTACATCTAATAAACCACAAAATGTATATATAAAAGCTTGCTAGTGGTATTTGATCAAAATATCTAATAAATCAAAAAATGATTTGGACAGCAGTACTACGATTTGGTTAATTTTGATCAAATAGAAAAGTTTCAGTTTTTTGAATTTTTAATTAAAAAAATTGATTGGCTAGGTTTTTTTAAATAATAAAAACAATAATTAATAACTTTCATATCTGATTACGTACTCCCACTAGCTCTTCTACAGTTTTTGCTTTCCCTTAATAAGGATTTTTATAATTAAAATATTTATCAAGAGATCATTTGAAATGTGAAAGGAGATTCAAAATATTCACAATATATAAGATACATTTGGCGCAAGTTTAGGGCAACAGGTTTCTTTGGAGGTTGTAGAATGAGATGCGTCACATCCAAGATGTATCAAGAATACTTGGTATTTCATAATTTAATTATTATTTTATTTATGATTTTTTTTATTATTATTTTTAACTAAAATTAATTTTAATTTATTTTATGATGATTAACATCCATATATGTTTAGGTACGTAAAAAAAATCATAGTGTAACATATTCCAATGTGGATAATAATCCATTATTTTGTGATCTATTAACTTAGAGTAGCTCATAATTTAATATTCATATCTTTAATTAATATATCTAAAATTTTTATTTATAACTTTAGTTTGGATTATATATTTAGATTTTATTTATTTTTTTATATGAATTTTTTGACATGACAATACTTTTCTTAAAAAAATAAAAGCTTTAAATATGAGTAAAATACTACTATTTATTTAATTGTCGAACTGCATTGAAAATTATTTAGCGTAAATGTTATTCTATATGAATAGTATAGTTTACTTTTTTTTATGTGGTGCAATAAATTATAATTTCCATGCATAGCACGAGATACATATTAGTACTAAGAGATAAGAGAATCATTAATAGAATTTATGGCAACATAGCTTGCTCTCATGTGTGATACTTTAAAAATACTAGTAATATTGGTACAATCGATACGTGCGTATAATAAAAAATGATATAATTTAATTACATACTAAAATTTTGATAATATCTATACTATCAAAACAATTTTAACTATTTTAATAGATTTCTAAAATTATTGTTAAGTAAAAATAAAATAATTGAAAATAAAAAATTAAGAAAACAATTACAAAAAGGGTAAAAAAAGTTATATTGAAGAGTAGCAGGAGATGGGAGAGAAAGAGGGGGGGAAGGAGGAGAAGGGAGAGAGAAAAAAAAATGTGAAATATGAGAGATAAGACAGAAAATATAAAGAGAGAGAGGGAAAGAAAAATGACAAACCACAAATATTGACAAACCAAAGATAGTTATTAAATAGTATTGCCTCCTTATATAATAGTACAGAGGATAGAGATAATTTATCCTACCTAAATTGACTAGTCAAACTAATATACTTTAAAACCAACCAATATAGTATTTGAAGTGGTATGATTCGGCCACTCAGAGCCACATACAAACCAACACTACCAAGTACCAATTTTCAAGAATGGGATCGAATAGGGGGTGTAAACGGGTCGAGTTCAAGATGAGCATGAGCTCAAACTCAACAAGCCTGCATTTTTAGGCTTGGACTCGAGCTCAAATTATAATGATGAAACTCGAGCTCAGCTCATTGGCTCATTTAAAAGTCAAGTTTGAGCTCATTTTTTTATAGTATATTATATTTTTAGTGTATTACTATTTTCTCAAACAATATTTATAAATAATCTAATATTATTATTATTTTTCTAATATATAACTTAAACACTTAAATCATAAAAGCCACTATTTTTTTAAATACAAATCTACTATTAATATTATATTTTTATTAATCATTTATCTATTTAAAAACTATAAAATAGTTTAAAAATAAAAAGCTCGCAAGCTTTCGAACACTCACAACTGAGCTCAAGCTCGGCTCATCAAAGACCTCAAGCTCGAGCTCGAAAAATTCAAATTTGAGTTGAGGTCAAGTTGAGCTGACTCATTACGTTCATGAACCGACTCTACTCATCTTACACTTCTAAGCTTCAATTTGAAGCTTATGGGTAAAGCACCACTCCACGCCCCACGGACCCTTAAGAATTGAGATATCAGCCCCGCGGGCCGTTGCATTCGATGGGCTAAGTGCCTAAGTCGAGGTGGTTGAGAATAGAGGTGGCAATTGGGCGGGTTGGGTCGGATTTCGGTCGGGCCTTTGTGGGTTGGGTCAAAAATGGATTGGGTTCAAAATGGGTTCTTAATAACGGGTTGTAAATGGATCGGGTTGTAAATGGTTTGAAGCGGGTTGTAAGTAGGTTGTAAGCGGTTTGTAAATGGGTCGGAGCGGGTCGAAAGCGGGTCCGACAACAAAATACTCATATAAATCAAAACTTAAAAAATAAAATAAGTTTTAGACAAAATCAATCTTCAATATCATATTTTACATAAACTTACATCTCATAATAATAAATTATGTCTCAAGCATAAAATTGAATAAAAAAAATGAAAAAAAAGAATATTGATCAAACATTGAGGAAAATTACGACTAAAATGGACAGACTCAGGACTTTTTTGTGGTATGAGAAATTTGGACATATTCTACTTTGAATAAAATTGATGATATGTATAGTAGTTGATAGGATTTTTTTAAGTTTTGGGCCAAACCCATTATAGACCCATTAAGGAACCATTAGTGAACCATAAAAAAAATCATTTAAAACCCATGAAAAAACCATTTAAAACCATAACTAGTTTAACCCATTTGGACCCAACCCACTTTAATCCATTTAAAAATCTTTTCAACCCAACCCAACCCATAAGCAATTGGGTTGGATTGGACCCATAGTTTACAACCCATATTGCCACTACTAGTTGAGAACAATTGCCCCTTCACTTGTGATATATCATCTCCACTCTTGAGGTTACTTTGAGGGGGACATTTATGTACAGTGTGCTAACCGCATATTTTCATAACAACTTTGTCACTACTAAAATCACATTACAGCCATGTAAGGGAATTCCTATGAAATATTCCACTGGAATGTGAAAGTAGATGACAATCTGCAAAAATCGTATATTTTAGATGACAGTTTGATAAAAAAGAAAAAAAGAGCATATGGCAAACTGTTGAAATAAGCATACTTTGGATGGCAAATTTTTTTCCCAAAAAATAATTTATAAAGAATATAAAATTGAAGGATAACATGAATTAATTCATGTTAAGATATTCATTTTAGTAATTATTAATTTATATTCCATTCTCCTCAATTAGCTAAAGTTTATTATGTGTGGTAACAATAATTTCTTTTCCCAATTGTTTTCTTTTCTACTCATATAGAGATAATTCTGAATTTCTCATAAATATGGGCTACGAACAGACTTCTGGCCCATGCTTTGCCCGGCCCAGCTCAATTGACCGACACTCCAGAACGACGACTTTTTAATATAGCATTGGCGTCTCCCTCACTCTCTCCTTCTCTCTCTAGGGAGCTGCAGAAAAAGAAGAGACAGAATGGAGAAGGTTCGATGCCAGAGGATCGGATGCGACGCCATGTTCTCCGAGGACGACAATCCAGACGGTTCATGTACTTATCACGACGCCGTATGCACTGCTTACACCTCTCTCATTCCTAATTTATTGTATTATTATCAACTATTCCGCATACTGTTATGTCGCCGCAGTTTAGTTCACCAGTTCAAAGTTCAATTTGATTTCCAAAGAGGGCTTAGTTGTTGGTTGTTGTGATTCTGCATAGTTGCTTTGATGGGTTTGACGGTGTAGTGCAAAGTCAATTATTTATTGCTGTATTTGTTTTTTCTGACTGGGTTTAAGTTTTTTGCTTCAATTATCAATGCTTTGTTTCTGGGATAAGTCAAAGCTTTGTTGGTTGAATTAAAAATTTAGGAGGTATCTGCTTTTCTGGATTAATTCCTTTTGTGAGAATTGCTCTAGATGATCCATTTGAACTATTGCTTCTTGGAGGGAATTTCGCCAAAATTTTGGTTGTGGTCATATGTTTGGACAATGGGCTATTGGGAATGGAATTGGATCTATGGCTGGGACTTAGGCTTTGATTTTTGTCTAAGTGTTCTCTTTAGCTGATTGCCTGATTCATCTACCGAGCATCTATTTGATCTCCAATGCCTATATCTTATTTATCCATTGAAACTCTTGTTGTCCTCTCTCGAATTATGTTATCTCCTTGCTCTGTTTCATTGATTTTCATGCTGATTATGTTACTTGATCTTACTACTTTTACTTGTACATCACTTTCATGCTCATTGCCCGTTTGGATTTTTAGCATGCGGCGGCCTCCTCTTTCCTATCATACATGCTATTTTATATTTCAATGTTTGGGATGTTCATGGGATTGGGCATGGGGATGGATGAGGCCATAAAATTTTAGCTTTTTTCACAAAGCAATCGGTTCAGGCATATCTCGTTTCAATTTGATTATTTTTCTGCTTTGAGCATAGGTATGCTACAATTGATAATCACAGACATCATTTTGTCAAATGTTCATCTGATTATAACTGTGTTGGCATGGCACATTCAGACTGTTGATCTGGATTTCACATGGACCTGCTGTTTCATCGCATTTGTTTACCATTTTTAGCCTCCTTAATATTCACTAATTAATGCTTTCTTCTGATGCATGGCATATTTCACCTGCTGCTACATTCCTCCTCCTCAGGGAGTAAGTTGCCTATCCCTTTGGTCTCAATTGATGAAGTGCCGATAGTGGCACTAAACATATATATATTTCCCTAAAACTAATGCAAAGTTTGCTTTTCCAGCCAATATTTCATGATGGTATGAAAGAATGGAGCTGTTGCAAGAAAAGGAGTCATGATTTCAGTTTATTTTTGGAAATTCCTGGGTATGTATCTTTTCTTTTTCATTATAATCAATCTATGTACTCTTTCGGCAGTGTTAGCAGTGCCTTTTGGGGTTTCACTATGTACTCTTTTTGGGTAGTGTTGCTGGCCTTCAGCCGTGTCTAGCACGTGATACTCTTTCTCTGGCTGCCGTAACATATTGATGCACCCTTCATCATCTTTAAAAATGTTGGTGCCTCTCTGGGCCCTGAGCTATATATATTTTTGGAGAAGTTTGAACTTTTTGTATGGGACCGGTATGCTGTATATCATATTGGTAGAAATTTTGACTGAGCCAGATTCCGTCTAGTAATATATCATATATTTGTGTCTGCAAATCTCTATCATGAATTTCTGAAAGATCCTTTTTGTGGTATCTGAAAGGTTCTCTCAATGGCATGTATTATTTCCACCCGTTGATGGAGTTGTTGAACGATATGAATTTTAGCATTTATGTTGTGTTTGATGATTGCGTTGCATGCTGTTTCATGAATAGTACCAGTTCATGTCGTCTGGTTTGTGATGTTACTCCAACCAGATATTTTTCAATGTGGAAGTTTTAAAACATAAAAGCACACCTTTGCCTGATTAAAGAGTAGAATGATTGTTTCTTCAGTGTTCAAATAATTTGTTGTTGATGTTTGATTGTTTTTTTACATGAATACAATCTCTAGATGCTTTCTTCCGTGATTATTTATTCTACATCCGTGAAAGCTGATTGCTGTTGATTTCTGAAGTTGCAAGACAGGAAAACACACAACTGAAAAGCCCGTGCTTGCGAAGGCACATGCAGCTCCAAGGCAACTGGTTTCTGCTCCAACCCCCATTGGCAATGCATCTTCAAAAGATACTTGTCCTAGGTGCCGCCAAGGATTTTTCTGCTCTGACCATGGTATCTCTTTTATCTCTCAGTCTGACTTCTTTCTTTCCTGATGGGCAAACTATGTGTAGAAGAATTATATGGTGCTAATGCGCTACCAACCCTTCGCAGCTCTATCATTAAAGTGAATTTAGTTGGTTTTAGAACCTAAATCCTAAATGCATCTTCTATATTTTTACTATTTCCAGGTTCACAAGCCAGAGAATTGAATCCAAACTCTTCAGCAAATGCATGTAGTGAAAGCAATCCAGATTCGCAAGAACCTAAGCCACCTAAACCAAAGAAGATTGTTGGTATAAACGAACCTCAAATCTGTAAAAATAAGGGATGTGGTCAAACCTTCAAAGAGAAGGATAATCACGATACAGCCTGCAGTTACCATCCCGGCCCAGCTGTTTTCCATGATAGGATGAGAGGGGTAAGATAAAACAATTTGCCTTTTGTTAACCCCCCAACCCTTTTAATGTTTCCATGATTTATTTCTTTTCCACTTGGCCACAAACTTGTTAATTTGTTCGTGATTGTTAACATTGCAGTGGAAATGCTGTGACATTCATGTCAAAGAATTCGATGAGTTCATGAGCATACCGCCATGCGCAAAGGGATGGCACAATGCTGATCCAGAGTCATGATAAAAGCTTAAAACATCAAAAGGTTTGTTTCTTTCGCGTAACTTTAATGATTTGTCATGTGGAACAATTTGCCACTGGTTGTCGTCATATAGAACTCGAGCTTCTTGTTGAACTAGTGAAAATTGTTTTCTGCTTTATTTTAAACCCTTTGTTTTCTGCGAGTTTTCACGAGTGAAGTACTTTAACATAATGCAATGCTAGAAATAATTTTATCTTGACTGATGTTAGCAGGTAGCACGGGGCCAATATTTGCGCGTGCTCGTTTTTCGCCCCCGTGACAGAAAGTATATTGACAACTAAATAGTGTTCAACTTGGACGCCATTGATATAGCAAAAGTAAAACTGTGAAAGGGGTGATTTTACCATAACTAATCTCTCTCTCCTTTTTCTTTTCCCTGGGTATTTACAGGTCCTACCAAAACCATTTAATGTTGAGACTTGGAACCGATCTGTAGAAATTTACCTGGGAGATTTTTGTGTTTGGTTGAGATCAGGTTTGATTGGTGATGGAACGGATTAGGCTTGGGATTTCGGGACTAGACCATTCGAGGTTCTTATGGAATTGGGATTTGATTCATTTCAAAAGCTGAACCCAGCTGGTTAAATCTGTTAAGACTAATTTTATAATTTCAAAAACATTAAAGAGGCATTTTTAACACATAATACCATCACATTTTCAAATACGGAAATTAATCTCATTGACAAAGGATGAATCTTTTACTAATTTATTTGTGATTTAGTATTTGAAAATTTTAAAATTTCGTAAGTATTAATGTTATATTGTCTGGAGGAAATATCGAGAACGACAATTTTCTTGGACTTGAACATGGTTGTAGATATTCTACCTGAAAACACAAGGATTGGTTCATTAGCTGAGTAACACGTTGTTACTATGGAAAAGTTCTAATTCAAATTCAATTTGATCAGATTGAAGTCAGCCACAAATAAGTAGTTTCTGTAGGTCATATGATTGATTTGCGCATTTAGATAAATTAAAAATAAATTGATAAACACGAGCGCGGGCGGGCACGCACAGCACACACACACACACACACACACACAGTATATATATATAAATTAAAAATAAATTGATCAAAGTAAATCATAACCACTTCGTCTGGGTATTCTCCAGACACTTGATGCGTGAAAACAATAATTTGCATTCAAAAATTTGACTGTCCGATGGAACTATTACACCATTCAATTCTTTTTTTTCTTTTCTTTTTTTTTAAATAAATCCGTAACATATTATAGGGTGCTTGCAAGCACTTCGAAAAAAGAAAAACATTTTTTTTAGGCTTCTACGAAAAAAAAAAAAACTAATAATGTTGTATTTGGTTTTTCTATTTTTGTTAAAAAAATGTTATTTTTTTTAATAATGTGTATACACACCATCCACACGCCCACATAGTAAAGAATTCAAACCCTGTAGAAAAACTTTCGGTGCCTCTGAGGCCATAGTACATGACCATTACATCAAATGATCGTGGACTTAAATATATTAAAAGTTAAAAACACATTTCAAATTGCTATTTTAATTTTAATTTTAATTTTAATTTTAATTTATGTTTTCAAAATTCAACTACTACTCTCTCTCTCTCTCTCTCTCTTATCCAAACAGTATCCACTTAATTCTTTTTTTTTTTTTCATTCTTTTAGCCTTTTCAATAATTGGTAAAAATGTATGCAAACCACCCGAATAAAATTCCATTATCAATGCAACAGTTCTCTCTCTCTCTCCACTCTCCAGAGAGTTGGAGAAAGATTTGTCAGTTAGGCTTCACAATATATATATATATATATATATATATATATATATTATAGTCTGAACTTGACTGACTATAGATAATTAAAGAACACTACAAACTATACATACACAAAAAAATATATATATGTTATACTATTTATAATAATGAATGTAAGGTGTGATAGTTATCACGGGTCTTATGATGCGTATCATCAACCCCCTTCATTAAATTTCTTATCGACAACACAGAAAAATGCCAGTGGTTCCCACCATGTCCCTTCACTCTTTTTTCTAGATAGATTATGCATCTTCATAAAATTTTTCCAATTTTGCCTCGCTATTTCTCTGAAAAATAGGGATTTTTTTTTGTTATAAATCACAAAAATGATTAAAATCTTGTAAATTTTCTAATCTCGTTCTATCTATATACTTAATCAATATGCAGGAACCTACATTGTTTTTATAATAAAAAAAAAAGAACAGGTTTTTATAAGAAATTGATATATTGCAAAGTATGGAGTGCGTAAAAATGATAAAGAAATTTGTTTCTTAAGCCGACAAATAGACGACCGTTAATATCTGTTAATCATTATATAAAATTTATTTTTTAATACTAACTTGTGTTTCGTGCTATGCCACGACATTATTAAAAACTATAATTATCCAATTTGTTACAAACTGTTAACTTATATATAGTAATTTTTATATTGTATTTTATTATATTATCATAATTTTATTCAAAAGTCATAATTAAATTGTTATACATTGGGTGGGAGTGAAATAGGACCCCCCAAAATTTAAGTGAAAAATGGAGTGGACTTGTAAAAGAAATTGAGGGAGAGGGAGAGAGAGAGAGAGAGAGAGAGAGAGTCTGACTCAATGCTTACACATCCCAACAAACAGGGGGTCACGCCACCAATAATACGACAACAAACTCTATTAATACCATTGTCCCAGTTATGTTTATTGTTTGTATTGTACCACCCCCCTCCCAAAAAACAAGGTTATGTTTATGGGAACATAGAATTATAATTTGCCATTAAGCATACACACGTCACACGTCGAACGATAATAATCCTCTAATGATAATCATTTCTTTTTTTATTTTTCCCTTTTCGGATTTGAAGAGGAATTTATGTCATTTGACTTTTTGATGAATTAAATTTTGCACTGTTTGTGCTTTGTCTTTATTTTTCAAAATCTGTTTAATTTGTTGAAACATATAGAAAATGTATTAAATCTTTGTTAGTGAAAATTTCTTAAAATTCTTTTTTGTAAAACATATTTTTCATTTATAAAATAAGGTGAATTACGAAACTTTCTCTCAATTTTGGTGAAATTAATATATATATATATGTATATATCTCTTCAGGTATTGTAATTTACAAGTATACACCCACCAATTTGTGCTCTGCTTCAAATGTTGATCTTCCTACATCGAAAATTCGTAAAATGTACATTCTCAATATTTCCTCACTGTAAACTCTACGATGATGGTCTGATTAGCGTTTTTTGACCGTCAATCAATCCGTCTTACTTCACGTATATTTGGCAAATTGCGTTGGAATCCCACGATGTCAACATCATTGCAACCGTCTCATTTTACAAAGTGCAAATCTATAAGAGTCAGTCGCGATCCAAGCCTCGTCATTGTCATCCATCAAACAGATTTTCAGCCATGCCTTCTCCTTGTCCTTGATTGATCTTCCCCTCCTCACCATCGATTTGCTTGACGGCGTGTTTGTCTTAACACCTTATTTTAGATATTGACCATCGCATTTATTATAAAAATATTTAGCAAAATAAAATTCATCTATTTTTTTTCCCATTTCAATCGTAAAATCCTACTAGTAGAAATTATTTGTTGGACGGACAATTTTTCAGAAGTGGGATTGTAAATTCTGATACCTTAACGATTTTTTTGTATTTGCAACCAATCTCAAGAAATGCGCTTGTAATTCGCCATTTTCAAAAATTGCATATAAAGTGACACCAAAACAAGAAACTATCCCCAAGCACCCCAAAATTTTGCAAAAATTACAAGTGGAAGCCCCACGAAAGCGACACAACAAGCAACACTATCTTTATTAGGGATGGCAATGGGTCCGGGTTGGACCCGGACCCGGACCCGGACCCGCCCCTAATGGGGCGGGTTTGAAGACTTCTAACCGGGTCCGGGGCGGGTCCCGGGTCTTTATTTTTTGGATCCGGACCCGCCCCGAACCCGCCCCGGTTAGTTATTTTTAGATATTTTTATATATTTTTATTTATTATTTTATGTAAATTTATATAATATACATCTATATTTCATATATAAAAGTATATATTATATAAATAGTTACTTAAAAAAATAAATATGATACTCTTGTATATAAAAATAATTATATAACATTAATAATTAAGTTATGATTTCAAAATATGTACAAATAAATATATGATAATGATATTTTAGTAGTGCCATTATTTTTTTCATATTTATAAAGTTGTAATAATATCAATTTTCTTAAAAAAATATATATTTTTTATTATTTTTAAAACTTAAATCGAGTCTACCGGGTCCAACCCGGACCCGACGGGTCCACCCGGATCCGGGACGGGTCCGGGCCCGGGTCCAAAATTTCCCCGACGGGACGGGTCCCGAGTTTGGCCAAACCCGCCCCATACCCGCCCCGTTGCCATCCTTCTTTATCAAAGACCTCAAAAGTAGAGGAAATCGCGTTGAATAAATGAGGGCCCACTCCGGTGCCTCTCCACGCCTAGGCTGACGGCGGATGCCCCGCTGTGGCGGTGTCTGCTTGTTGTGGGTACGGCTCTGCGGCCTATTCCGCTTTGATCACTCACCCTAGGCCTGCCTCCTACATCTTATCACAGCCTTCCACGTGGCCACAATTTTTTCGGTTCTTTGGCTGCAGAATATTTTCTCTTACACTATGGATTTCATTCATGGCCCTCCATAAAGTTGAAAAAGTAATTTGTTTTATCTCTTAAAAAAAATATATATATATATATTTTTAGAAATGGGGACAATTATTTTCTTAAAGAAAACATTAGGGAATGAAGATTTTGATAAAAGAAAGTTAGGCAATCGACTTAAGTGTAGATTAATATGGATTTTTGTAAAGTATTGATTCTTGATAGTGCTAAGCTGATACGATTAGTACTTCCGTTGATTGTTAGGTGTTTGATATGTTTATTGTTGAGCAATGAAATAAAACAAAATCGTCATTATTATTTTCCTTCTTTTAACCACTTTTTTTGAAAAATTTAAGCACGTTAATGAATAAAATTTAATAATCAAATAAGTTATGATTAAATTATTTATAGTATTGGATTGTGTCGAGAAATTTTTTTATGAACTGAATGTATTTATTCTTCGATCTAAAATCAATTTAAATTATATGATGTATGAATAAAATTTATACACCCGATTTATATAAAAAAAAAAAATTCGGATTGTGTCTACTTTTGGCCCCCCAAATCCTAGCCAATGCCTTTTCTGTCCCTCTAGCGTACCTTCCGCAACACATGGAAAGGCGGTTTGGCTACTACTAGGGAGAATTATGGGCGGGCAAGGACATTCAGGACCGGGACAATTATTACAAAACAATTTTATTTTACTTTATTTTAGTTGTTCAAACAGTTGGAAAAGAAGAAAGTAATAATATTATTTTTCTTTATAATTAACAGTAAGCATTGATTTTGCCATGATAAGGACTTTGTTCCGGTGATAACGTGCATGCTTCATAATTTTGAGATAATGGGCTCTATTATATGTAAATATAAATATTATTTTAATTTGATGTTAGTTTTTTTATTGTATACTAATTTTTTTTTAATTATTTAATAATCATTGATTGTAATAATTGGCTCTTTATCAAGAGTGTTTGTAAGAATCAAACCCGTAAGGTCTTTAAATGCGAGAATTGCTCCGAACCCACCACATGCATTCTTAAATTGAACTCTAAATAATTTGTTCAAATAGGATATCAAATCAATGCACTTGAATTCTTAGTTCAAAGCATATGAGAAGGCTGCTATTCCCTTTCGTATTCCATGTGCGACCATTACAATCATTGCTTATTTAGAACGCAATATTCCATGGTGCTATATTTTCTCATCCGTTCATCAATATACGCTACGTATATTTGTGAGAATTTTCAAAAAAAATTCCATATGATAATTTATTTTTTTTCCTTATCTTAATCGCTCACCAATATACTTAACGTGTATCGATGAGTGAAAAATAAAATATAGTACCATTTTGTAACGAAGGATCCGAACTGTTGCAAAGGTGGTTGTATTGTTAATCACATAAATATGAACCATAATGATATTTCAAGTTGTTCCACGATGCAGTTGAAACTCGAGTTTTCAACTCAAATATAACGGTCGGTATAGGGGTGGGCTATTATTAATTATTATCGGTATAATTCAATTCAATTTGAATAATAATAGCAACAAATTTATTCTACGCAACAATATACTACTACAATAATTGTTTCTATTGAATGCAATTGATTAAATCACAATTAGTATTCAACACGTTACTATGAAAGAATGGTCATATACAAGTTAGAAAGAAAACAATTAGAAGATATACTTCTGCGTAATATTACTCACCATAACATGGAACCTGTATTGATGAGCGATTAATATTATAAAATAAATTTAAGCTCATAATAAGAGAAAAATTCTAGATTTTCTTTTATAATTTTAACCGTTCATCAATATATACGACCTTTATTAATAAATATAAGGGATAATTACTCTCACCACCCATAAGTTTAGGCCAAATTACAAATAACACCTCCTTGTATCGGTAATTACTAATATCCCCTTGAGTTTTGTGGACTTATTGGTAAAATTGGCGGAAGTAATACAATGTCTATTTTGCGTCTTGAATATTTTAAATATTTTTTATTTAAAAAAATAAAAAAATAGGAATATGACTAAATTGACGAAAATACCCCTCCTTAATATTTTTGGAAAAAAATTATCATTTTCTTCCAACTCCCCCCCCCCCCCCCCCACCACCACCAAACCGTCACCGCCCTTCACTCCACCGCCGCCACAGCTGCCTCACTCAGACCACCCACCTCCACCGCTGCCCTATTCCGTCACTCAAACCACCACCGTCGCCCCCCACCCCAACTTTCCTCTTCCTCTTTCTTTTTTTTTTCCTCTCTTTCTTTTCCCTTCTTTTTTCTCATATCTGGATCTGAGTCACTCTCCCTCTCTCTCTCTCTCTCAAGCGGTGGCGGTTGGAAATGGTGAGCGGTGGGCGGTGGAGGCGGTTGGAGATGGCGCTCCCCCCTCTCCCTCTCTCTCCCCCCTCTCCATTGTATGTTTCTCTCTCTCTCTCTCTCCTCTCTCTCTCTTTCTCTCTCTTAGTATCTCTTCCTCTTACTATAGATCGGACGGTAGCAACGGCGGACGGAGGCAGTTGACGGTGGGCGCAGATGGCGATGGAGGACTGAGAACGGCGCAGTATTCTCTACCCCCAGTTGCATCTCTCTCTCTCCTCTCCCTCATCTCTCTCCCTCCTCTCTTTTCTCTCTGTATTCTCTCTCTCGTCTGCCTCTGTCTCCGGCGGACGAAGGCGGCGGTGGCGGCCAGCCGTTTGTGTATATATATATATTTATAAATAATTTTTATATTATATGTTTTGTATATTGTGTTTATATATATTTATATTATGTATATAAATTTAAAAAAATGTGCAAATATATTCATATATATATTTATTATTTGTAAATAAATATATATATAGACATTATAAATAAAAAATGTTCAAATATATTTTTCTATTTATTCAATATAAAACATAAAATTAGCCATAAGGGTAAAAGAATCCATTCATAATTGGCCAAATACATTTAATGCTTTCAAAATGGCAATTTTGAAAAGTGGGTTTACAAACGTTGGCCGTTAGTCAATCTAACGGAAGTTGGAAATTGAAAGACGGAAACAAAACTTAAGGGAGTGTTATTTGTAATTTGGCCTAAACTCAGAGATGGTGGGAGTAATTATCCTAAATATAATAGAAGATAGTGTACAAAAGTGTAACAACAGTTCTTGACTGAAAAAAAAAATGGAGGATGAATTTAAAATTTAAGAATAAAGTGTGATTTGAATATTGATCCTAAGAATTCAATTTACTTAAATAACTTATGCAAAAGGTGAAAATCTTTTGCAGAATAAAGTTCATTCATCGTTCTCAAATTATGAATTCATAATGAAAAATTCAAATAAATGCAAAAACTTTGCAGATAAAATGAATGGATTTCTCCACATTGCAACGACTTATTTATTTAATAAGTGACTTCAATAATTTTCAATTAATTAGGTACTAGGTGGTGGTCTATATGCAACAATAATCGATCCCTACAAATTTATGAAATGAATTTCCTTTTCCCTTAGTCAAGCCAAATAATGCCTCTTTAAATTCGTGATTTATGAATCTACGCCTATCCATGTGGCGTTGAGTCGGACCGAATCCCCTATCCTATAATAGTGCCCCATCTCCTGCCCCACACTTTGGATGTGCGACACGTGTAAGTCTTGAAGATTTATTTACCAAATTAGATGTTTTGTCCAATTAATTATATTTTTTCAGTTATCTAATTTGGTAAATAAATCTTCAAGACTTACACGTGTCGCACATCCAAAATGTGGGGTAGGAGATGGGGCACTATTATGGAGTAGGGGATCCCGTCCGGCGTTGAGTACTTATTTTGGCCCCCTTGGTACATCTTGTGCGAATTTTGCCTAATGTCAATAAAGCACAATTATATTATGTGCCAAAATAGACACACACACACACACACACACATATATATATATATATATACATATATATATGACCATAAATTTTGTTCGGGCAATGATTACCAAATAATAAAGATAAAAAGACATGAAATTCCCTATTCTTTATTCTTTTCTCAATCCATCTCTTATTGGAAGTCATGTATAGTTTTTTTTTTTTGAATAACTATCTGGTCTAAACTTCTTGTATCAAGTCCCGTGCGTAATTGTTTTTTTCATAAATGATTGACGGTGAAATTTGAATATAAGACCTTTTATTTAACCTAACTTTGATACCATACTAGAAGATAACATCATCTAAAAATTTAGCCATACAAAATTACCATTGCATGTAAAAGTTTAAAAATATTAGTTACGAGAACCATTATATATTTTAGATATTCGACAACGCGAATGCAGATATACTAAACTACAAAATAAGATTTTTCTCATCAAAGATTCACATATAAATATTAAATATGAATAAATAATAAATAGTGATATCGAATTCATACCATCTTACAAATTTATTTTTACATTGAATGTGACAATATGATAATAAATTCCCATTTTCCCACATAAACAATAATTTCATTAAAAATTGTACCACACACAATGATTCCACACATAATTGTGAAAACTTTGATTGCATCACCAAAAAAAATCACACTGCACTGATCCACAGGCAAAAGGGTCAAACAAAATTCCCTTGGAGATCAAGAAAATGGATTCGACTTTTCCCATTTTCAGTTAAAAAATAAAGAGTTACACAAAAATGTATTAATAAAAAAGGAAACTTTATTTATTTAATAAACATTTATTTATTATTATATACATTTTTTTAATCAAGGTTACTTTTTTAGAACTATATTTTCTTTTTTTTTACCCAGAGTTAAAGTTACCTTTGGCTCCAAACTAGGAATGTTCTCAAATTTGACCACCATTGTTGTCATACTCAAAACAAGAATAATTGGACAAAATAAAATATTTAAAAAAGCGAAAAAATGAACACCGAGTGGAAATAGCAATTTTGCATCTATATTTTAAACCAGCCAATCCCTTTGTCCCTGTTGGCACTAGGGATGTAAACGAATCGAGCCGGCTCGACAAAGGTTCGAGCTCGAATTCGAATAATTCGAGCCGAGCCGAGTTCGAGCTGAGCTCGAGCCGAGCCCGTATAAATTTCGAGCCGAGCTCGAGCCAAATTACTCTTGTTCGTAGGCTCGCGAGCCTTGATTTTTTTAATATTTATTTTTATATTTATATAATTATATATATAATTATAAATAATATATTAATTTTCGAACTCGAGCCCGAGCCTACAGCTCAAACATAATAAAATATTTGAAAATATTTAAGCTCGAGCTCGAGCCTATATTTTACTCACAAATTCGAGCCAAACGAGCCGAGCCTAGCCGAGCTCGAGCCTGAAAAAAAGGCCAAGGCTCAGCTCGGCTCGGTTCGTTTACATCCCTAGTTGGCACCCCCCGTTTCCCATCCCCCCACACGCAGATGGAACAAGTGCACTCCACGCGCTTCTTTTTGGTCATAGTATTTCGGCATGCGTGCTTTTATGTAAATTTGTATTAGTTTGATAATTACAAAAACTAAAATTGGAGTATAATACTTTATGCAATCTCATATGTATATATATATATATATATGTGTGTGTGTGTGTGTGTGTATTTTAATTTTTTTTGAATATATTAGTGTCTGTTATACATAGTAAAATTTACTTTATGATATTTTCATCATTGACAAATTAATTTTATATATGAAATTAATAATTAAGCCCTCTACTTATATTTAGTATTATAGAAGTCAAAATAGCCCACATTCATCCTTCAATTCTATTAATACAGCCTTGTTGATAAGTAACATGATTTATACGTTGATACAGACATTCATTTAATTTGAAGACTGTGATTGCCAAACCAAAGCTAAGATACATAGATTGTGAATTAACTATATTAATTAAATCACTACTTTACAGTCTTTAATGCACTAATAACTCTATTATTGGGGGTTAGGACATATAACTTACTTATGAAAGCTTCAAAAGTTTAAGTTTAATTTTTAATCTCAATGCAAAAACCCAAATCGTTTATTTCTAAATAAAGGACAATATAATTGATTATTTTAATATCCTTACAAAAGTAAGTGAAAATGTCCCATTATCGAAAACCTTTTTAATATTTAGAAAACCGAGATTTCTAAGTTTTCTTCATATAAGCCATTATCATTATAGAATTTATAATTTTATGAATTTTTTTTTACAGGATTTGATACAATATCGCTGTATAATAATCCTTACAAGCTGGATACACTTAAATCAGCTTATTCAAAATCTCGTCAATGAGCTTAATTGTTGAAAAAGCATAAAAAATGTTAATTTTATTAGAATTTTGATAAATAAATTTAAATTGGAGGTGAAAATGAAACTAGATTTTTGCTTAATTGTGATATGTAATAAAAATAGAAAAAGGAAAGAATTTTGGGCAAGATTTTTGTAAGAGGTATCCGTTAGGCTCTTGGCAAATATCGATTAGAATGGCGCGTGTTTGGGCGTAAAGGATATTGAGAAAAGTGATTAATAATAAGCTGTCAAAAAAAGCAGCTACTTCGGGAAACGGCAGTACGGCTGACGGCCGCTGCTAAACACTACAAATCCTATCATCTTTTCACTCTTCACACAGTCACTGTTTAACGTCGCTTCACCGCCGTTTATCTTATTCTCTCCTCTCTCTCTCTATAGATATATATAGAAAATGCACACACGACACACGCCATTTTCTCTCTCTTCATAACGCGACGTTGCAAATGGTGTATGTAGCCTTTGTATACAGTACTGCGTGTGCAGTGCTGTTGGCAAACATTTAACGCACTCCCTTTCTATTTCATCTCAATCTCTCTCTCTCTCTCTGCATTTTCCCCCTCTTCCCTTATTGCTTCTGCCTGCTCTGCCTTACAGTTCACGCCAAACGCCTGTTTCTCTGAAACTGTTCAGCTTTCTCTCACTTGCTCTCTCTGTACACAACAACACACATTCCTACAAACGCACAATAGTCAATATATGCGAATACTTGTTTTTATTTTTTCTTTGTTGTCGCGGACCATCACACCTGAGCTATGTGGAGAGAGAGGGATGAGATGGTGGTGGTCGAGTGACTGAAAATTTTGCTCCGAGATTCCATTTCTATTGTACTTTTTTCTACTCTGGTTGTGTATGCTCGCTCTGCAAGGAGTATGAAGAGAATGGTGGACGAGCGAAGGTTGTTTGTCAAGAGGAAGACGAATGTGAAAGTGGGTGTGCTTTATTTTGTTGTGGCAGTGTTATTGCTTCTGTTTCCTCTTGCTTCACCTCTCAACGATGAAGGTACCTCTCGCTTTTTCTCGGTTGTTATTCTCTCTACTGTGTGTTGATGGGATTGTTCTCTCTCTCTCTAAGTTTTGGTGTGTAGCGTTTTGTTATTCGTAGTATTGACCCTTGAGATTCACGTTGTGAAGAATGTGACTTCAGGTTTTGCGGCTATTTTTACACTGCATCTTGTGATTTTTTATGCCCTTTTCGGAAAGTTGGGATTTTTGGCTTTTAAGCTAAAAGGGGTACTCTCAATTTTCGTCTGGATGAATGTTGAGATTTTTTTTTTTTTTTTTTCATTTTAAGCATCTCCATTCTTTCCCTTTTAGTCTAGAGAAAACTGAAAGACGTTGGAATATTTTGCTTTCTGAATGTCCGCAGATAATCTAACAATGGTTCAACTTTCAATCGCCAAGCCGCATGGCGATTAGTTTTCACTCCCAAGTTTTTATATAATGCAGAAACTATAAGCTAATGGCAAAGCTTCGAAATTATTTTCGGGTGCCCTGTTATTTCATACCATGTCTTTTTGATCATCTCGGCCTTTGGTTATGGCTTTTATGGGTGCTCCAAGATTTAAATGGTTTTATCTTTTTTTCATTGTGGTTTAAATTTCTTTTGTTTTTCTATTTTTTCGATGAACTGCGGAGCGTATGGTGCATATGCGGCCGCAGCAGGTTTATATAATTTTTTATGTTGCTGATGATACTATACGCTATTTAAATAATTTACTTGTAATGATTTTCTAATGATCGTCAGTTAGGCCCTTATGTGCATTATTTTAAAGATAGCTTGAGTGTTTTATACATATAAGTCAGAAAGCATGGCATAATTAGTTATTTTTATATTTAAATTTTTCCTTTTTTCTTTCTCTTTTTTCATTTTTAAATATGAAGCACGCTTGGCTGGCCATTGCAGGACCTCTTAAAGCTATTGTACTTGTATTTCCGGTGGCTGTTGTTGAATTTTAGCTGACATGACTTTTGATAGCAGGCAAAGCATTGATGTCCATTAAAGGTTCATTTAGCAATGTAGCTAATGTGCTTCTGGACTGGGATGAGGTTCATAATGATGACTTCTGTTCGTGGGGGGGTGTGTCCTGTGGCAATATCAGCATGTCAGTTGTCGCTCTGTATGTGTTTCTTCCTCTTTGTTCGCCTTTTATGTTAAATAAGTAGAAATACATCAATATTCTGATTGTTTAGTACTGCTTTAGAGTTCCCATTTCTTAGACTGAATCTTAACTGATGTAATGGCCTGTTGGTGAAGAAATCTGTCAAATCTGAACTTGGGTGGAGAAATTTCACCGGCCATTGGAGATCTGAGAAGTCTTCAGTCCCTGTAAGTACTCATAGGGAAGCTCTTTCTCTTCTACCACCCTTTTTTGTCATTCAATACTTGCACGAAAATGCCGTGATCTTTTCTTGTCAGAGATCTTCAAGGGAACAAATTAACTGGCCAAATCCCTGATGAGATTGGAAACTGTGTCTCACTTTTGCTACTGTAAGTATGAAGCCTTTCTTGATGCCGTTTAAAGTTAAGATGTTTGTAACTTGTTGTCATAATAAGTTCTTATTATGTTAATTTTTTGTTTTGTTTTAAGTGATTTGTCTGATAACTTGCTCGAAGGAGACATACCCTTCTCGATCTCTAAGCTTAAGCAGCTTGAGCTATTGTAAGTCATATCTGTTCTATGCTAATTATATCCCTCGTATTTACTTAGACATATAATATGTAGGCCTTCAAAAGGTTATTTGCTAATAATGCTCTCTGTCAGAAACTTGAAGAATAACCAGCTAACTGGTCCAATTCCTTCAACGCTAACACAAATTCCTAACCTGAAGACTCTGTAAGTTGGCTCACATTTCATTTCTATTGTGAGATTACTTTACAAGTTGAAATGATTTACTTGCGACTCTTGCCATAAGAGATTTTGGCACTTTTACCTAATTTGCTTTTTGATATGTTGTGCATGGCTCAAGTGATCTTGCCAAAAACCAGCTTATAGGCGAGATACCGAGATTGATATACTGGAATGAAGTCCTGCAATATCTGTAAGTAAAGTAGTTGCACTCATTATTTGTCAACTTTCGTCCCCTAATTTAAGGATAAAATTGTCATTTCTTGTTCTAGTATGATGACTGTGCATTTAACTTGTTTGCAATCATTATATTCTCGTATAGTGGTCTGCGAGGAAACATGTTGACTGGAACGTTGTCCCCTGATATGTGCCAACTGACTGGCCTTTGGTATTTGTAAGTGCTTGTGCTTGTGCTTATTTCATAACATGACTGTTTTGTTTTTGTGCATGGCATTGCATGACTCTTTTGTTTTTGTGCATGGCATTGCAAGCTTATATTTATCTGGTTGCTGCAGTGATGTTAGGGGCAATAACCTGACTGGAACTATACCAGACAACATAGGCAATTGTACAAGCTTTGAGATATTGTAAGTTTTTTATTTCATGTGCTGCTCTTTTGAGCCATTGCTGCTCATCTCTAAATATTTGAACACCATTGTGGTGTCAGGGATATTTCCTACAATCAGATCGATGGAGAGATACCATACAATATTGGGTTTTTACAAGTGGCTACTCTGTAAGTTAATCTATTGATTATCATGCTTAGGTCACCAATATTATGTTGTATCTTCCTTTAATTACTGCAAAACATTCCAGCTTAATGTGGTCCATGCTTACAGTTGGACTGATAAAAAGGGTCTGCTTTGGACAGGTCTTTGCAGGGGAATATGTTGACTGGAAAGATTCCTGACGTGATTGGTCTAATGCAAGCCCTTGCTGTCCTGTAAGCATGCATGTTCTTATGAAATCAGCTTCTTTGATTATTTGGCAGTGAGTAAATTGTAAATTGTATGCGACTTTTTCAGGGATTTGAGTGAGAATCAATTAGTTGGACCAATTCCACGAATTCTTGGCAACCTCTCTTACACTGGAAAGCTGTTAGTTTGAGGCATCTCTGATATACGAGTTCTTGAAACTTATTTTTTCTTCTTGTGTATGCTCTCTTAGCAATTTTTTTCCCCAGGTATCTACATGGAAACAAGCTTACTGGTCCGATTCCACCTGAGCTGGGAAATATGTCAAAACTTAGCTATTTGTAAGATACGTTCTCATAGCCAAATAAATGTGGCATTGCCGGTTCCCCCCCCCCCCCCCCCCCCCTTGCATTTGTTGCTAATTTAGCCTGTTTTGAAGGCAATTAAATGACAACCAACTTAGTGGAGGTATCCCTGCCGAACTTGGAAATTTGGAACAACTTTTTGAATTGTGAGTCCCAATTTTATCAAGGAAACTTCTTTCTCTCTCTCTCTCTCCCCCCTCTTGTTGGAAATAATGAATTTGGGTTATTTTGCCTTCCCACAGAAATCTGGCTAACAACAATCTGGAAGGGCCCATTCCTGAGAACGTCAGCTCCTGCACGGCATTGAATCAATTGTAACTTTGATATATTCTTCATGCAGATTTTCTTTCTCTTATGTATAGCCGAATTTTGAAATGTATTTTATCTTTTTTGTCCTTTTTCAGCAATGTGCATGGTAACCGTTTAAATGGATCCATTCCTTCTGGTTTAAAACATCTGGAGAGCCTAACATATCTGTATGTTTTCTTATTTTTTAATTTCTATGCTCTGTTTTCTGTCCCCAAGATTCTCGTGCGTTTAAGAAATTGGTAACGTGGTTCTTGATCCACAGGAATCTTTCATCCAACCAGTTTAGAGGCAGCATTCCAGTTGAACTCGGGCACATAATCAATCTTGATACACTGTGAGCTTTTGAGAATTAATTGACATTTTCTGGTTTTTCTTTTCTTGTCTTCACTGTATGACCCAATACTTTTCCTAGGGATCTTTCTAGCAACGATTTCTCAGGATCTGTTCCGGCCTCTGTTGGTGACTTGGAGCATCTCCTCACTCTGTAAGACATTGTATATCTGTAAAAATATTTATAACATGATTAATATGAACTTGCTTTATGGTTGGCGTGTCTGAAGTGTACTTTCGATTTTAGGAACTTAAGTCACAATCATCTCAATGGCCCCATTCCTGCCGAATTTGGTAATCTAAAGAGCATACAAACAATGTGAGCTTTTCTTCAAGATACCTTCTTGCAATAATTTCAGTGTTCCTTGATGATATCCGATCTTTGACTCAGCAATGTTTCTTTGTAGGGATATGTCTTTCAACAAGTTGTCAGGCAGCATCCCCGGAGAGTTGGGGCAACTGCAGAATCTAGCTTTCCTGTATGTTAATATTTTATGTGATATTGTTGTGCTATCGTTGAGCCTTTATTATAAATCTATCTTATATCATATGATTTTGGCTGCATGCATGACTGTTGTTGGTTCGACTTGCAGCATATTGAGTAACAATGACTTGAGTGGAAGAATTCCCGACCAACTTAGTAACTGCTTAAGCCTCGAAAAATTGTGAGTTTTGTGAATTGGCAACATCTTCATTTTACCCTGAAGCTCTTTTGTGTGGGTAAACTGATCCATGTTTCTCTAGGAACGTTTCATATAACAACTTGACTGGGTCGGTTCCTGTAGGCAGAAACTTCTCTCGGTTCTCATCTGACAGGTAGAGGGAAAAAAAATTGTGTCAACTTTGCTGGTTCCATATATTTTCTTGGATTTGGATCTTGCTGCTTATCTTGATTTTTTTGTTGTCAGTTTTATCGGGAATCCCTTGTTATGTGGTCATTGGTTGGGCTCGATATGTGATCCATACCCCGCAAAATCCAAAGGTACAGTATGATTTCTTTGAACATCTTATGCTATTTTGGTTCGAATTTGTCACTTTTTCTGGGTGAATTATACTGACCTCCCTCGTAACTATGTGTTATCACTCATTTCTGCTCTTAATCAAAATTACTGAACCCCCTTTTGATTATCAAAATTTATGCAAAACCGAAGGATAAATATTGTTAAAAGTTGGATAACATCATCCAAACCTGTGAGGAAAACTTGAAAAATTTACTAAAATTTCAATTATAATATGATTTAACTATGTGATATTTAACAAAAAGTGGTTAACTGTTGGGAGAATAAATTACAATATACGTATGTGTAATTTTGAAACCAAGAAAAGATACTTGTCTAAATATATATATAGTTACGAGGCCGGGTGCTTAAATTTTGCTCTTGCCTTTTTTTTTTTCTTGTTTTTTTTTTGTTTTTTGGTTGTTGGTTTTTGGTGGTGGTATTGTAATTTACAATGCTTGGTAGTTTCTGGGAATTTTAATGGTCACGTTTATCTTCTGTTTCAGCTATGTTTTCAAGAACAACAGTTGTTTGCATCATATTAGGCTTCATTGCATTGCTATCAATGGTAATAGTTGCTATATACAAGTCCAACCAGCCCAATCAGTTGCTAAAGGGATCTAACATGAACATGATACAAGGTTGTGAGTACTTATATCTATCTCTATTTCCCATTTTTCGTCATGCTTCTAATAATGTGCTGGTTGTATTAAAGGTTCATCAAAGCTAGTTGTTCTTCACATGGATATGGCAATCCACACGTATGAGGACATAATGAGGCTCACAGAGAATTTAAGTGAGAAATACATAATAGGATATGGAGCTTCCAGCACAGTTTACAAATGCGAGTTGAAAAATTCCCGACCGATTGCAATTAAGCGACTCTACACTCAGTATCCTCACGACTCTCGTGAGTTTGAGACTGAACTGGAGACCATTGGCAGTATCAGGCACAGAAACCTCGTCAGCTTGCATGGTTACTCTCTTTCACCGCAAGGGAATCTTCTTTTCTATGATTACATGGAAAATGGATCTCTTTGGGATCTCCTGCATGGTTAGTAATTTCTCTTTTAATTTCTTTTAATTTTCTCTTTGTGGTTTGCAACGACTCTCTATATAATTGCCTAAAAACTATTGCAGGTCCATCGAAAAAGGTTAAACTTGACTGGGAAACACGTCTGAAAGTTGCTGTTGGAGCTGCACAAGGGCTTGCCTACCTTCATCATGACTGCAACCCAAAAATCATCCACAGGGATGTTAAATCTTCTAATATTCTACTCGACGAGAATTTTGAAGCTCATCTCTCTGACTTTGGAATAGCAAAATGTCTGCCTCCGGCTAAAACTCATGCGTCCACATATGTTCTGGGGACGATAGGCTACATCGACCCTGAGTATGCTGGAACTTCTAGACTAACGGAGAAGTCAGATGTTTATAGCTTCGGCATCGTGCTGTTGGAGCTGCTCACAGGAAAGAAAGCTGTGGATAACGAATCGAATTTGCATCAGCTGGTAAGTATTTTTGTGTCAAGTACATTGTCCTCCCCTGTATCATCGCCTAATTACACCAACCACCCCTTAGTTTCAAAATTACAGATATCCTCAAAATTAACAAAATGAATCTGAGATATTTTGATAACATCATCTACTTTATGCTGGATTCTTAGGTGCTGTCTAAAGCGGATGACAACACATTAATGGAAGCTGTGGATCCTGAGGTTTCTGTTACGTGCATGGACTCATCTCATGTAAGAAAAGCCTTTCAGCTGGCATTGCTCTGCACGAAACGATATCCGTCTGAGAGACCAACAATGCATGAGGTTGCAAGAGTTCTTATCTCGTTGTTGCCACCCCCTCCCAAGAAACCTTGTTCGACTGTGCCTAAAAGTATCGACTATGCCCAGTTTGTGATCGGTAAAGGACAACCTCGGCAGCAGCAGCTCCCTCGGGACAACAATTCCTCCGATGCTCAGTGGTTTGTGAGGTTTGGAGAGGTCATTTCCAAGAACAGTGTCTAAGTTCTTTTGTGTGTGTCCATTCAGAAAAGGTGAATGGATAAAAGAAAAGGGATAATATACTAAGATCCCAATTTTTATTTTTCCTATGTTGTTGCATGGCTTGGATGAGAGGAGGGTTGATTTGGTTTGTGTGTGAACTATGTATTACTGTTGGAGAAGTTGGGAAATATTTAAAGAACTTTAGTAAAGGTTAGGATGAATGATTGTACAAGTATTTGCTACGATTACTGTTTTGTCAATATACGTATGTACATCAGTTTGAATTAATGCAATTCACATGGAATATTTGTGCATCTTGTCATTCTTCTTTTAATGGATATCAGCTCCTCGCGTTGATTTAATATTTTCATACCCACTATGCTATAGTTAACCTGATTAAGTAGTTAGTTATAGGAAAAAAAATTCCTTTGCTTGTTCCAATGCTTCTTTTTTGTTTCTTGATACTCTCTTGATGGATGTTTTCTCTTGCTGTTAGTTACTGGAAAACAATTACTTGTTCCAAGGGTGGTTTTGTTGTTTCTTGTTACTCTCTCTCTCTCTCTCTCTCTCTCTCTCTCGATGGATGTTCTCTTGTGTTGGAGTATGACAGGTACTACACTAATCCGAAAATGTGAAATGCACTGCTGATAATTTTAATTTATGAAGTTACCATGTAATGCATTGGAGAAACATCAAACAGGATAAGATTAATATTTTGAAGTCATGGTTTGGTTTATCTTCTGACTCAGATCAATGGACTGCAGATGTCTCGACTTCGAAAATGTAACTCAAGCAACTAATACAGTTACATCATCGCAACCACCAGTTCCCAGTTTCTTTCGAATTGCTATAGCAATCAATCTGGGAGCGCATCTCACTTGGAAAGAAAATTACAGAAAACATCGCTCTAACAGGAAAATGACGAAACCTTAAAGAACAAGCAACATTCTTATGATATAATATATAATAGACATAGACATTCATTACAGTTTTCAATAGGACTAAAATCCTTAAGTGAACAAAAAATGTCTTCTAGGAAAACTGCAAAAGAAACGTAATCCTCCTATATATTATATCAAAGTGTGGCAACTTGAGTCGGGGCTAGCCACTGTAGGAAAACTGCAAAAGAAACGTAATCCTCCTATATATTATATCAAAGTGTGGCAACTTGAGTCGGGGCTAGCCACTGTAATCTCCCTCGGAAAACTTATTCTCCGGATAGAAGACTGCAACAACTTCATTTCCCCCGAATTTCCTTCCGTTCAGTCCATGTCGAGCTTTTGTAGCACTTTCAATGTCGGCATACTCCAGGAACACCTACACAAAAAAGAACACATTTATTTTCACAAATAATACGAAAATATAAGGGAAAATATTGTAGTGACAGTGACAAGTTCCAAGCTGCTCGATTGTCACAAGCCATATTTAGTAAAAACAAAAGTTGGTCAGTTAACCAACCTTTCCGACACCTGGTCCTGTTTCGTCATTGGGCAGTGGTCGGGGGATAATCACATTCACCAAAGAACCTGTAAAATTAATGTCAAATGATGTTGATAACACAAGAGGGATCACATTCCAGATTTATTTATGCATACTGGTTTTCAGTAAGTATTAGCCCAAGGAATTGATGTAGTGTTAATGAACAAAGCCCGAGCTAGGTAATCTAAAGTACTTACCAAACTTTCCACATTCAGTTCTCATGTCTTCTAATATATCTTCATAGTCATCATCATCCTTGAGCTCGTCTGCCGTAACCACTTGTGTTAAGCACACAACCTTTGTAGATGGAGTAACACTAGGCGCTAACATGAGTCTCTGCACAAGATAACAAATACAACTATTTAAAGAAACTGTACTGGTAATTTAGGCTAGAAAGTTTAAGAGGAAAGAAATGATCACAGCAGCAATTCAAACTTCAAAAAATAAACAATTTTGAGGATGACGGTATGACGTGTAGGAATAACAAAATACAGAAGATAAAATGTCATCACCTGCAATGCTATTTGTTGTTGGGCGTGCAATAGCACACTCTCTTGCTCAGGTTTAGGTTGCGTTGCACCCTGGTTAGCACGTCTGACAGTAAGTGTTTTATCGCCCATCTTTATCCCATTG
Source organism: Petrea volubilis (assembly GCA_026212405.1). Classification (NCBI taxonomy): domain Eukaryota; kingdom Viridiplantae; phylum Streptophyta; class Magnoliopsida; order Lamiales; family Verbenaceae; genus Petrea; species Petrea volubilis. The sequence continues at coordinate 19,684,382 of CM047883.1, read as the reverse complement.
AGAGCTGCACAAGCAATGTCCGTAACTGATAAATCCTGGTAAACACAAAATGCATAGCCTTTGGAATTCCCTGTTTCTCTATCTTTAACCAGATCAAAGCCCCGAAGCGGTCCAAAGGACTCCAGCAGCTCCCTGATTTGCGATTCCGTAAAATAATATGGTAACCCACCAACAAATATGCGGTCAGGACCTTCAAGCCCACCAGCGGATCCTGGTGTCAACCCAACTGCTGCAAGATTCAGATTGGGATTAGGTTGACTAGGGCCAAGAGTGGCAGCCAGTGAGGGGTTGTAATCACTGGGTCTTCTCACTTTAACTGGAGCACCCTGAACAAACAAATCAAATAAACCACAAAACAGATTTCCTCAGAAGGGAGTGTGTTTGGTTTTGTTTCATAGTAGGCCTGGACGATCTATTGAGAACAAAGTGCACATTACCTCAAAAATAATGCCATCTAAAGCCATTGCATTGCTAGCCTCTTCGACAGATCGCATCTCCACAAAAGCAAACTTCTTCTCGTGGTTGATATAAACATTCACGACAGCGTCTCCTGAACAATAAAGCACAGTACATAACATTCATCACAAGATTTTGAGGAGCTTGTCGATACCCGACAGAATAAGCAAGCAGGATCTTCCCAATAGCATCACAAGTTATTGGCTAAGAAAGCAGCCTATAGTGGAAGTTCAGACAAGTAAACAGCTCCTTTTTTCCATAATTCACCTCAGAAAAAACGAACACAAGACTTCCATAATTCTGGGTTGACTAACCTGGACCAGCAGTGTTCCCTCCAATAGCTGACATAACATGACTGAAGAAAGTTGCCACAGACTGCCATGAGAGGAACAAAAGTGATAAGAACAATAAGCAGATGAGCAAGAGTGAACCAAGGTCACTGACAGGCAAAACAAAAGTAAGTACTTCACGGCTAGTCCACAGGTTGAATTGTAGAAACAATTTAACCAACTCTGAAATTGGATTCAAGTGCAATACAACAGAACATGTGATGAAAACAAAGCTTCTCGGATCAAAATGATTGAAAACTCTCTCAATCAACTTTAAAGGAAAAGACATGCAAACATTTAGGCATTACTAAGAGTATGTAACAATATCTATGTGGTGCCACAGATTGCAAAGTATAAATGCAACTACTCAAGCAAAAATGAAAAATCTGTGAGATGGAACATATTATTACCTGCTCGTTGGCAGTAGGGGGGAGGCCACCGACATAGACCCGTCGAGCATGCCTGGTAGCCTGAGAAAACAACATTTGAGGGATATTTTTGATAATCAAATGTAACATGAACTGTACTACAGAAAACACAACTCAACCTGCTGAGTCATCGCCTGAACAGGCATTACAGGGAGTGCTCCGAACTGTCATCAAGTCAAGATAAATCTTTAGAATCTGGACGAAAAAGCTAGAACGAAATACTGGAAGAAAAAGTGAGAGAACCTGTCCGGCTGCCAAAGGCAGCATATTGGGAAACATTCCAGTAATAGGAGGGGTGGTCCCAGGCAGCTGACCTGTGACGGCTAAACCAAGTTACACCACGAATATTAAAGTAGGTAACTCTTCTTATTCTAAAAATAGACGAGTGAGGTTTAACAATTGTGTATTCTTTTCTTTCTTTATAGTTTCAGGCTAACTACCATCTTGCTGTAAAACTCCTAACAGATACAACAGCATATATTAAAAATGTTACATGCAATCCTGGTTGAAGATGGACAAGACCTGTATTCATTCTGCCTTGTACATAAAAGCTACAGAAGTCGGCTCACGCCCATTGTCAGCACAGTGGGGCTAGTAGCCCAACATTGCCTTTAGAACATAACATAGGACATACAAAACAAACAAACAAACACCAAACACAACAAGAAACCAAAACCCTCTCAGTTCCAATTACCAAGTAAATAATTAAATAAAAAAACTGAACAATCAATTTAGGAACCAGTAGTCCGAATTGTGATATACACAAATTGAAGGACCAAGTACGCTTACCAAAATGAAACCATGTTTTTTGATACGAACTTTCCACACTATATCACAACAAAAACAAAAAAAAAAAAAAGTAATAGTCAACATAACAACTGAAATATAGAACAATTGTCTGGCTGTACCTGCAGCAGCAACAGCAGCAGCATTAGGAAGCAATGCAGCAGGAGGAGCCATGTCAAAACCACTCATCCTTTTGCTGTGAAGTTATATTGTTAAGGACAAATACAAGCATGATGGCAATGACTGACATATATATATATATACATATATATATATATGTGTGCATATATTAAAACCAGGAGAAAAAAGTTTGCATTCGCATTTGTTTGCTTTTGGAAACATCTTGCATTGGAATCAGTCTGAGTCCCAAAGTACAAAGAAACAAGAGAAGATTACTGTAACAAACTACCTTTTGGACCGTGAACGAGATCGTGATCTTGATCTCGATCTTTGCTCAGATCTATGCCTAGAGCGAGACCTAGATCTGTGCCTGTGCCTATCCTCCTTATCTCTGTCGTAATCTCTTCGCCTGCAAGCCATAAAAATTCATCAATCAGATAATATCGCCTTTACCACAATGATTTATCAGATACCGAAGGATTTCTGTGAGGTGAATAATATCCATAAACTGAAAGAAGGCAGACGGTTATTGTAAAACTCTGAAGTGATATACCCCTAAGCTGAATGAGCAGATGGCAGCTAGCTCACACACTCCTATGAAAAGAATACTGTCCATAAATCATGAAATCACTGGTCAAAGTATAAGCTATGATTTTATTTTTTTCCCGCAGACACTACAGATGACAGGCAGAATGCAGTACTACGCTTACAAAGTAAGAAGGGGAACATGCATATAAGAGAATGTAGTGCCATCAATAAAAAAAAAACATCAAACAAGTTGCAGTCCCTTCACCTGTCATAGTCTCGGCTTCTGTAGTAGTCATCGTCATCATCCCTATCTTTAGTCCTCTCTCTCCTCTCGCTTCGGTCTCTGTGGCGATCTCGGTGATGGCGGTCACGATCCTTGTCTCTATCCCTCTCCCTATCCTTATCTCTATCCCTTTCCCTTTCCCTTTCCCTATCTCTGTCTCTGTCCCTCTCCCTTTCTCGGTCCTTATCTCTGTCCCTGTCTCGGTCTTTCTCTCGACCTCGTTCCCTCTCCCTATCCCTGCTTTTGGAGGATTCCCTCTCCCTATCTTTCACCTGATCACGAGATCCATTCTACAGAAGGTGTAATCAGACACATGTAACAAACAAAAAAGAACAAAAAAAAAAAAAAAAAAGAAGAAGCTAAGTCCAAAACGACAGACACATCAGCAGAGTAAAAGACAAACTATATTCTCCAGACAGGTCATTCCACTTAATGTCAAGAAATCAATAAAAATAGAAAGCTTAACTACAAAATACCATCATTTGTTCAACTTCCCATTATTTGGTAGGATAGCTAAATTATCACAATGCTAAAATTGACATATCCTGCATGGTTCCTAAAACTAAGAGGTTATTTGTTTCAATTTCATTTTTCGCTTTTCCTACTGTCACAAAACGGAGCTCTTCGCTTTTTCCATCATCTCATTCCAGGTGAGAATAGCACAAGAATCCTAGTTGTTTCTCTCCAAACCTAAATGTGGCCATTTTGCTGGCTAATATCTACAAAGCTGGTTGTCAATAATGCTGGAGGCTGACATCCACTTATTTTTGTTTCCGGACAGAAAACCAGTATAACATGTCATACTTTTAAAATGAGAACAATGAAGGAAACCAAATGGGCTCTAGCCTCTAAGAGTCTTCTTAATCCTGTGCATAGAATCAAGACTTAAAAGTCATAACTTGTGAAGTATCAATAAGAGAAGGAAATTAATCCCTCAAAAATCCAAATTTTTGATTCATAAATTCTGTGCCTCCAAACAATGCGTGAAAATGTTTTAACACCTTTCTTGGATTCCTAATTCTTGTTTTGGGTACGCATGCAGTTTAAATTACCACCTAAACCAAGTAAAATGCATCACCATCTAAAACAAATTATATCTAAAGCTGCAGACCTTGGAACCAGTACTTGAAGAGCCCTTGTAATCTTGTTGCTGCATGCCAGCTGCTTCGGGTGAGTCCCCATGAGATGGAGAAAGGGAGTTCCCATCAATCTCATGACTTGACATCTCAAGACCTGCGATAAAACTTCTGTCATATCTTTTGAATGCATACAATTCCAACACAGGTGCAATGTACACAATAGTTATTCAAATCTAAGCGATAGAGTTTCTAATTCCAACTCTAACCTTCAATCCTTGATACCATATGCTAGGCCAGCACAAGATAGCTCACACACCAAACAAAGGACAAAAGCAAAATGTGGAACGGTCCAGAAACAACGCAAACCAGAAATTTATTCAACCCACCAGTTAGGGCACTTATTAAGTAAACAAAAAAGGAGGAAGAAGAAGAAGAAGAGAGAAAGGAAAAAGAGAATTTTAAGTTTCAAATTCAGTAAACTAACAAGGTATAATCAGTTACTTGTTTGCTTCTGCGTGATCTTCAAAATTAAAATCAAAAATCAAAATAAACCATCAGAGTATCACACAAGAAGAAGAAAAAAAAAATTGAAACAGCATTCAATATTCGTCAATTATCGCTCAAACCCCACAGATCCGGAAATCGATTGGGGATAGAAAAGAGAGAGAGAGAGAGAGAGAGAGAGAGAGTACCGTTTCGGAGGAATCAATTGCAGCCTGTGGAGACGAAAGCCCGCACTTTCTAAACCCTAAATCTGCTTATTTTGGTATCTAATGGTTCAGTTTTTTCCAATTTTCAGCCTTGTGAGGGTTTATGCCGACTCTGAAAAGATGTATAAGTCTGCGCGTCTGCTCTTGCACTCAAGAAGATAAGGACCAATTTGATTCTATTTGGTTTCCCAATTTTACCCTTTGCCGTTGCTTAAGACTCCCCTTTTAATTTTAAGTTTTCTTTTTAATTTAAATATACAATCTTCCAAAGTAAACATTTAGACAAATGCCCATAGTTATTATGTTGGAATTTTGGTGGTGCACATAAATAGCTAGCACTTGAGTAATATTTCCTTAGCAAGTTCTGAAAAGATTGAAAAAAAAGAAAGAGAAGATAGAACTTAAAATGCAATTTTTCCATTAATTATAATAATAGAATATTCAGTTTAATATTTAAAGCAGTAGTATGTCATGAATAAGTTAAATTTGGTATTTTCAAATTATGAATTTCATTTAGAACTTGTTTCATTTGGTTATAGCACAACCTATAATAATCCTTAAATTTAAAAGGTTCCTACATATGACCATAGAGACAAAGAGCAAGTGTTCGACTTAGAATAAGAAAGAAATCGTGGATCTCAGTCAAAACTAAGGCATACCAAAAGGGCAAGGGCCAAAAGCTTGGAAGTCACTGGTTTGGTTGCCAATAAATAAAAAAAATGGGCTAACACTGCAGTGCGTTTAGCTAATGTTCAAGGAGTTGCTTCTTGTGTTGAAAAATAAAAGAAATATGAGAAAAGAGTGGACTAAACCCAATTGAAATACAACAAATACAGTTGATGAGGTCGTAATCCGTCCCACATTGAGTGGAGACGGGATTCTTGGTTGTCTTAAAAGCGCCAAAGCCTCTCCCACTTAGCGAGGGCCCTTTTGGGACAAAACCCCCCGTGGAATCCTGCTAAGCAAGAATAATGACCATGCAGGAGGGATAATATCTAGCGGGTGAGGCCACTGGGTGGAGATCGGATATGGGTTCATTATATGGCGCCGTCTGTGGGAACCGAAGGTCCCCAAGCCCCTCGTTTGGGGGGCTTATGATGAGGTCGTAATCCGTCCTACATGGAGTGGAGACGAGGTTCTTGGTGGCCTTAAAAGCGCCAAAACCTCTCCCACTTAGCGAGGGCCCTTTTGGGACAAAACCCCCCGTGGAATCCTGCTAAGCAGGAATAATGACCATGTAGGCGGGACAATAGAGGACCTGACGCTTATAAGACGCTCAAGCACCTCGTCTCCACCCAATGTGGGACAGATTACGACCTCATCAATAGTTTTATGAATAAATAAGTGAATAAGGTGAGTGATATTATATGAGTTAGTATAAAAGGCGGAGTTAAGCCTCACCAATGATAGAAAAACAATATAGGGCATCTTTTAGAATGATGAAATAAAATAGAATCAACTTCACAGTACAAGTGATATCCTTCTTATTATAAGGAAAAAGATCATCAAATAAATCTTCATGCAAAATGCATTTTTTCAATGATCAAAATTTGATGTTAGCAAGCAAAGATAGAAATAGTATAGAGCAATGATTAAAAAAAAAATAATGTTATCTATGCACCGAATTTCTATTTGCATCTAGTGAAGGCTATCTTTTTATTACAACCTTTGTATATTTATTAGATAAACACATAGTTTAGTAATAAACTTTTACATACGCAAATAAATTGATAATGAATTCAATTTGAATAGATATAGTTAGAAAAATTTGTAAAGAAGCACATTTTTTTTTAACTAAAAAAGATTTAATGTTCAAATAACTTGCACAATGATATAGAGACAAATACATTATCAACTACATTCTCAGTCAAATACGGTCAAAGAGTGAACATTTATCAGCTTCTAGTCAAGCATTTGTTACATTTGATATATATTACAATTTACATTTGAACAGATTTACATGAATAATTATAATTTAAAAAAAAAAAAAGAAGCCTAAAAGAAGTTCTCAACACTATTTACCATCCTAATGAATTAATGAGGGCTAAATCTATGATAGTTGAGTTGATTGCTACCAAATCTATCATGAATCTGCAGTATATGTTTTCTTCTAATTAAGCAGAGAATATGAATGTCAGAAATAAATTGATTCCATCAAGATTCCAAATACATTTGCACACAAAATGAACCTAAATATATCCAAGAAACTTCTCATTCAATATAAATTTATTCTTCATCTGCACCACTTTGATACATATGTGTAAGCTCCTTTTTTTCTGTATGATCTCAACAAATGCTCGTCGTTCTGTAAGGGTCATCAAAGTTTAACACATGAGCTTTCAGTAGAACATGCAAATACATGGAGAAAATCGAAGCTGAGATAAAACTAATATGGAAAAAATTTCTTGGCAGAGAAATCATTCGGTATTCCTTTCTTCATACTGTCAAAAATGACTATCGAGTTGTTTGCAATCCCTTAAAAAAAAAAGTACTTTATCAGCTTTGGGTGAAAAAAAAAAAAAAAAACAGCAAGTGGTTTGTTTTTCTGCTTCTTTTGGGAAAAAAATTAAAATAAGTTAAAAGTTTGAAGCAATTTTCAAGCTGCTTTTTCTAACTTTTAGTTACTTTTTCAGAAGTTAATCACTGCTTTTCACTATTCCTTTATAAACAATACTCACTTTCACCACACAACTTTTTATACAACTTCTATGTCTTCAAAAAGGAGAAGTGTTTGCAGACACCCCCCTTCCGAGTTGTAATTAGCAAATATGTTTACTAACCCTCCATTTGGTTCTTAGATTTTGGTAAGGAAAATAGGAAGGAATTTTTTTTTCTTTACTTTTATTTTTTATCCTTTTCATTTTTCTTTTACTTTTCATCATCAAAATCCTTATTCCAAACATAGCATAAAGGAATACCATATTATAGGACATTACATTGTAGAACGACTGAATTTTCCCTTGGAAGTTAATGAAGCAAGGCTTAATATGTGAAAAAAATAATATTCATGATAGACTCAGATGCATTTATGCAAGAAAAATACCGTGCTTTGGAAGCGCTTTTCATCATGGAATGTTTGGAAAATCTTACTAGTTAATTCTTACCCGGTGATGTCGGACCAAGGCTTAGCTTGATGAGCCCTAATATGACCTCCACATTGATTAGGCTTTGCATGAAATCTCTGCATTTTATTATTGAAACTCAAAAATATTGGAAAACCGAAACCTTATGATGATTCAAACCTTAACGTAAAACATACTATTGCTCACCCGGAGTTCGGCTCGGGAAGAATCACGAGCATCCTTCTTCAAACCCTATATATAAAAAATAAGAGGGTAAATCATTTTGGTCATTTAGTATAACAAAATTATTAGCGTACCATTGTTTTCGCACTTGCCTTGGCTGAGGCATGATGCTTGTCTAATTGAGACGTACCATTGGTCTTCATGTCTGATCCCAGAGAGAGCTGAAAAATTAGGATAGGAAAGGGTACTTGGTCAGAGAGATGTTGCATCAGTAGAAATAACATGCCCAAAAACATTCGTATACGAGCACAACTGTGATAACATTTTTACCTCACTCAACTGCTCTACAGGTGGACTTTCTAAGATTTTATCATCGATTGATGATCTTGGTTCCTGAAGAAAATCAAAGCCAATCATGATTTAGGATACAATTGTATGTTTTAGAAATGAATAAAGTTTGTGAAATTTACTGTTGAAGATGTGGATTTTTGCTTCGTATCTTGAATTGCATCACTATCTGCTCCACTTGGATAAACCTGTACACATTTTTTTGTTCTTTTTTTGAATATGAGAGATAAGTAGAACAAATTGTGACTTTGTTTAAGTTTTGAATAATTTTATGGTACCATTTTGTCTGAAAGGTGCTATATTGTTGATTAAGATGCGGTTGCTGAAAACTTGTACATGGATTTAGGTAACAGGATACAGTCTGCACAAATCATCGATGTATATCAGTAACATACCTTAGCAGAAGCGCGGTGTTTGGCCCTCTCCATAGTTTTCAAATGAAATACCTGATTTAACATCGACAATGAAAGGAGACATGAGAAACTTCGGGATATAAATGTAAAAAACAATAATACATATATTGTATACATGAAAAAATGCAACAAAAAATGTTTTAGCAATAGTACTGCTGAAGAAAAATCTATCAGAACAGGTTTTAGAACTTTACTTGAACCTCCGGCAATTGTCGTGTAGTCTTTTTAGGTTGAAGCAACGAAGGGCCCTGCAGAATTCGCAAAATCCACAGAGAATAATCGATAATTGTTTTTCGTTAGCTATAAAAAAAATGTCATTCGTTAACTCAATACTGACCTTTTTGTTCAAAGGATACGCTTTGAAGTTGCACCCCTTTTCTTTTTGTTTTTCGGTTTCACTTGATGCAGAATTATTATTCTTGGAACTAAAAATTCAAGAATATTACAGTTTATCAATAATGAATGCTAAAGTTTGAATTTCTATTGGGACAAAGTATATAAAATGTGTATGAAAAAGTCAAGGGAACCTCCGGCTTTGTGCTCTGAGCTGTGTTTCCAGTTCCGGTTCTCTTGGTATAGTAACCTTTTAATTTGAAAATGAAATGTATCAGCAAACCAAAAGCTCTTCTTTGATGGATATAATTAAGAAAAAAAATAAAATTAATATGCTTTCTATATAAAGACTATACAACTCTTTCTCCATAGGTGACCGAACTCAAGTACATCGCATCCACATAGAACATGTCAAGCTGTCAACGTGTTTTAAGAGTTTCGGCAATTTTGTATGAAACAATACCTTTTTCGATGATTTATGCATTAAGAAAAATTGATGCCTCAATTGCGCAACCTAGATAACACAAGATCAACAAGTTTAGGAGCTTCAACAACAAATAATATATCTTGTATTTACTCTCTCTCTCTCTCTCTCTCTCTCTCTCTCTGATGTTCCTATAAGCAAGCAACTCTAAAAGCTACTAAAAGGCTACCTATGAGGCATAAAGTAGAAGATTGTTTGAATGTACACCTTTCTTAAGTAACCAATCTCAAGCTTTTGCCGTTTTGTCGCAAGCTCATCGAATCCAATAGGAAGCTGCAACCTTTTTTGGTCGAGCTTGGCTGATATTTTCTGAAACCTGATAGACAAGAAACAAGAAAATACACATAAATATAGCACCTAGCCAAAAACAAAGATATCAAAACTTCAAAATTAGGTAGCACCGATCATGTAGACTTCAGTGAGCCCCGCCACAATCCCGCATCTTTTTAATTGTAATGATGGTCGAGAACTCGAGAAGCCCAACAATGATCTAATTCTTATACTTGACCGATGCTCGAAATGAAATTAATATGGACCTTGTACAAATGTGGCTGGAATGGTTATCGTGAACTTTAGAGTGTTTTGCCAAATGACTAGCTGTAGGTTTCAATAAGGTTGAACTCTTTGGTTGATAAACTTTATCAATTGGCTTTATTTTGGATTTTGCAGTATCCTGAAGCATAAGGTTGCTTTTTCCTGAAGAGAAAAAAAATTTAAGGAGAATAAAACATAAAAATTCTCAAAACTGGCTAATATATGTCAATAAGACAAGTTACATAAATCTAAATGAGACGTGTAGCGCGTAATGGCTAATGAGACACAGCCGAGAATCCTAATTGTTTCGAGATGTTGCATATTTGTAAATAAAAAAGGTGTCCTGAATCTAATCTACAGAGCCTCAAATAGGTGGAGTTATGTATGAAAATAAATCGTGAGTTTTGCTGTCACAAGACTCAAAACACTTCCACAGAGTACCTTAACAAAGAGTCTTGTGAAAACAAGGGCATGATAGTACTGAAAAGCAAGACAATGTCAAAACAAAGGGTGATTTTTTTTTTTTTATCTTTTTCAAACTGAGTTTTGGAAAATCTTAAAGATAATGAAATCACTTATAATGAAAGCGCAAGCTATGTTAAAGAATACCATACACAGAGGGGGGGCTGGAGAGGGCGGTCGCCCTTTCAAGTTTATATATTGAGCAAAAATTTGTTTGTATCTGTTTACAATTTTTGAATTTCCCCTCCCCGTCCAATCATAGAATTATCCTTAATATTTTATAAAAATTTGACATCACCTTCCAAATCAAAAATTCTGGCTCCATACCTGACCGTACACGACATTAACTACTAAGGGGTCATAAATTTTTTAGATATTTTAGTGCACAAACTTATAGTATTTGCCTGAAGAAATGGAGGAAAAGCAGTATGACAAGAGTGGCATAGCAAAAGAAAGAGATGAAGTGACATTTCTACATTTACATCAAAACTATACACAATATAAACCAAACACATTTGACTCGTACCTTTTTCATTCTTCTTGGACGTGGAAGGTGCATGTTTACTATCAGTATCTGAATTGCTGCTGGTTGACTTGGTGTTGTTTTTAGGTTTTGCTTTTGAAGATTTGGGCACAGCCTCCACAGATACTATTTTTTCCAAATCTAGCTTTACAATAAAAGCTGGATATTCATAAGAAAATAAGACAAAAAAAAAAAAATACTTAAAATTAACAAGGGAAAGCACATTCAAAGAATAGAAATATGAAATCCACATATGTAAATCTTAACAAGATACTAGGCTTGGGCGAAAACTCCAAACAAGATTTACTTTGCTCTTGTGCTTCACCAGCCAAATTAAATAAGTGGAAACATTCGGTTAGCACTCGATACAATCGACCACAAACTATTAAACTTATTATGCAATTGACCACATGGAACCAAATCATATTCATTTTACGCAACGTTATATCACAAAACACAATAAATTCACCTTGGTGCGTGCATAAAATGCTTTCCTATCAGAAGGGTTTTAGCAAGTAATCTCACAATCAATATAACAGAACTAATGGCGGAGCCACATATAGCTTAGTGAATGCACGTGGATCCCTAACTTCAAAGTTATCTTTTATATATATATATATATAGTTAAATTTGAATGCACTCCTTATTTCTTTAATTATTTACATTATTTGTGATTCATAATTGATAGGTGCAACTCGTGAACCTAGGATCCTAGCTTCGCTATTGAATAGAACCAAACTCGAGCACAATCAACCCCAAATGCTCCATTACAATCCCAAAAACACATAACAAGCACCATTCACATAAAAACCCAGCAACATTTGCCAAACTATCAAACTCATAGCCACGCGAAAACACAATCAAATCATGCTCCAAACACACAAGAACACAAAATGAACAAAAAAAAAAGCAAAAAACTCACGAGATGGGGGATAATCTCCGGCGTATTCGAACCAGTTCTCTGCCTCCTCAATCTCAAAATCGAGCTCCGGCCTCGTGAAATCGTAAAACTGACAAGCATCAAACTCGTAGTCCTCGTCGATTTCGCCCGTCTCCAGGTAACAATCCCCCACCAAATCCTCCATCTCTTCCTCCATTTATTTATTCCTGATGATATAATCTATCAACAACAATGACTACTTGATCAAGGTGTTTGTCAAGAGGCTGTCAAGAGGAAAGTATAGATAGAGTGCCCCCCCTGAAGAAGATGATGATGACGAGGAGGAGGAGCGATGATGAGAGAAGGGGATTGTTGGTTTTGGTTTTGCTTGTATTTATATGTTGTTGTGATGGGAAAAAATGCGAAATTATCGTGTTCTATACACAAAGCAGAGGATGAGAAGAAACAAGTAATGGCAAGTCAAACAACAAAATACCAAAAATATATGTAAAACACTATAAATTTAGCGCCACGCTTCCACAAACTCACCAATTTAAATTTATGGGCCCTTGTCGTTTTGACCTATATACCCCTATTAACTTCCTTTCTTTTCTTTCTAGTTTTTTGGTACACTTTTTTTATGTTTTTTTTCCCTTCATTGAGAGCATGTTTGGAACAAGGATTTCGGTAAAGAAAAATGAGAGAAAAATAGAAATGATCAAAAATAAAAGATAGAGTACTATCATTTGAAACAAAAAAAAAAACTTTTCATCATATTTTCCTTACCAAAATTCTAGAACCAAACGAAGGGTAAATATTTGTTCTTTTATTGAAAGCCATTTGAATGGATTTTTTGTTCTAATAGAAGAAATATATTCTATTTTTGACTAAAAAGTACTTTCCTAAAAAAAAATTGTATTTGATTTGATTTTTTAAAAAAGCCAGGAGATAAAAAGAATTGACTTTTTTCTGGAAGCCACGTAGAGAATAAAAACACTTTTTTTTTACATAAAAAATAAAAATACTTTTTTAAGCACTTTTAATTATTGCATTTAAATGCAGAATGGCTTGGTTTAAAGACAAAAAAAAATGATTTTATAGTAAAAAGCATGACTTGATAAATTTTTTCTTTGAAGTATATCCAAACAAGCCCTGCATCTAATTGATTATACACGACTGAATACATGTGCAAAATAAAAAATAAATATAACTTTACTTACGTATTTAGTATTTTCTATAATCCATGTTGAGATTAGTTTGATCAATTAGTCCATAAATTATGATATAGATACTCAACTGTTTAAAATGTATTTAATTAATATTTGAGTGATTTGTGTCATGATCGTATAAGACTACCAAATACCTGAAACTTTTATATAGGACTAGTTGTCTCATGATAGTATAAAACTTTCTTAAAAATTTAGATAGTCCAATGATTGCGTTGTAAAATATTCAATATTTGGTGGGGGGGGGGGGGGGGGCGTGGGGGGTTTTAAATTCAAATTAAGCGCTTCTATTTATTTGTTCTAATAATAGTAAATGATAATTTCACCTTATACATAAAGGGACTATTTTTCTCTTCATTTGGAGCATAAGGTACAATTGTGAAATTACTAATTGTTGACCAATACCGGTCTGCCATTTCGAATACTTAAATGTGAACTCGTTTAAAAAAATAAAGTTCTTCAATTACTTAAAAGTGTTTTATCTTTTTTTTTTTAATCATTGTGACTTTTTGATTATGGGCTTTTTTAGTATACTGATTATTTTGAGTTTTTAAAACATAAAAATTATATGGTTGTTCAATCAATTATAACTGAATCGACGATTCAATTTGGTTAACTAAAATAATCGATTTTCAAGATGGACCTTAGTTCGATTAATGGAAATAATCGATTTTCATGACGAAAAATTGAATAATGAACTGAACAAGTTCGGTTTTTGATTTTTAATAGAGAGAGAGAGAGAGTAGATCAACATTTGAGGGTTACTATTTATGCCATTTAAATGAATTGAACTCAACTGATGATAACAATTCACACTTGAGAAAGATGTCGAGAGAATAAAAGAAAGGGAAAGGGTCTCAAAGACAAAGTGTATTGTCGTAATCCACTAATCCTATCCTATTTCGACTTTTGATGTCCAGGAAAAGAAACAATTAGAAATTTAGAAATTAGAAAACATGTTTTAAAACTCAAGATATTTCGGTTTTGGTCTAGTTAAAAATGTTTTAATTGAACCGAATGTTTTTTTTTTTTTTGGTTTTAACGGAAAAAAAAAATCGAACCAAACATGTATCAGTTTGATTTTGCTCGATTTTCGGTATATTTGAATAGCCCCACATAATGGGTCAACTATAAATTTTTAAGATTTTAATATGGGGTCTAACGATTATATAATAAACCATTGATTAATATTTTATATTGGAGTTAATAGCATTTTACTACCCTATGTTATCCAAAAAGTGCAAAATAAACCCTACGAAAAAACATATCACTTAAAAAATCTTGGAATTTTCATAAATTTGCTCACAGCTCCTCATCATTGACTGATATTTTAAAAATTATAAAAAGATAGAATTACCCTATTTTGACTTTAGTTATATTACCCAATTTTTTTACCACCTACTATATTCCCTCAAACGTAAAAAAATGAAATCAGGAATCCCCCCTTTTTCTCTCCAAAAATTGAAAACCCTAGCAAGATGATTTGGGTGCTAAGTCTCCATCGATTAATCGATTGATTATCAACAAGATTTGTTGTTCTTTCACTCCATTGACAATTTCTTTGTCCCAATGTTCCATATTATTATCTGTTAATATAACATAGGTGAGTAATACCAAAACAACACAGGTTACTACATGTATTATTCTGTCGGTAGGGTTTTTTGCAAGTTTATCAAAATACAAGGTTTTTTTTTTTGAAAATTTATCAAAACATAGTGTTCGTTGTGCCAATAATAGAAAAAAAAGATCTAACCCAAATCTCTGCAGATCAAACTCAAGAACAAAAAAAAAAAAAAAAGAACAACAACAAAAAAAACAGAGCAACAACCAAAAAAATAGAACAACAAAACAAAGGACCACAACAAACATCCAAAAGATAAATTAATTAATAATACTACAAATCAAATTTACAACAACAACAACAACCCTTACCAACTACTTAGTACATTTAATTTTTCAACAAAAGTACAACAGCAAGAAGAGATAAACCCCCACAAACAACCCAAGCCAAACTCAAGTTCCTACCATCTTCAAAATTACTTCTTCTAACAACAATTTTTGACCCACTTGAGACAATCTCATTAACCTCTTCGTGCTCATTTTCACCACCACAATGGATTGTCTCTGAATTGCTTCATTACCAATCGGTACTTTCCACAACACTCTAATGGGGTTGTACTACTTAAAAAAATGACATTTTCGAATGGGGCAACAATAAAACAACAAGCTTTTCATAAGCTTCAAGTGAGACTCCACAACTTTTATGGTCGCCTTTAGCTCACAAGTGCAAAGGGGAGGACGCGGATACTTGATCTCCACTTCATTCTTTTGATGGTAGCGTCGGGAAAATGAATGAGATGCCATTACCGTGAAAAGGGGGTGAGAAAGCTCGGGTTTCAAGCTCACATTTTGGTTTGGGAGGGAGAATAGCTATATCAGATTAAAAGGGGCATAATGGATATTTTTCGCTCATAGAACATTATTAAATTTACAGTAAAAGCACGTAGAACTCATCGGGGTTATGTTTGTTAATTAGAAATTACACAAGGTTGTTTTTGAGATTTTTTTTTTCATGGGATCATTCACTTTTATTAGAGATATCACGGGGGGTTGAGTGCATTTCTCCCTTTTATATTCTATATTAAATATGCATAGTTTTAAAAGAAAAAGTTAGTGGAATCGTCTGACCCCACATGCTAAGGTATGGAGTCGCATTTGATGGTATTATGAGTTAGTGGTAGCTGATTTATAATGAGATGTAATTGAGTTGGATTACGAAAAAATATTGTATGATTTGAATTTGATTGTACTATATTAATTATATATCGAGTAAATTATACTTTTTGTGATTGATATATATATTTTAAATGTAGTGATCATTTATGTATCAAGTGTTGTATTAAGATTAGCATCCTTATGTTCGTGTAAAGATGACACATTTACTTACCTTTTTTTTTTCTTAATCACCCGATTCCGACTCATTAGCCAACTAATTCGGATCGAGTACTGTAAAAACTCATTATAGGGGCGACCCTCCCAATCTAGTTGTTCCATTCACAACACCTAGCGCCTAATCCCGCTAGACCAACAAGTAGTTGGTACTTACCCCTTTCATATGCAATTCAGTGGACCAAAAGTATTCTTTTTTTTTTTTTGTGATAAGTAACCAAAAGTATTCTTTAATCCTTAGGAGAAGAGTAAATTCACTTCAACCCCACCCCGCTTGTAATTTAGACAACATTTATCCTCCCAAAAATCTATCAACCAACTTAACTTATTGTAAAGTAATGTTTAACTTCTCTTGTCTTTTTTTGTTCCTTTAGTGAGAAAACTATTACAGCAAACAATCCACCAAAAAAAGAAATAATTCTTATTGTAGAACGACATGAAGCTAAAAAAGTTTTTAAAATGAATTCTATAATAATTGAATTTACATATATAATTAATCTCTCAATTTTATTTAATGTGAAAAAAATAATTGTGGAAGGTGATAGTTTTTATTTACATTCAATATTACAATATGTTAGAGATCGGTTTGTTAATGATGATATTCGCAAAGGCTAATTTAGGATTAAATCATTTCTAATGGAAATTCATAGATAAAGCTTAGAGAGTGTTGTCTGTACGTTAAAAGGCTGAGTGTAAATATCACACATCGGATACTTAGACTTGATAATTCCTGTATATATGTGGTCAAGTGTTGACTAAGTGTAAACTAATTAACTACATACTATACACGTTGCGGGCATTGCAACAAATTGTCATGATATCAGTCTCATCTTTTACTGAACTAGCCCTGGAATATAGAATATTAATACGTGAGATTGATTGTTGAGTAACTGATGGCTGCTACTTGCTGTTACAAATTTAGATTTAATTTTCTGGAACGTTACAAGCAGTTATAGATGTTACGACTTCATATTTAATTGTCGGCATTAATATCCTGTATTTTCTTTTCCTTATAAATAACACAGTTCTGTCCTGCAGAAAACAAAACAACAAAATACAGAAGAAACATTTTAGATATCATTTCTCTTTTAGTAGGTCAGTGTGAGATTTATTCAAGTGCACCCCTGATCTTGTGAGAGCAAAATATCGCTTTGGTACTTCTGTATCCGTGTACCTGTTTGCATACACATACTCTTGAGTTGATTAGCTTTTGAAGTGAGATTCGAAGTAGAAGTGGGGCTTGGAACGAATCTTTGGACCGTCTTATTCTGGAATAAGTATTACTTGCCCATTGCACCGGTTAGTGGGGCAAATATTTCTCTAAGACTAATCGGTTCATCCCGATGATTCAATCGTTGCTATACAATTGAAAATTCCGACAAGTTTACTAAACTTTCTTGTTATTTTATTGTATTCGGCATTGTTTAAAATGTCTTGTTTCATGCTATCGTGTTTTGTTTAAAACTATTATTACCTTATATTTATATTCTTCAAATAAACCGTCCCTGTAAATATCTTGTTTAGTTGATATTCAAAGCCATAGTTTTTTCGAGCACAATAATGCATACCATTCAATGATAAATCAATCAATTATAAATTCAAATTTTGTAACGGATTTCATTTATACAAATTCGTTAGTAAATACTTTAACATTGATTCTCAGTTTTATTTACCTTGATATTATATCACTAATCCATCACATGTGTTTTAATTTGTAACATAATATATCATGCACAAAATTTTCTATTAGTGAATGAGTGTTTTCTTATAGTGATTAATGTAATAGAATAGATTTAGTTAAATAATGTCATACAAATGAAAAACAGACATAGGTTTATGTATAAATGAAAACACATAATCACAGGGTTTCTAAGATATGAATATTTATAGAGAATATATTCGAGAAAAAAAAAATTTAAGAGTCTCATTATGCAATCAAATATTCAACAATTAACCTAAGACATGTTTGATTATATTTTATATGACATTTGCATTTCATGAAATTATTTTATAAGCATGCTTGATTTGGTGTTAGATTTCTTATGAATCGTGTGGCTTGAAATTCGGCTTGAATTTCAAATTCCATAATATAATTTATGGCAATTTCACATGTGAGTTGAATTTTGCGAATTTCAATTAAGAGAATTTTTATTATAAAATAAACATGCTTACCAAATACTTAAAATATGGGATCTACCAATTTAAAGAATTTAACATTTTATACTTCTAATAAAATATCAGTCATGTCCCTATTTTTCATTCAACACAAAACTAATTGAAAATGTGCCATTTTTTGTTAACACTAATTTAAGTAAACAAATAAGAATATTATCATAATCATAAACTAAAAACAATTATAATTTCAAATAAAAAGTAAGTGGTGATGACGAATGATTTTAGTGGTGTTAAATCAAAAACTCCAGAATGAATAGGAGCAGATTAGGAATAAAATCATTATTGAATTGGACATTCAACGGCGGGACTCTGCGCTGGTATTAGGCATTATCAATGACTTTTATATCAAATCATGGCTCTTTATATTCTCTATTTCTAGATCCAGCTAATGAGTCATGGAATAAACTCGATTTCTACAAGTGGATAAATTGTATAAACCTCACCAATGTTACCTTAATAGCAACACGCCCCCCCCCCCCCCCCCCCCCTTCTTTTATTATGATTGCAAAATACTCCTTAGTGTTTAAAAAGATAGATAAAATTCTCCCTATTAGTGTAGAACTTGTATTCTCAGATGTTTTGTTGGTTAAATTCAGCATTATTAATTTTTCACTTCACTACTCATTATACCCCTATTAGTATCAATCATTAAATCTTATATTGCGGAAAGAACATTTCCAATCAGATTCCACCATACATAATTATTGATCTTAGTGAGAATGAATTAATCGCTCGGCAATGATATTGAGTGCAAATATCGTGTAGAGGTTATTAAGAAGACTGTTTTCGAGGGTACGAGTATTGTTATATGAGTCGATGAATGAATAGGAATTAGAACTCATAGGAGTAAAAGTAAAAATGAAGTATAAATGTAAGAAATAAGAACCTTCCCTATTAATATTTTACTTCTACAATGTTTACTATAATATTCATCCGTATGAATTATCTATAATGATATAATTCTAAATTATTTAAGAAAGCCTCGATAAAAAGAGTTATTTAAGACAGGCAAAGAATTTTCAAAAATTATGCAAATATGGGTAGATTCCCAATAACTTTGATTTTTGAATGGGAAAAAGGAGAGTGTGTACTTTTCCTCGTAAGGAAACTTATGAGCAAAATAAATTAAAGTATTATCCTCAAAAGATAAATTCCCATTTTAACATAAGCCAAAAACTGGCGAAGGGCATTATAGTCTTTACATAACCCCGTAAAAGATTGCAAACCAGAATCCCATCTTTGCCTCACCTGCCAAGCAAATCACCACCTCAAGCTTAACGAAAACACACACACACACACACGCGCGCGCGCACAGTCATTTCACCGCCACCGGTAAACCCTCCGAACCCGGTGTCGCTTCTTATCTCAACCGCGGAGCCGCCTTATCCGGCGTGACATTCCGGGGACTCACATGACCCAGAACCCGAGCTCCGAACCGAAGGAAACATCTCATAGTCCGACCCGAACCGGCATGAGACTCATAGTACCTCTACAAGGAGTAGTTCAAGGGAGGGGCGGTCTAATCCTCGGTTCGCTAATCCCCTGCGCTTTATTCTATTTCCTCCAATTTTACCTCAAACGGAACCGTTCCCCGCCGCCCAACCGCCCGTCGCCGTCCTCGTCGGCGGCGAGCCTGCCCGAGCTGCCGCGCTCATCCTCCCGTGCCAATTTGCAGACACGTAGCTCCATCGGACGCATCAATTTGTCCGCTCGGGCGAATTCCATCGCTAAGCCGAATGATTCGCCTTACTACATTGGGTTGGACCGGCTGCAACAGGATCCGTATGATGAAGTAGGCAACACGGAGGGCATTTTCCAGCTTGGATTGGCTGAAAATAGGGTAATGATACGTGATTTTCTTTGTCATTACTTTGATTGTTTGTGAATTTGAGAGTGAGTATTAGTGTTAACTGACTTTATTATGTTGTTTTTGCTCTCAAGTTGTCTTTGGATCTAATTGAGAAGTGGTTTTCGAGAAATTTGACTGATTCGATGCTCGGAGTAGGGGGCAATGCCCTGGGGATTAGTGGAATCGCAACGTATCAGCCAATGGATGGATTAATGGAGTTCAAAGTGGTAACTTACATTGATTGTTTTCCGATGTTTGATGTTTCTAATGTTATCTTATTTGCTTAAGATTGGATTTAACTTATATGGTGCATCACTTGACTGCTTATTAACAATGCTGTAACTAACTGTTGTTATCATAAAGTCTAATGAAGGATGATTGTTTCTTGAATCTTTCCTTTCGAATGTAGTGAAAGATAAGTTGGTTTGATTATCAAGATATATTGCTCACATGGTTCTACCAATCTTTTTATGGTATTATCTTAAATTAAAATTTGAAAAATTTGCTTTTCCATTTGTTAAGTTTTGCTAATATTTCGTTTCAATGCCAATATCAGGAACTATTACTCACAGTATATTCGCATGTCGGGTGTAGCTAACGTCTTTGGGTTCAGCTGTTATACCAAGCTTTTTTGCTTTTATAGCCATGCTACACATGGATGTTTACAAAGGATACCGTATTATCTAATCATGTTTACTTCTCATTGGAGATTCTTAATTAATTGTTGTTATTGATGCACATTTTAATGCTCATGTGTATGCAAAGCCTACACAAGCTAAGGTAACCATTGTTAACTTCATGTTGAAGTAACAAAACTGTTGAAAAGATTGTCCCATCATCTGATTTTTGGCAGAAGTTACTACAGATAACTTGTGAGGCTGTTCTTTTTACAAAAGTTCATCAATCTTGAATAACATAGTCTTTTGTAATTGACTTTTGACTGGTCCAACTTCAGAGAACAAGGCTATTGGAGGAAGGTAAATTTTATGCTGTTTGGATCCCTTTTTCCGACGAGATGCTTACATGTCCACATAGTTACTTTAGCCTCTATTGCATGGACAGAAAAAGCGTGCTAAACAAAAAAGAAAATGAAAAATAAAGGAGTACTTTATTGAACTAAAGGTTTTCAATAGATTTTGTAGTTTAGTTAGATCAAAATAGAAGTATCCATGCTTGCGGTTACGTCCCTTGGTAATTTCCAGAAATCAAGACATTCAACTGAGGATTTGGCTAGTTTAGGTGGATTCTTGGGTTTATTGAGATGGTCCCCATACGTATATGGCAATTTATTTGGGTGCACTCTTGAATCTGATTCTATCTCACGTTAGTTGGGAAAAATGGTAGTTTAATTAATGAGCTATTTTTGCCATATGATTCTGTCAGAGACCAATGTGGTTCGTACTACTTATACTAGGGTAAGATTAGCAGGCATTAGGCTTGTACAAAAGTAAGTAGGGTCCAATAGATGCATATGGTAAATAGATATTTGATTTCCTGACTCTTTATGCTTAAACAATGTTTGTTTGGGGAATTATTTTCTGATAATAACAACAATGGATGAAAAATGGACAGATAAAGAAAAACTTTGTAGAATTGGGAAGGTTGAAAGTTTGTTTTAGAAAGATACTATATCACGTTTGATTAAATTTTGGAGGCAAATGTGACTTATTCCATGGATATCTATCAGTTCTTATTGCAAAAATTTCTTGTCATTTGCCTTATTCCGTAACATTTTTCTTGAACTGATGCAAATCTTGCTGTTGAAAGAAAATATTAGCCCTAATATGATCCTTTGCAAATACCATCTGATGCATGGGTCCATGCCTCTCATGTACCCGTGAATGTGTGCTGGTTAGAGAACACAATCTACCACAAAGTTATACTTGAGCGTTAATTTCCCGGATCAAATTTCCTTGCAAATAAGTTTTCTTATTTAACTCTTTTTCCCGAGAGTTTCATGACAGATATACTGCGACCTAACCTTTTAATGAGAGAATACTAAGGCAACCACAGCAGGTTTTCTATGGATTTGTCCTTGACCTACCTTCTATATATTACATACGATTTACAATGTGAATAAACAATTAGAACTCAAATCGCTGAGAAGGTGTTCTGGACTCTGCAAATATCCAGGAAATACAGTTGAATTTTCATCATTTAGTTTTGGAACTTTACGGTTACATTGTGCTCTTGCAGATGGATGCGTCTCATGCAAGCAATCTGTTATTTCTTCATTTCATGATTCAATTATAATTGTTCTATTTCCAAATTTTGTCTTTTGGATCTGTTTTTGTGATTGGTCAATATAAATTTCTAAAATTGTTGCTGTTGCCTTCATTTGAAGAAAATATCTTACAAATGTTGCAGGCAATGGCTGATTTCATGACTGAAGTAATGGGAAGAAGAACAGTTTCGTTTGACCCTGCACGGGTGATATTAACTTCTGGTGCAACTCCTGCAATTGAGATACTCAGCTTTTGTTTGGCTGACCAAGGAAATGCCTTTCTTGTTCCCGCACCCTACTATCCGGGGTAATAATACATGTACCTTGTAATTCTAATATTTGATCTTTGATGACACCATTCTTTCTTTTATGTACTTTGCAGTATCCAAAAATTTATTTCCTGTTTCTGTTCATTCTTATGTGCCTTGTTCTCATATGGTCTGATTTTATTTTATTTTTCTTTCTTATTTCAACTATTGATGGGCATATGATATAACCACATCACCTTTGTGCAGATTTGATAGGGACATCAGATGGAGGACAGGAGTTGAGCTAATCCCTGTTCACTGTCGCAGCTGTGATAACTTCACATTAAGCATCACGGCTCTCGAACAAGCGTTTAATCAGGCAAGGAAACGAGGTCAAAAAGTCCGTGGAATTCTCATTTCTAATCCATCCAACCCTGTTGGGAACTTGCTGAATAGGGATATGCTCTATGATCTCCTAGATTTTGCCAGAGAGAGGAACATCCACATCATATCAGATGAAATCTTTGCTGGTTCAACTTATGGGAATGAAGAGTTTGTAAGTATGGCGGAGATAGTTGACTCAGAAGATGCCGACAAGGATAGGGTTCATATCATATATGGATTGTCAAAGGATCTATGCATCCCAGGCTTCAGAGTTGGGGTTATATATTCCTTCAATGATAATGTTTTGGCTGCATCCAGGAAATTAACTAGATTCTCTTCAGTATCAACTCCAACCCAGCAGATTCTAGTAGCAATGCTTTCAGACAAAAGGTTCACCGAGGAATACATCAAGATAAATAGGCAGAGAATAGGTTCAATGTATGATTTATTTGTTGCCGGTTTGAAAGAGCTAGGTGTGGAATGCGCAAAAAGCAGTGGGGGCTTATACTGCTGGGTTGATATGAGCAGATTAATGAGTCCCTACAATGAGAAGGGGGAACTTGATCTGTGGGATAAGCTTTTAAATATAGCCAAGATCAATGTGACTCCGGGCTCGGCTTGTCACTGTATTGAACCAGGATGGTTTAGATTCTGTTTCACAACATTAAATGAAAAGGAGATTCCTGTAATCATGCAACGAATACGTAAAGTTGTTGAAAGTTCACAGTTGTAAACCTTCTATTTAATAAATTGTGGAAGTTATGCTATTGGTCTTAATTGGCCTGGTTTTATGCCTTGCTTTGAATGCATTGGTTATCTGTCTTGAGAGTTTATGTTGGTATATCATGTTGTAACTGGAGTTACCTTCTCCGTGTCATTTAAAGATGGAGACTCGGTCTTGCATCCGAAAACTTGTGATATTACAACATGAACATTTAAGAATGGAAAGCAGGAATGAAACAGATTTTTCCAGGTTTGACAGTATAATTGGTGCCGGAAGGCAATATTTTACATTAGTTCTTCACGTTAGTTTGAGTTGAAATTGTCTCTTCCACTTCATATGCAAACCACTGATGCCATCGCCAATTCCATAGATGCAGCAACCCAAGGCAGTCCTCTTTGTGAAGTCCTGTTATCCATAAAGTCCAAAGTGAAAGTTGTTGTCAGGTAAATGTTTTTAATTGCTGCAAGTATGCTACTTCTGAAGAATTCATTTGCTGTCAGTAAAATGTTATAGAGAGAAAAACATGGCAAACAAGTTACCATTGATGGCTGTTTATTCATTTTTGCGACTTTCCTTTGGCAACTTCTTCTTCGGCTCATCACTATCAGCTCTCCGAGTGTCAGCAGTGGTCTTCTGACTTGACTGGTATTGCTTTCGTGCAGGCACTCTATACCTTGTACATCTTTATGATGAAGATTGTTCTCTAGGCATCCAACCTTTTTTGGGGGACTTGAATTTGTTGCTAGTAGAGGAAACAGCCACTCCAAGAAAGAAGCCCCAACCAAGCTCGTGGTACCCATGGCATAGCTGCTGGCACAACTCTCCGCTTCAGAAGCTGGTGAACCGGGACTCTGCAGCTGCTCACCATTTGTAGTTGTCCGTGCAAGTGAATTTTGCTGTACAGGAACAGCACTATTCAGCACAGCGGTTGATATTAGCCCATTGGCCAGGAGAGAATTTGCTGAGGTGAAGGAGTCATCTGTTTCAACACTGCGTTTGTCGATCTCTGAGTCTGATGACCTGTCTTCTTCGTTTTCATAATCATGGTCCGAGTATGTTGTTGGAGACGATTGAAATACGTTGCTTTGCTCCTCTAAGGGCCCGAATGTGGGCTCTTTTGGAGCTTGTACAAAGGACGGAAGTGGTGTCCCGGGTTTTTCTTCCCACCCGAAGGGAACGGACACGACGAACTTGACAGGTGGTGCAACGGGCTTAACGGGCTGGGCTGTGGGCTTCCAATCTTTCTTAGGCATTCCAGGTTTTTCTTCCCATATGAATGGAACAGAAATGGGCTGTCTCTCTCTCCTCCTGCAACTCTTAGAAGGTTGTTCCTCTGCCATTTTTTGTTCTTGTGTTATCAAATTTATGGAAATATCCTTTCATGGAGCCCCAGTATATATACCTAGTAGGATGAGTGGAGTGGTACCTTTTCAACTAATGCATTGTACTCGGCTAACTGAACCATTTTCTTTCGAAAATTAGGCTTACCTAATGTCTTATTTGACTAATAATTTGGACTTTTAGAGTGGGTTTTTACCAATTTGGTTAAATTGACCAAGTGACAACTGAACCAACTTGTTACCGTATTGAAATTGGTGCATTTTTAACGGCTGCTATCCTTTCTCATGTTCTTAACATAAGATCCGGCGAGGACAGAATAATATAGGCTAGTGGTAGCAATTGAGCAGGTTGGATTGGGTTGGGTTGAAATTGAGTCAGGTTGAAGATGAGTTTCAGAAAATGGGTTGGGTTGAAGTGGATTGTAAATGAGTTTAATATGATTTTTAATAGATTCAATGCATAACTATTGTGTGTGTTTAATCAATGGCTAAAAAAGAAAAATAGAATTGTTAGTTTCTATGCTTTTAAACGGTTCTAAAACACCAAACTAAATTGCCACAATATATATATATATATATATATATATGTATATTTATGAAGTCATCCATGTAGGACTTGAGATCTGCCCATTACTGACTAATATAAAATGTAATATTAATTTTAAGTTTTTAACCATAAGACTCAGTTCAATTTAATCCACTTTAAAATATGTTGGATCCAATTTAATCCAAAACTATTGGGTTGGATTGCACGAGTTGAGTTCCACCCTTATTCATGGACTTTGTATTGTATGAAATCAGCAGATGGCTCTTACGATTATATTTGTGCAAAAGGAAAATATAATTCTTATAATTTTTCGTATTAAAATTCAAGGTTCTTAATTCTTATACAAATATGTTCCTTGTTTTGTAAGATGTATATATTTTATCTTATTATCTCAATATCAAGTTTTTATAACTCTTCTTCTTTGTACATTTAATTTCAAGAATGGCGCCATATATTTTTCAAATTTAAAAAATATTCATTTTTAAATGAATAAATACAATAATAAATTATTTTTATTTAATTAAAGACTAACTGATTAAAATGCATTGCTTTTAAAAATATGATATATTCGCGGTGTACATAGTTTAAATATATAAATTACCATGCATAATAAATTAGACGAATATCATTATTCGAAAAGCAAACTCTTTCACCAATTATTCTAATTAACTACTACTGGGTTATGCTAAAAATATTTGATTTTTATTTTATTTAATTATTTATTTCCCTTCCTAATGTATATTTATTTAATGTTTAAAATGGGTTTACTTGAAAATGAAACATTTATAAATTCAATGGTTGTTTGTGAATTTGAAATAAGATCACTTCATTTTGTTAAGAAAAATTGTTATTAATTAAGATTTAAAAAAAAAACATACATATTATAATAAGGGGCATTTTTATGAAATTCAAGAGATATGAATTATTTTGTGTAGTCAATTTGAAGGACATAAATAATATAGTTTGATGTGTCAAAGGAGTTTTAAACAGCTACACAAACCGCGTAAAATCATAAACCGTCCATCCCAATAATCTTGGAAACCCCAAACTTTCCATATAACTATTTCGCCCTTTTATCTTTGTTTTGTCGAATCGGATTTGGACTAAAATTTCTCATCCGACAAGAAATCTAAGTTTCTCTAAAAATCAATTTGGCACCCCACTATAAATATACATCCAAAATTAACCACCAAAAACCCATTCTGTAACAAAAATCAAGAAAACCACCAAAGCTCCATCAAGATCACTAATCATGGATTCATCGTCGGAGGATTTCAAGAACACCGTCCACCGCCGCCAACAGTGGCCGGAAACACCGCGTCCGGCCCTCTGCCGCCGTGGCTGCGGGTTCTACGGCACGGAAGCCAATGGCGGCCTCTGCTCGAAGTGCTACAAAGAGGAAAAATCCTCTGCAACTCACGTATCTGATTCCCTGGACGTCGGCCTTATAATCCCACCGTTCAATCCGTTCCCTTGTTTCCAGGCCTTGGCCAGAAAGAGAAAAAGAGCCGCTGATCCTGATGATCACGATCACGATCGTGATGGTGGTGACGATGTTAAATCTCCACCGTTGGTTGTCAAGAAAAGGTGCAAGAATTGTAGCAAGAGAATTGGGGTGACGGGCTTTGAGTGCAGGTGCGGGGAGTTATTCTGTGCGACGCACAGGTACCCGGAGGCGCATGCATGCACGTTTGATTTCAAGACTGCTGGGAGATTGGCATTGATCAAGGATAATCCTGTTTGCAAGGGTGATAAGCTCAAAGATAGGCTTTGAGTATATACGTATATATATGATATATCATGGATCGTGATATGTTATAAGTTGTGTATAGAATGATATGACTAACTCATGTCGTTAATTGTACAAAATTTTCATATAATATTAAGTTAGTTAATGATCATCTTTATGTGGTACTAATTGATAATATGCATCTTTTATTTTCAAGATATTAATCGAAGCTTGATTGATGATTTATTATGTTTTTCTTGGTGAAAGGGGGTATCGAGAATGAAACGAATGGTGTTTATAGACTATCGATATTGAGCAATAGAACCAGGCAAAATTTCATATTTCGTCGTGTGCATACTGTGTTAGCAGTGCTAGTCCTGTACAGGCAAACTTTGAAATCTTAATATTGTAATTAAAAAGATGAGCAATTTAAGGCAGTTACGATCTTCTATTGCATAATCTAGTTATAT
Organism: Petrea volubilis; assembly: GCA_026212405.1. Taxonomy (NCBI): domain Eukaryota; kingdom Viridiplantae; phylum Streptophyta; class Magnoliopsida; order Lamiales; family Verbenaceae; genus Petrea; species Petrea volubilis. The sequence goes on along the minus strand of CM047883.1, from coordinate 19,656,576 downwards.
CTCCTATTACACTCATTAATACACGCCGTGTGTATTGGTGAGCGGTCGAGATAAGGAAAGAGATAAATTGATGATATGAAAAAATCTCTTTCTTTATCTCGACCGCTCACCAATTGATGAATGTAATAGGAGATGTAACACGATTATACAATAGAAGATTCGAACTGAATTTAAGGACATATTTTGCAATAATTCCATAATGTCGCCGGAAAAAGTCACATGCCCATCACGTGTTCCCTTTTCCGACCAAAATTAATGACTATGAGGTTGAATTGTGCTAGCACTATGCCATTCTACGTCTATCCTGCATGCCTTGGTTTTAAGGAAAATCATGTGATTGATGGATAATTTAAGAAAAGTGACTAATCATTTAGTAAATGCAATATATTTATCATATGATTTGTTTAGTTCGACTAAACCAAGTTGAGAATTTTTTTCCTAAATCTTTCAATGTGTATCTTGTTTCCTTTCTGTTGGCTTCTCATCAATTTTCTTTAGGCTATGGTTGGAATATGAACTCTGATAAGGAAATGTAAAAAGGATGAGAAATTAAAACACAAAGTACTATATCATTAATTTGAAGTGAAGAAGAAATTTAATCTCCTTCTTGTTTGCATTACTAAAATCTAAGAACCAAACATAGTTTAATGTGACTGGTTGAATTTTGTTAAATCAATAAATCTTGTTTGAAGAAAAGTGAAATATATTTTGTGTGCTATTAAATTGTACAGAAATTGGATTTGTGACTAATGACATACCATATCAATACCCTAACAAATAAAATTTCAAATTTCAGCCTAAATCAAACGGCTCTGATAATATTTCGTTGGACAAATTTGACAAAAATAAATGGAGTTGATTTGAGATTTAATTTATTAGTAATTTTGATGATTAAAGTAAACCAAACATGTTAACTAGGAGTGTTAAAAAAAACTCGAAAATCAACAGAACCAATCGAAAATTGAACAAATAGAGCTGAATCGATGTTTGGTTCGATTTTCTATTTTTCATTTTACAAGAACTTGATTTTTCAGTTTTTTAATTTCTACCCAAAACGAACCTAATCTCTCTCTCTCTCTCTCTCTCTGGCAAATTGAAACCGAACCCATTTTTGGTTGCCCATTTCGGAAAACCAAAATTTCGATTAATCAGAAATTTGTTAACGATAAAGAATTATGTATGATAGAGCAGATACAACACACACAGATTAAATTATGTATGATAGAACAAATATAGCACACATAGATTAATATGGTCCTATCAAACCACCTATCGGAATATTTCACCACACGAAAACGTCGGAGTCTGGGAGACGTCGGAGTCTGGGAACGGCCTCTGAGGTTTCCGAAGATGACATCCAAGAAGCCCCTCCACAGCTTGAAGATGGTGGACAAGCAACTGTGGATGAGTTGGAAGAAATGAATCTAGGGACGATAGAAGAGCCACGACCTATATTCGTCAGCGCACTTTTAAGTTCCGAGGAAAAAGGCAAGTATATCGAGCTCTTAGCTGAATATAGAGACGTTTTCGCTTGGACATACAAAGGCGCGTGATATCCGAAGAAAAAATCCCGTGGATTTTTTTATTATTTTTTATTTCAGGCGGAAATTTTTGGCGAAAAATTCCTCCGGAATATTTTTAAAAAATAAAATTAATTTTGTATTTACCAAGGTTTGAACTTGGGACATCTCCCTGAAAGTGTAATGTTTTGCCACTAAGCTAATTCCAACTTTGTTTATTTATCATTTTTTGTCTCTTTATAGTTATTATATTATTATTTTTTTTAAAAAAATTACCCTTGCAGAATTTCAGCTGGAATTTTTTTTATTTTTTTATTTTTTGAATTTCCGGCAGAAATTTCCATGCAGAATTCCGCCGGATTCTTTCTAGTGAAAATCCGGCAAAAATTCCACCTAAAAACGCATTTTTTCCTATAGTGAATTCGTTTTGCTCAATATAAATAGGAGATGTTTTGTTATGATACAAGAGAAAGACGTACATCAGTGTAATTACAACCAAAGCTATAATAGAAAATTTTCTTGTAACTCTAATCTTAAAAATTATCAAAAGTAGTCTTTTCAAAGAAAATTAAATAATAATCACAAAAAATATTTCCCAGCACAAACTTTTTGTACTCATCATTTATGTAATAGTAAATTTGAAAAAAAATTATATCGAATATTGCCTTTTTTTTTTTTGTAATATGACAGATATTTTGAAACAAAACTAAGATGTCAAAACAAGAAATAATATGAAATAAATGTAATAATCTTTTCAGCACAACGCATTACTAACGTGGCATTCTTATTTTCCATGCAAATAAATTTATTCCTAATTTGGCTCAAAATCAAAGTATTTTTAACAAAAATTTGGAAATTACAATATGCAACGCGAGACATTCACATTTATAATTGGAATTAAAATTCGACAGAGTGTCATCCATGCATGATAAATAATTTTATTTTTCTACCAATTATAAGATTGTTAATATTGATTTTACTTCTATATTTGTAGTGATGAAAAGAGTAAATTAATAACAGGTACTGATTCCACATTTAAATCTCCTTTTAAAAATATTATATAAGTTCTATTTTAAAGGCATATTTTGCATCTAATTTCCCTAATTAACTATATAATAAAACTCCAATGACACATTCCACTAATTATAAGTAGAGACCGATCGACTAAGCGGTGAAGGATTTGAGTTTTACGAGTTTGATGATTCTGTTAAATAGCAGTCTATGAGCACGTTTGGATGGGCCTTTTTTTTTTTAAGAAGAAACACTTAGTTTTTGACAAAAAGCACTTTGAAGACAAAAATTGGGTTTGGATGGGCTTTTGAAAAAAAAAAGCCGGAGAAAAAGCCAAAAAGGGTTTTTTTTTTCCAGAAGTTACCCCAAAGTAGCTTAAATAAAAGTACATTGTAAATCACTTTTAATTACTATATCCAAACACAATACTGCTTGTCTTTAAAAAAAAAAAAACTCTGCTATAAAAAGCACCTATTCGAGAAGCACTTTTTTTTAAGTTCATCCAAACGGGCCCTATGTTTGATTGTCCCTTGACCAAAGACCTTGTTTGGATAATTTAAAACAAAAAAAAAAATCATCACATACTTTTTATAGTAGAATTTTTTTTAACAAAAAAATCAAACAATATTATGTTTGAATGTAGTAATTTAAAATTATTTTGAATAACTTTAAAAAAAGCCACTTTTTTTTTTTAATAATTTCTACTTTTATCAGGCCAAATACAATTTTTTTTTTCAATTGAAGTGCTTATTTTGAAAAAAAATAAGTGCTTAATGTCACTTACGGCACACGCAAATCCAAGCCCTACATGAACTAAGTTACTTATTATTACCATAATTAGTAGTCCGAACAACTCACGGATTCTACTTTTGCCCTTTTCCGATTCTAATTAGTAATTACGAACCCAAATCCCTTCTCTCTCTATATATACCAACCTCAATCCACAAAAATCAATCATCGCATCAACAAAATCAATCATTAATCCAGAACCAAGCCAAGCAAAATGGATTCTTCGACAGACAACAGGGGCGGCGGCGGCGGCCACCACTCGGCAGCCGATCCCCCCCGCCTCTGTGCTCGCGGATGCGGCTTCTTCGGGTCGCCGGAGACTCGCGGCCTCTGCTCAATGTGCTACAAGGATTACCTCAGAGAAAACAAGGCCAAATCGGAAGAAACAGCAGCATTAATAGTCGATAAACTCGGCGATGCTTTCAAATCTGCAAAAATCACCGAAATCGATGGCGATAACAATCATAACGATGATAATCACAAGCCATCGCCGGTTAATTGTGGGACTCGAGTCAACAGATGCGGATTGTGCAGGAAAAAATTGGGATTGTTAGGGTTTGAGTGCCGGTGCGGGGGTAATTTCTGCGGGGTTCATAGGTACGCGGAGGCGCATTCGTGCGAGGTTGATTACAAGAAAGCTGGGAGGATTGCGATTCAGAAAGAGAACCCGGTTTGCACTACTGATAAGATGAGAGATAGGGTTTGATATTCGATTGCTGCATTTTTAGTTTTTTTTGGATTAAAATTAGGACTGTTATTGCTAGTGTGTTGATTGGAGTATATAATGTTTTGTCAATCTTCTACATGGTATTATAGTAGAGTAAATTTACTGGGATAAATGTTACTTTACCTTTTTCTTATTCAATTTATGAACTTTTTATATATATATATATATGTATATATATACATATATGTGTGTGCGCGCTCGCGCGCGCCATAGGGTTCATATCATCATATGTATGGAATCCATTTCTTAAAATTTTTATATTTTTAGAATAAATGATGCTCCATAATCCTAAACTAATGCTAAGAGGTTAATCCTAACATTAAATAGTATGGTACTTTTGGGCTAAATGATGCTCGTTCAATCCTAATATCTAAACGACTTCTAGACTTGATAAACAACAATATTCATATTTTTTTCTTTAAATTGGAAAATACGTATACTGTACTCCAGTTCGTAGAGCTCCAAAGAATAGTATTCTACTTAGCTAATTTAGATGCAAGAATGGTAATGCTAAGCATTTAATACGTACGTACATATCAATAATATGCAAAAAAAAAACTAATATGTGAATTAATAAAAGTTACGAGAATAATACAATATGCAAAAGGTAAAAGGCTAATATATGAATTAGTAAAAGTACGAGAATAATACAGATGTTAAAAGATATTTGAGAGAGAAAAATGCGGCCTATTTTAGTATTGTTTTCACCTAAGTCATGCTTCTATTATGCAATTTAAATAATGAAAAAGTTATTTAAAACTTATCATTAAATTTTCTAATTTATATATTAACTATTTATAATTATTAATGTATTTATAAAGTTTGTTATTTATAAGATATTCAATTAATAATTATAATATCCGGACCATAATCACGATAAACACTATTTGTTACACATATTATTCGTAATTGTTTTTATTTTTTATTTTTTTAATTTTAAATCTTAGAGAATATTTATGTAAAATTAATAAAACAACACTCGTAGTTGAGCCCACCCCAGCCGCCCAGTGTTGTATAATTGAATCGGGTAGACTAACTAATCTACTGGGCCTAGGCCGTTACGAACTTGGGCTTGCCAAGAACAAGAAAGGAAAATCTAGATCTACAATAAAATAACCATTACATTAAATTAAAAAAAATAAAAAAAAGAATTGAGACATGAAAATTGTACACTTAAAGGGTATTGATTTGTCCCATTGTAATATATATAATTGATCAGTTAATTATATAAATAACTTAGTCCTCACTATTGTTCGGCGTTGATAAACTCTTCATATGTACGTCTCCATCCATGATATGATAGTTGGGTCTCAAATTAACATTTGTCATCTATCAAAATACTCAATATTCTCTCCGAAAACTTTGAAAGCACCTAACTAAAATAGTTGCCTTGCAATTTGAAATATGATTTCTTCATAAAACTGTAACGGCAAATTTTGTTCCGATCGAACCCAATAAATATACGACGTCAAGTGATAAGTTATTTTTCGTAAATTATATACCAATCTACAACAAGCTCGTATAATATATTTAATGCGTATTCACGACTTATTAGAACGAGTCGAATTTGGGTTAAAATTTCCTCACACATGCAGTTGGATAACAAATAATTAAAACAAGTTGAAAGATTCGGTTGTATAAAAAAAGATTTGAAAGATTCGGTATACATTTAGGTAAGATGGCACAGCACTGCCTGTCACATTTTCACCGAAACAAATAGTTGATCGACCAACTTACTTTTCATCCCAAAAAAAAAAAAATTACAGATAAATTGTGGAAGGTAAGGGTCAACTCATTAATTTGTTTTTTTTAATTATAAATATATATATATATATATATATACACCACTAAATATTATCTGTCACAATAATTTGACCTGCGTACGATATTTTTTTCTTCCAAAAAAGTTGATCCTTAACGTTTTCAATTTTCTCCAGATTCAAAAAGGTATTTTTTTTTTAAAAAAAAGATTTATTCTTTCATATTCCAAAAGTGATAAAAAAAATAAAATTGCGAAAGGGCCATTGGTCTCACGCGCACACGCACTATGGGCAGTGCCCCTTTAAAGAATTAGTTGAATAAATATATATTTTTTTGTGACATTTCTTTTATTTATTTATTTATTTTGGTTCTGCATATAAAACCCTGGAAAGATGAGCCCTAAATCCATTAAATACACACTCATAAATCACAACAATATTATTATTAAACCTAATCTGCAGCAAAATTGAAGAAACTCAAGGCCCACTACCAATCATAACACAGCTGCAACTTTGATATATATATATATATATATATATTTTTGTTCTAATAATAAATAAATAAATGGTTCTCAACTGTGTAAATTAAAGAAATCTGGATCTAATTGTTCCACATCTAATGATAACACTGCATGGCTAACAAGAATATTTCCACATGGAATTCAAAATATTGATCATTTCAACAACCCTTTGGGGATTTACAATACTAATACTATATTACAAATATGCAGATCAGGGGTTAGAACCAAAACTATCCTCACAGATCTGGAACAATCAAGAGTTAAAATACCCCCAAAAAACAAAACCCTTCATTATATATAATATTATAATCAAGCCAAAATCAGAATCCAGCCAAAAAAAAGAGAGAGATCGCTAACACTAGGATGATCTTGTGAATTCAGACAATGATGATCCATTGAAGTTGCTGCATTGAAATATGGCCTTAGCATTCATCTCTCTTTCAAACCTCCAAATATAATTCAAGCCCACAAGAAGCTCAGTTATGGCAGCTTCAGTCTTTTCTTGATTTGCAAAATACACAGTCTGCAACAAAAGAACATTAGTTTTTGGCACCAAATTGTGCTGCTCAAAGCTCCTCTCACTCTGCCATTTGATCATATTATGAGCCAAAGGCGATAGCCATGCCAATATCTTCTGCAAGGCATCTCTCCATTCGCAGGCAAGCACCGGATCACTAGCCGAGAACCCGACCCCTTTCAGACGTGCCCGTAAAGAGAAACGAATGCTATTAGGCAACATGGAGTAAAGATCATCTCTTGCATCGACTCCAACGAGTTGGGGCGAACGGATCATTTTTTCCATCACTATGATCAAATTTGCGTAGTGTAGAGAAAGTGCTGCTGCTCCTAAGGTGCTTGAGGGTGGCTTGAGAATCTTGGAATTTAATTCGAAAAATCCCTCGCGGGGTTGGAGATTAGGGGGGTTTTTCATCAACGGGCCTGATACGAAAGCGCACGTGTTAGGGTTTTCGGAGGGGTAGACTAAAGCTGAGGCTGAAAGACTACGAGGCAAGGAGGTTGGCAAGCCGTGGCCAACTCCGAAAACAAGCTTGATTCTTGCAAGAATTGTGAAAACAGATCTTGCGAGCAATGATGTGACAGTGTCAAAGCTTCTATTCCATAAAGATTTGTCTTTTAAGTACTTCACTTCTTGTCTTTGCCATAGAATCTTCTGCTGCAGCTCGATGATCTTCTGTTCTTTTATTGAAGAATCATGATGATGATGATCTTTATTGTTCTGCAATGATTTCTTCAAACCGTTCTCGAGCACCAATAGCTCGTCCATCTCTCTGTGCAAGGTGGCGGTTGTCGTGACGAACCGATCCAGTTTCTTGATCTTGGACTCCATTTCTTTCGAGCCCACAAGCCAGTTATTCGGGTCCCGGCCCGAGTTTGCGAACTCGTCGAACAAGCGATCGAAGCTTCTGAGAGTCGAATCCTCGCACTTTTTGCTGATCCTTGAGATGGATTTCGCCACCAACCTCAGATTCTCAACCAACTCCGCGCACGCCAAGCCCAGCAAGAACGCGTCGTCAATTGAGACAATTTTTCGAACACCTTCCAGGCATATGGACTCGGCCCGGAGACGAGCTATATTCTTGTCCGACAGAGACTGCCATAGATGGAGAAGCTTCGACATGAGACCCTCAATCTCAAACGCCAAGACCCCAACGTTGGATTTCTTGATCACGAGCTTCTTTGTGGTTGGTGGGTTGGCGCGTACTGAATCAAAACTGTGCGAGATCGTCTTCTTCACCTTGATCAACCATGTTTCGAGAGCCATATATGGTTGTTTATTTTGCTTTAAAAAATAAAAAAAAAAGATCGAAAATTTACAGGGCTGTGAATGAAAAACTGAAGAACTTGCAGACAGGGGTGATTGAGGAGAGAGATTATTGAAGAGTGGAGGTTTGCAGGAAGATAAGATAATGGTAGCAAGAGTTTTTATGTAAAAGCTATCATGGGGTGTTTGAAAAGAAAAAGCATTACAAATAGTAGTAGACTGTGTGTGTGTGAGAGAGAGAGATAGAGAGAGAGAGAGAGAGAGACTGAGAGAGTATAATGTGAAATTTGACAATGAGCACATGCAATAGTGAGAAGGTGAATGCATTTTCATTGTTCAAGAAATGGGGAAATTTGTCTGCTCTGTTTTGGATTCCACTTGCTACAATATGTGGTGGTATCAAGATTCAAGAAATTTCATGATATGAAAAATGGATTTTTTTTTTATGTTCATAAAAAATGCATTTTTTTTTAATTTCTTCTTAAATCTTGTATCTAGTGTTATATTTAGTTTGTCACAACCCTTTTAATTAAAGAAAAGAAACAAAGTCGTAATAGCACCTTTACTTCCTTTTATTTCATCAAGATATCTGAATATTCATATTCAGTCACGGATACAAATTTATCCATCATAAATTATGAGCATGAGTAATCTTTTCTAATCTAATGTATGTAAATATGAAAACTTTTGAAGAACTATATCTCCTCTAGGTAATGAATCTTGATCTATAGTTTCAATAATAATGAGTAAATTGAATATTTGCTAGCTTAAATGTAAATGATCATTAATGGATAATTGAAATATCTAGTGTTAGCTTCTCCTTTTCCTCCATTAACAAAATTTAATTTTTTTAAACAATATTGAAACATTTCTAAATATAAATATTGGCTAGCTTTAAATAGTAATGATTAATGGAACATTGAAATATCTAGTGCAAAATTTTATTTTTTTCCTTAGACAATTTTTTTTTTTAATAATAATTGAGAAACATTTGTTGAGCCCACAAGAAATTGGTATGATGCATTAATTGGACAAAAAGTGGAAACACCAAGGGCATGGGGATGCCACAAAACAAGCTTTTTTAGTTGGAAGTTTCTACATTATAACTTCTATCTTTGATCCATTCTGTTGAAGCACTTTGGTTCTTTTCGATCATTTTCACTTAGGATATGCTTTTCATACCTACCAAAAATAATCACTCCTTGAAATTTTTTTTAAAAAATAAAAATTTAACCCACATATATAATATTAATGAAAATTGGGAAATTAAAAAGAAAAATTCATCAAATTTTTACCGATGAGAACTGCATATAGAAATGAATTGTTTTAAATCCATCTAAAGAATGATGTTCGGTGCACTGAAAAGACTATAGCGCATTCTTTAGCAAGTTGTTCGCCTTTCTTTCAAGAAGGTGACAATAATATCCCTGGGGGTGTAATTCCGGCGTTATATATGTTGGACCTTGATGGTATTTAAATAAGTATTTTGTTTTTTTCTCGAAAAAAGAAAGAAATAAATAAATAAATAAATTCATGCTCGAATTTTATTTTTACCTTTTTCTACAACAAGATTTTGTTATCAAATCTATATTATAAAATAATTTCTTATATAATTCAAATTATTGAAAGAAAATAATAAAGTCATTGGTCTACACTATATTCTCTTGAGTGAGCTCCACATCATGATAATTGCAAGAGCTAATAGAAAAATACTAGAAATTAAACAATAGTCCACTATATAATGAATGTGTGCATGTTAAGTGAAGTTTGACCAAATGATGGCTTATTCAATTTCCAAATTAATATTTCCAAAAAGCATATAGAACTGAGAAGTGACATTATAGCTGGAAATATGCGATAAAATTGGGTAAACTCTCTCTCTCTCTCTCTCTCTCTCTCTCTCTCTCTCTCTCTCTCACACACACACACACACACACATATATATATATATATATATATATTGCAATAATGCATCAACTATGAAATATTTTTACATCAATTAGACTCCTTTCTTTTAATATGAGGTTAAATTTTACTTCAGATTGTTATTCAAAGAAGAAATCTCAGCAAATACATTTGAATTGTTTAAACTATTTTATCATCATCTTATTGATTCTGATCACCGGTGTTAGCAAGCGGGTGAGATTAACAAATAGAAAAAATTATGAAAATGAAAAAAATTGTAGATTTTTTTTTTCATAATCTCAATCGTTTACGAATACACGAGACGTGTATTGATTAGTATTTAATAAGATGTTACATGAAAATGTTGTACAAAATCGATTCGTACGACTAATCTATAAGTATTTGGAGAGCTTGCGACATTATCATTTTTGAATTTTTCGGAGTTAAGATATGAAAAAGTTAGTAAACTTATAATTATTATTATTATTATTATTTAACAAGTTGGGTTTAATTTTGCATGCCAGGGCCACACTTTCTGAAAATTAACATTTAACACTACAATAATTAATTTACAAAATAATTGATACTAAATTTTACACGTTCAAATGATGAAATTGAAGTACGTACGACATTGTTCTTTGGAACTTCAAGAAGCCCACAATAATAAAGAAATTTAAATTAATTACTTTTGTTTTTCAATTTAATTATTTCTAGTTTTCATGTCACGACAAATGGATTTAATTGTATATTATTGACAAATTTGATTTAATTTTTTTTTATAGAGTATATCTTATTTAATGAACACAATAATATTTATTCTTTGTTACCGCTTTATATGTTTCATTACTTGTTAACTGTGATCATTTATTCACTACTTTTTGTCATTGTAAACTTAAGACAATTCTCATTATATAAAATAAAAATTTATTAGTTAATAGACACTACAAGAAAATAAGTAAATTAGTGAAAATATAGCAAGTGATAATGAAAAAAATTGTCATTAATTATATGCATTTAGTGACAATAAAATTATATTGTCACAAAACATAGTTTGCAAAATATCGATGATGACAACATGGTGTAAAAAGGCGACAACAAAGTGAAAAATTAATAATTAGAGGCACATCTATGGTGACAACCTAGCCACAATAAAATTTTCTTACAAAATCCTAATGACAATTTTTGTTGTCATTAAGTTGTCACTATAGGTGTCATTAATTTTTAGTGGTTGTCACTAAAACATTAATTATTATCATCATTGAATGTATATTGTGACAAGATAAAAGTTGTTGTCACTAAAACAACTTAATTAGTAACAAAATAGAAGATTTTGTCACTTCATATAAGTATTGGTGACAACTTTTATATTATCACTTTTATATCTTGTCACTATCATTATTTTTTCTTGTAATGAGATATGATTAGTGATATACTTTGCATTTTCACTTAAAGATATTATCACTAACATTCTTATTTTATTAGGAAAAGGTTTCTAGCCTAACACGGTAAAGTTTTTTTTTTTTTCAAATGAATCTATTACAATTGCATAATTACATTAATAGTTTGTTATTATAACCATTGTATTAATATTTCCAATCAAGAACAAACTATTACAATTGAACATTATCAAATGACCACTATATACAAACTACTATACAATAGAAAAAAAACTAGCATTAAACTAAATAGAAAAATATCCACAATCGCGAGGAATTAAATCCATAACCTTAAGCATACAGGAGACCTCCACCTTACTAATAAAAGTATTATATCAAATACAGATTTTAGTCCACGAGAGTCGAGACTTTATCCAATAGTAAAGTAGATACTCCATCGATAAAAAATACCAAATATTTTAAAATTTTGACTCCCTAAATGTGAGTGTTAGTTTGCTTAATTTATAGCATTTTATGTATGTTATACACAATAGTTTCTTAGTATATGATAATTTACGATGAGTATGTAAAATTTGTTATTGATTTGAAAGTATAAATGTAATTGATTGATATATGATACATCGCTTCTTCTCGTTAGCAATGTAATATTAATTGCATTAACCCCCAAAAAAATAATTTTTTTCATTAATAAGTTAAAAAACTGTTCACAAGGTTGTGATTTGATCAAAATATTGTGATGCTAAATATACAGGCGGAAGCAGCGGGATTTGTAAGAGAAGATGGATTAAGTTTTTTGGAAAAAGAAGCCTGCCTTTTAGGGTTTAATAACAAAAGGATCAATTAATAAATTATCTTGTGTTGTAACGAGACTTTTGTCGTTTCGTGGATGGGGCAAATTAATTAATTAATTAATTCTCAAAAATTTTGTTTTGGACCAATAACATTTGGCCAAACAGCAATTTTGATTTCATAAATATCTTCACAATTTTTCACACAAGGTCATGTTGATTAAGTAACAACATAGCAACTTTTACAAAAATAGAAACGCTGGTTAATTGGTATGTCCAGATGTGGATACATGAATACACTATACGCACGCGTGACATTTGCATCTATAGTACTCCTAGGCATTGTATATAATAATATAATAGTTTAATTACAATTTTAATCCTGTAATTTAAATTCTCTAGCATATTTGATCTTATATGTTAGTATTTTACACATTTAGTCCCGTATATTTTTAGTTTTTGACACATTTAATTCTGAAGTGACAAATTTAGTCCTAAGCTCCTACAAATGTGATCCTGGACTGACAAATTTAATTCTTTATGTTTGTATTTTTGGTCCTCCCTCATTTCTCAGACCAAATTAAAGATTTTTCTATCAAATTAATGACTTCTTTAGATCACCTGTTATCCTACACAGAATTCAACTCACGGGACTAAATGTGTAAAAGAAGTGTAGCCGAAAAATCATTAATTTGGTTGGTAAAATGAGGTAGGACCAAAAGTGCAAACATAAAGGACTACATTTGTCAGTCCAGGACTATATTTGTAGGTGCTCTGGACTAAATTTGTCACCCCATGACCAAATGTGTCAAAAATTAAAAACATGCAGAACTAAATATGTAAAAGGCGAACATACATGACCAAATGTGCCAGTGGCCCTAAGTTGCAGGACTAAAAATATAATTTTACCTAATATAACTTGTACACTTTGTTCATGTTTGTTCGCCATTGGAAAATATCCCTTTCACTAATACAAATTTTGTAATGAAAATATTTTATCATGGATTTAAAGTATCTGTGATGGATAAGGGTCAATTAAATGTAAATAGAATAAAAAAAATAATTATTGACAAAATTCATGTTGTGGCTTTGAATTTTTTTTTTCAAGCAATAGTTAGAGGTGATCGCAGTTCGGTTTCGATTTTTTTGAACATATTTAAAATTGAATTGCCATATGCGGCATTTTTTAAAATATAGTTTAAATTATAATTTTTTAAATTAAAACCAAAAGTGTGGTTTAAAGCGTTTCAGTTCGGTGAGATGCGGTTTGGCAGTTTTAAATAAGAAAAAAAAATAATTAGACAAAAGAAAGAAATATATTATCTTCTAATATCAGTAAAATATTTAAATTAATATTAAAAATTTAATGCATGAAAATAAAATTTTTATAACTAAAAGGTATTAAGACTAAATGTATAGAGTTTATAAAACTAATAGATACAATGCGACTTTACATATTCAAATCAAGTTCAAACAATAATATTGATTTTACTACGCAACTTCTTAAGATCTTGACTAATATAATATACTAGAGTTTTAGTCCACACATAATTTAATAATAAATGGTTTGATGTATTTGAAATATTGAATGATTACAACAATAGCAAATGAAATTTAAAACAATTTAAAATGTGATTAGTGAATTTATCTTATACATTGAAGAATTTAAGTTAAAAACAATGTATAAATTTAGATATATATATATATATATATTTAATATATGTGAGTTGTTTGGTTCGGTGCAATTTGTGGAAAAAATTAGCTAGAATTGAACCAGTTTGCAAGTGCGGTTTTAAATTTAATAGTTAAACCACGATTTTTTTCAAAAAATTGACAAAAACGGTACAGTTGGTATTGTGCAGGCGGTTTGAGCAATTTTAAAAAATTTATGCTCACCCTTATAGGTAGTGGCTTTTACTGTTTAGGCTTTTATTTTGCGACATTTTATAAGAGTTTTTTAATGTGGAATAATAAGTTGTTGGCTCAGCTTGTTCAGAAACTGAGCATCTTTGTGATGTATGTCTACTTCAACTACTTCTTGTGTGTGTGTGTTTTTTTTTTAAATTTTAGCCACTCGGTATTCATTGGCTCATTAATTCGAATGGATACTGCAAATGCCTATTATAGGGGTGACCTTCTCAATCCAAATGCTCCATTCACAATTTCAAGACTCGAACTCTAATGCTTAAGGGATCTATCATTTCATCCCACTAAACCAACTAATAATTAGTATTTGTGTGTTTAATGTTATGCTATTTCGCCGCAATTAAATTCCCATTTGATCTCCGACGGTACATTTAGTTGAGGATAGAATTGCAAAAGTATATAGAAGGTGGAGATGCTGGATTACAACTATCTTAATTGCACTCTACCCTGCGTTTGATATAGCCGAAACATGCAACTGCATTTAGATCTAGCCAAATTAGATCTAGCCAAATTTCAAGGTGAGGTGGGCAACGGTGCAAAAGAGCGTGAAATAGACTTCACACTACCCTAGGAGCGGATTAGTTGAAAATGCAATATATTGATGTATACTATCTATTTCCAGTCTCCTTTCACTATTTAATGTTATATATATATATAGACACACACACATATACAATATATATGTGTATATATATATATGTGTGTGTGTGTGTGTGTGTGTGACTTTCTCAATGCGTCCTTGCTCCTCTCTTTCTTATGGTAATGTCACATTACATACCTAACATTTTTAGCTCTCTTATTGAATTCCTATGTAACTGTATAATCTTATCTTGCTATGAATGATTTTACTTTTCACTTAGCATAAATATAGTAAATACTAAAAAACTATATTTATATAGAAAATTACATATATATATATATTTATAGTTTGATTTTATCAAAATTCAAGACATAATTATAATAAATAAATAAATAATATATATATATATATATAAATTTTGTATACACATCGAGTGTGCCGAACAGCTAACTTAGTTATAATTTACTAGCAACCTCTATTTTAAATGACAAGTAGCTACGGCAAAGAATATGTCAGTTAATAACTTAGTAGTGGATGCAGTTGCTTGTCTAAGTTTAAATATATAATGAAAATTACTGATCCTTTTCAATATCAATAATTTTTTTTGTATTTCAGAAAAAAAAAAAAAAACAATTGTAATCTGCAAAGTTAAATCTTTAACTCATCATTGAATGGACTTAGATCGGAGAGTTCTACAATTTGAATAAAAAGTTGAGGTCTTTGATTAATTTCGTGCCGTTGTGTTATATTATAGGGTTTTGATATACATGGCTACAAGCAGTATCGTTTAGTCAATCTATAGGGATTTGGTTTAATATGATGCCCCCTACTTATAATAATAATAATAATAATAATAATAATAATCCACTGATAGAGTGATGTTGTGATTTGCAGATATATGAACAAATCATGTTCCACGCGTTGACCATGTACAAAACTAATTGATTAAGAATCACACAAATTGTTTCATTAATAGCTAAAAACATATGGGTGACATATTGTGCTATCATGCCATTTTCCATAAAGCTAAAGTATCTGGAGAAATCATGAACATTCATATTTCTAGACAATCTTTTAGTCAAACACACACACACACACACACACACACACACACAACCATTGTATGCAACACTATAATGAAAATTTTGAGGTATAATAATGACTTGAATAAAAATAAAAAATGATCAATGAAATAATAAATAATAACATATAACCATGCAAAGCCTACTTTAGAAATCAAAGGTCCAAATTAAATTTCGAGTACATTGAAAATTTGTACCACTATAAATTGCTGTCACACACTACCTCTTCTGATTATTAAGAAACAAAAAACAAAGCATAAAAAGATAAACCAAGCAAAAATCCAACTGATAACTGCCCCAATTAGGCACGATTTGACTCCATACTTACCAAAATTGAATTAAGTAAATAATTCCGAACAAGAACTTCTGAAAGGGAATAGTTCAGCCCGTTAACCAATAAATTAAGTTGACCAATAGGCTTCCATGTTTATCCATATATATATCCCTTTGAAATGTAAAATAGTAGTATAGTACTGCCCTTGGGGTTGTGGCCGGGGGTGGCTAGTCGGAGTTCGAACTTAGCATTATTAAGCTGAGTTATTTGATCTTTTGAGAAAGTTAAGTCAATAGTTATAAATTTATAAGTTTCTCTCAAACTTGATCGAATTCCACACTTTTTCATCAACGGCAGAACATACGAGCCATGCATATGGTTATTAAGTACCATATGCGTGGAGAAAAAAAATATATATGTCTCAATAGCCATACGCGTGGCATATAATTCTGTTGTCTAAGAGCTGATATAAAGGTGTAAAAAGATTAAATTTGAGGACAAAAAAAATTAGAACTCAACATGAAACTGAAAATGATATTTTCCTTAATAGTAATATAGGAAGACAAAAAGAAACAATAAACGCGTTATAAAAGCATGGAGTGAAATCGTGTTTTGGCTTTTGGAGTCACTTAATTGGGAGGATCTCTCTCTCTCTCTCTCATTCATACATTTAAATATATGTATATATATTGTGAGGGTTTGTTTTCATGTCAAAGTGGCACTCAATTTGAATTTGTGATGAGGGCCTTAATGCCCTACACTCATTTTGGTTTGCTTCTCCTCTCTCTCTCTTCGTGTAAGTGTGCATTGCTGTCATCCCACTTCAAAAGTCATTCGTCGAATTAAGACTGCCACTACAAAAATATTTTCAAGATTCAATAAAAAGAAAATGATTTAATGTGAATTCGATTCATTCACATTTCATACCTAGTTTTTATTATATTTTTTTTCATATGACTGTCCTCGTTTGATATTTACATTGTTGTATTATTGTTACTTTGTCTTTTACTAATTCTTTTGAATGTGTTGTGTATTAAATGCTCGGCTAAAATGCTAATAAACAAAAATGAAACTCCTACTATTTTAGTATTCTTTATATATTTTATTACATGAATGATAATGACTTAATGAGTCGTGAATTTTTCAACACTTAATGAGAATATGTGTTTATACTGTGACTAAAATAACTGAGGTGGCATAGAAAATTACACTCACACACACACACACACACACACACACACACACATTCCATTACATAATTTGACCAAGAATCAAAGATAAAACCTAATTGAGCCATTTGAATGGTGAAAAAGTACAGCACTTAGTGCACGATAAAAA
The DNA here is from genome assembly GCA_026212405.1 of Petrea volubilis. Taxonomy (NCBI): domain Eukaryota; kingdom Viridiplantae; phylum Streptophyta; class Magnoliopsida; order Lamiales; family Verbenaceae; genus Petrea; species Petrea volubilis. The sequence continues at coordinate 19,639,175 of CM047883.1, read as the reverse complement.
GGATGATCAGAACTCGTAGTGCCGACACCAACACCCAATTAAGTAAATATATATTGAGAGAGAGAGAGACAGAGGGAGAGAGGTGGTGTGTGTTGTGCTTTGCTTTTGGTAGACAATCCTATCACTAAATGGTCCCACATTTAGACAATTTTTAGAAACATGTATGAGTGTTTAACATGATGCACTAACACATTTGATTAACTCTGTGCACGTGCGTCATCATTGTGATAAACGTCTATACAGTTTTAATTATTTCAGCAACCGCACGTGCATGCCCTGTGCCACGCCTATTCAAGACTCAAGACTCAAAGACCCGTTTCAAGTTTTCTCACACAATCCTTCTCTAGAAAGAAAATTAGCAATAATTAAACGCATCAATACATCAATATAATAGTTAATGAGTTAATTAACAATCACTAATCAAGAATAATTCCGAGGAGGGAATAGTATGGCTCTGTTCTTGGTGATGATTTTGACCTGATTCTCAATATTGCACGAAAAAGAGTACATCTTTTCAAGGCGAAATCCCTCCCAAGCAGGGCTCATCCCCGAGGGATTGCTTTGATAAAACACGCGCGCACACACACACAACAGCATGTATGATGAAGGGGGAAAGAACTATTTGAATCAAAGGAGATGCAGACTTGCAGTAACAGCACAGCGTGAAAACTGAGAGTAGTCAACACTTTTCGCATTTGCATTAGTACAACGAAGTCCTATTTAAAGAATAATCAAAGCTCAAAGTGTATATATAAAACACTTCGTAGAGAGAGCTAGCCTACAAAGAAAGCGATTCATTTGGCTCTTTAAGACATAACCTGAATAAGGATTTCAAGATTCTGATAGCCATTGAAGTGATTACTTGAAGTTCAGAATGATATCCTTATCCATCTGCACGAAAGCAAGTTTGGCAAAGTTAAGTAAACTCAGCATTTCCTATAAAATTAACAAATCCTAACGACACAGCTTACATTTTTGGCCAATTCTTTGGCCTTGTCATCATCAAAGCCAAGCGAAGCCAATATCTTATGTGCTGCAGACTCCTTTTCTGACCATAGTCCAAGAAGCAAATGCGTCACTGTTATTTCACCACTTTCACCTGCAATTTTTAACAAATTCAATCGAAAAATACACAAATGACAACAGAGAAAAATGGCACTAAAAGCATATCTTAGATTATGTTGCATTATAGTTCTGATTCTGATAATAACAGAAGCCATTTGAAGCCAAATTATTGCTTGCAATATAACAAGGCCATATCCAGAGACTTGGACTTCAAGAATGAAGAATTCGTGGTTTCGACTATGAATCAATCAGAACGCAAGCAGGGTCTCAAACCATTCACAACCCACTAAAATGAACCCCTTCTGAAACCAACTCGTCATGACCCGACCCAGCCCTTAGCTAAACATACATAAGCTGCATAATCAATAAAATAAATAATTCTAGCACAAAGAATACAACAGCAATTGATAAAGATGGCACAACAGGCAAATCAAGCTACTTGCAATTCTAAGGTAAATGAGTTCCAAAACAAGCTAACCCATGAAAAAATCGAAAACAAAAGAAAATAGGGGCAAAAAAAAAGAAAAGAAAAAAGAAACTCGGAAAAAAAAGAAGAAAAAGAAATTGAAATGACAACGGGTTTCTTACAGCTGTTCAGTCATAAGCCTTAAAGGGTGAGGACGACATCACAAAACCAGCAGGTGAAAAAAATAAATAATAATAATAAATAAATAAATTCCAACTGCAACATTCCCATATCCTAAACATAATCCATGAAGCATAGCTAAAGTGTTTCAAAGAGTAAATACAATAATTTCCCATCTTCTATAACTTCCAAATCAACCCTTCCTTTTTATTTTTATGCTTAAAGAGTCAGACATAATCTTGACACCTTAAGCTTCATTGTGAAAATTCTAAAAATAATTAAGACAGAAGGCAAGCCATAACGATATAACACTGATTTATCTGTCACGGATAGCTTAAACTTCTCGAACAAACGGAAAGAGGATTATATTAACATCAGGCTCTCACTGGATCAAGTATGATCCCTTTTTTAGCTAAATAAGAGACTCCGGCAAAGTAGTGGTATCATCAATACTTATAGTTACCGTTCCTATAAAACTCAATTCAAACGTTTTGTCATTGATAAATTTATTTTACGAATTGACGTATAAATGCAGTCCATTTCCAGTCTCTCACAATAACAAACGATAAAAAGGAGGAAATTATGTAGCCTTTACTCCGGTTCATTGTTTTAGTTTCTAAATGATGAAGATAACACAATAACTTTGTTGGGGGGGGGAGGGGGAGTGAATAACAAAAATAACACTAGTAATAAAAAAACAATACCATAATTAAGGTCAGTCCAATAGGTTAAAGAAAACGAATGAAAACAGAAACACAAGCAACATGAGAAACACTGAATTAACTTAATACTGCTTCCAATAGTAGCTTTCAGCGTCTGTAATAGAAGGACCAGAAAATGAACACCAAAACATGGGAAAGAATAATCTTAGTGACAATAAAGAGGTTTTTAATCTCAAAAAATTTCAGGAAATACAAGGTTCTTTAAGTCCTACATAAGTGAAAAACTCACTTGAATCAACATAGTGGAAGAGAAATATGAAAGGTAAACCTCAGAGGATGAACTTTGTCGCTGAACTTTGCTCAACAACATTTAGACTTTACTTGAGCTAAGTAATCCTATTTTGCAGTTTAAAATTCACATTTAAGAACTGAAAAATGCAATATCTGTCATGGAAAATCCTACAAGCAAATTAACTACCCAGAAATATATAAAAATGAATTTCACTAAGAAATTTATAACCGACATTATCATAGAAGGCTATGGTCAAACCTCAGAAGTCCAATAATCTGAAAGATACAGCTTAAAAAGGAATACAGCGTAAATCAACTAGTTATAGACATGAAAATACTGGTTGTACCTGACTTTAGCTTCTCTTCAACTGCCCAGTTGAGAGCCCTCTGTGCAGGTTCGGTCAAGGGAGGATGCTCAGGGCTGAAAAAGTACATGTCAGATTTTCCTAGCAAGTTCACAGTTTCTTCTCGGACCTTAAAAAGTGTAATCCCACTTTCCCTCAGAAACTTTGCTGCCAAACTGGTTCCTACAAGATTGAATTGAATTTCATAATGTGTACTAATGCAGGAGTCCTTTTGTTTCAAACTGATGACAGGTTTAACCATTTTAGCTCCTGCAAGCTATGTTTGGAACTTGGATTTTGGTGTGGAAAAGAGAGAGGAATGCAAAACTATCAACAATTTAAACACAAAGTACTATCATTTGACATGGGAAAAGTATTTTCCCTGGCGTTTTCTTCACTGAAATCCAATAACCAAACATAGTGTTACAGTTGAATATGGATGAAGAATCAGACTTGAAGGAAGGATTGAGAGGAAGGATTTCAAATGAATTCACATGCGAAGGATTTCTAATCCACCATAATGATTCAAAAGATAGTTCAAAATGGGAGCTCAATATTTTCAAGTCCATTATAACATGAAATTATCCAAACAAGCGAAATAGATTTATTTTATGAATTTGAAATTCTCAACTAAAAATCTACCAATCCAAACATAGCTTAAGAGAAACAAGCTAGCTTTTATGAATTGACTTAGCAAAAACACTATTCTCTCATGCATTTGAAAATATAACTAAATTATATTCCATAGTTGTTCAAATATTACTCGAATAATTAAACTAGCGGCAAACATACATTACAACAAACTCAAGATTTCACAAATATAAGTTCTAAAAGAACTGAACATGAACAACAGAAGGTTTATGCAATAGCAGACCTTCAACCAAAATGCCCATAAGTAGAGCCTCCGTCCCAGTATTCGGATACTTGAGTTTCCGAGCCTCCAACTCAGCCATAGCAAATGACTTTATGGACCTTGCTGACCATCTATACACCAATATATGATATAACTCTAGTCAACAATACATTAAAGCTGTGCAAAATAACAGAGACAACAAAAATCCAAATATTCATTTTAAAATGCAATTAAAAGATAACAAAAACATAAAATGCAACGAGATCATCAAAAATCTTACTGGGGCTTCTTATCTGGAGCAATCTCCTCTGTTTTTCTGCGAAACCAGAAACAACATTATCAAACAAAAATCAACAATACCCGCAAAAACAACTAAAATTCTACAATAAACCGGTAAATTACGTGGTGGGGAGACTAAAAGAGATGGTGGCAACAGTGGAACTACGTCGTTTCGAAGCAACAAGAGTCAAACTTGAATGTTGAATCGACAGCTTTGTGCCCACAAAAGAATTAGACAGATTGAAACTCAAAACTTGCTCAACGGGTTTTGTGCAAGACTGATTTGCGGCTGAAGAAGATGGTGTAATTGGAAACACAGACAACCCTTGGGCGGCCATTAAAGAATAGACTTTTCTTGATAACTTTATCTGAAATTTTTCTTCAGGGCTCGTGAAATTTTTCTAGATTATTACCATGAATCGAAAACTGAGGAGGGTTTGGGGGGTTTTCGCATCGTATTGAGCGAAAGCTTTTAGTTGAATTGGAAATGGATAGAAATGTAGAGTGAAATTTTTGCAGGCCTCTTGCAAGAACAATTACAAAGCCGCTTTGGGGGAGAGAACTGAGAAGGGAAGTCAATCCCCTGCGCTAGCGTTTTTTCTGGAATAAAACGTGCTCTTGGAAGAGCGATTTTTATAACAAGGAATGATTAATGGGCTGGGCTCAGAGATTTGTGGAGTTATTTCGATTGACCTGAATTACCAAGAAGTATATTACTAAAATAACCTAATACAAATAAAACAAGTCTACTACTACTACTACTATTATTATTAGTATTATTCAAAATGATAATTAGTAGTTTTGATTTTTCCATTAGGGTCCCTAATAGGTTTGGGTACGATATTTGGGTCCAGGGCTTTAATCTAATGGATATATATTTAATATTTAGAGGTATTAAGAGTACCATCAGTAATTCGAATTCTTACAGTACATGTATGTGTACTATTATAAAAAATGAAGGTCAACAAAAAAAAAATTGCTATCACTGCTAAAATAAAAAGAATGGAGCATTTAATATTTTTCTTTTGTCTTAACATCTGATTTCAACTCATTGACTGACTAAATTGAATTGGGTACTACATAAATCTATTATTAGAGCAACGCTTCCAATTTAATTGCTCTATTTACAACTCCTAATTTAAACCCTGAAGCATTTAACATTATTTTTTCATGATATTATGGTTAATGTGATCCTTATTATTTAGAAATTTAATTTGAAAAAGGTTAATGGATAAATAGAAATTAGGGAAAATTACACTTGAACCTCCCGAGATTCAGTCAAATTATAACTAGCCCCTCTTAGATATGAAAAATTACACATACCTCCCTTAAGATTTGGGTCCGACTAATAGGGAGTACATTCCAGTTATTAATAAACCGTGATTTGCTTATGTAAGTTAAAAATTATAGCGAAACTCTAATTTTGCCATTTTCCCAATAATTCAAACTTTTTCGTAGACAATAATGCTCTTATTGGAATTAGTAATTGTCATTAAATAAATGAACAAACTTGTCATTTTACTTGAATTGTGGGATTTCTTTCTTATTTTTTCTTAACATTCCGACAAGAATAACAAAATTATTTCATTATTCTTTCCTTGAATGTTAGCTGGACTCAAAATTCAAGGAATGTATGTGTAATTTTTCATAGCTAAGGAGGTCTAGCTATAATTTGACCAAATATCAGGGGGATTTTTCCTATACATTAATTACTGTATTAAAGTAAAGCAAAATGTGGGTGAAAAGTTAAGTATTTGATCCAAATAAAAGAAGTAACCTCTCACTTTACTTTTTCGCCTTTTTAGCACAAATAGAATACGAAAATTGTTTTAGTTTTCTAGCACGAATAGAGGGAAAAAAAAGTGGTAATTTATGAAACAGTAAGAGTATTAATAAGGGAAAATACCAATGGTCTGTATTACTTCATGCATGCAAGGGTATCAAAATGAAAAATGTTACTCCCTCCATTATTTTTAAGTGTCCCGTTAGAAAAAAAAAAATCAAAATATATGTTATTCTCAACTTGCGAAATGCGTTTATTATTATTTTTTTTTCTACCAATATACCCTTTGAGTTTAATAAATATTTTTTTATACATTTTTAAAAAGACAACCCACAACTCATTAATCGGATATGACTCTTCAGGGTATTTTAGTCATATTATTCTAAAATTATGATTGTTAGCGGCGAGATTGGTGTTGGAGTGGTTGCACGTAGTTGGGAGGGAGATTGCATCGACTGGGCAATGAAGCCATTTCTGGGATCGCAAGACCTAGAGCTTGCCGAGCTTTTGGCAGGGTGCATAGCAGGTGCTTTGCAGTTAACAGAGATTAGTCCAATCTGGTTTGAAGGGGATAATAGTAATATCATGTTAGAGGTTAGTTCGAGTGAAGATGACTATTCCCCTCTCGGCAACATCCTTTTATGACGTTTGTGAGTATTTTATGCATTGTGGTCAAGTTCCAATATCACATGTTTGCCTTCTTGGCAATAAAGTAGCACACTTGTTATGTGATTGGTCACGCTCCTTAAACTGTACGTCAATTATATGACAAGTGTAAAACACTTATCACATAATTAGTCTCGGTGTGGCTGAATATGGCACGGATAAGAATTTCCCCTCTTCCTTTTGAGGGATATATGAATATTCCTATTTTTGTTGATCACCTTGCAATGATTGATTTATTATGTTGAATTGATAATATCTCTTGGTTTTCCATATATATATATATATATATATATATATATACATATTTGTAGAACATTTAAGCTTAAACTTCTTGAAACCAATTATGATTTCTTAAAAAGGATACAGAACATTTACCCAATTGAGAAATGTACTTGGTTCTCTTGGCTTTCCTCTAAAGAAATATCTAAATTCACATGGGACTTAAAAATACGTAGCTTAAAATTCTTGAAACCAATTATGACGTCTTAAAATGGATATAGAACATTTACCAATCTAGAAATAATACATCCATTCCGCAATATCTATCATTTTAGCATTTCAATTTTATTTCAAAATATTTGTCATTTTATAAAAATAATGCAATATTTAATGTGTTTTTTTCTTTTTATAAAGTTAGCCACACATAAATAACATTCATATAACTTATTTAAATCAATATTCAATGCATCTGCTTGGAATTGTTAAACTTTCAATAAGCCACTAATAAGGATAAAGTTGTCAATTACAGTATACTCTTAAATTCTCTTTAATGTATGTGAAAAAATCTTAAACGATAAATATTGCTAAAGGTAAGTAGTAGTACAAATTCATCTATGCTGTTATTCGACTCTATTAATTTCGTAGCACGAAATAAATAATTAGTAGATGGTTGACCTCGAGCATTCATCAATACACCCAAAAATTCAATGGGAACATTAACATTGACACACACACACACAAAGAGAGAGAATTATTTTGAACTAACATAATCAATAATGTGAAGTGATATTGTACTTGTTATGTATTTGATTGTTTCATTTTAAAAAAATATACACTATTATATAAAATATAATTTACTTGTCATATATTTAATTAATTTGATCGAACCAAATACGAGTTAGAATTTCCCATCACTCGATTTTATCTCTCGTGTGAATATGATGGAACAAAACCCATTATAAACAAAAAATAAGATTTGGGTAACAAATATATTATATGTATATACACGCCGGAAAAAAAAAGGCTAAAACTCCTTCCTATACTTAAAAAATAGAAGCATTTTTCTTTGGAAGGGGCAAAAAAATATAATTTATTGTGTTGTGAAAGAACCAAAATAAATTTGATTTTCGCATTACAATCAACTTTTTAGTAATTTAAAAAATTTACTAATTCTTTATTTTTAAATATTTAAAATTTATTGCCTCTTTAATAATTAATAAAGTCTCTGATCCCTTAACAATATTCTTTTTAATTTGATTAATCCCTCATCCCTAAATACCTAAAAGTTGTTAACTTTAAATCTTCCTAATTCCTTAATCATATTTTTCCCTAAAATAAGATTCCTTTTTTAGCATAGTTTTTCAATTCAAAAATACTTTTTTCACTCACAATAATAATGCCTTGATATATATATATATATATCTATATGTGTGTGTGTTTAATTCTCAATCGCACAATAAAAATATAAAATATATATATATATATATATTTCGATTCTTCCACCACAAAATAAGCTGTTTCGTCCGCTAAATAGTAGTTCGTTTCTTCGTATTATTTAACTGTTTCGATTATAGAATATAACAGTTGTATTTTAATTTGGAATATTGATGGACTTGTTTGGTCCTCCGTCAGGCAAAAGCAATTTAAAGTAAACCTCCCTAAACTGTCAACAGAAGGTAGTTTAAAGTCCAGTTGCCTAAACAGTAAATTTTCCCCAAAATTCTGTATTTATTTCAATCAAATCACCGAAATTCGGTTTAGATAATTACCATTAATTAGTGTTGGCTCTAGATCATTCTTCCCAAGATCTAAAATCCTTTTCAATCATTAAATTTGCCCGAAATTTTTCCCTTTTTGTTTTCCCACAACGATTCCTCTACTCTCCGCCGCTTCAAGTTCCCTCAGCTACTGAAATCGCATCAAAATTCTTGTTTTAGATACTGGATTTAATCACCAGTTTGTGCTCAATTGAGGGGAAGTTCCAAGAATTTTCACGCTGGCGTTTGATTTAGCCGTGGCATTAGGGTTTTGTCGTTCGCTTTTTTAGTGGTAAGATATTTGGAGCATTTTGCTGGGTTTTGCGAGTTTTGTTGAGGGAACTCTGAATCTTTGTTTCAAATGTGTGTTCACCTGGAGATGTAGTGTGAAATCTTTATTTTAATCTCGAACTGTGGGTGTGCTTGTTGATGTCGGTTATCGTTTGATGCGATTTTTGTACCTTGCCCATTGATTAATCTTTGTAATGATTCTATGCAGCTGATGTGCTTATTGTAATTGCTGTTGAGGAGAGCGAATCATAGTTCTTGGTGATTGATGTTGTTCTTCGGGGGATAGCTTATCTGAATTCTTTAGTGCGGTGGGACATTGGAATACACGACCTACATTTGGCTGTCTGTGCAGAATGTTGTACGATAGATCTTAATGTAGGTCTTGAAAGCGAGTTCTATATTCGGATACCGATACAGGGAAATCAATTTTAACAATAGAGTGATGAGTACTATGCCGATTAAAGAATGGCCCAAAATTGCCTATCCGAAAACCCTTTTATCTATTGTTGCTTCAGTTGGAGGGCTTGCCCTATTCTTAATTATTGCTTCAACATTGTTGGTCTCACAACCCCTTGGTGATTCAGAGTCCTTCCTCGGTGATTCAGTTTCTCATTCTAGTGATGCTAACGGTCCATCTGTAGGCAAATCAAATTTAACTATTTCCACGGGTCACGAAAATGATGTTATTTCTCAAAATGGTGGTACTAAATCCGCTCAATCTGGTGGAGTTGATGGCAATGGAGCCTTCATAGAACAAAACCGGTCCCCCCTATCACAGGATAAGAATGAGATGTCAGATTCAGGACAATTAGAATCTGAGTTGTCAAAGGATAAGCTTCCACATTCTACGGCGACAAAAGAAGAGGATGCTAATAGAATTTTGTCTTTGCATGACACTGCATCTCAGGGAAATGCATCACTCTCCTCCAATAATATGCCGTCAGGTTCAACGGAGAGTGTGGAGTCTTCTGCAGCTACCACCGAATTGAGTCAAGATACTAATGTTGATTCAGGTACTATCTTGTTGTCAAATAAAATGTTTCTGTCCCTTGAATTCTTCTACCCTGCTATGTCTTTTGATGTCTCTTTCTATCTGTTCTCTAAATGGTTTTCCCTTTTGTGATGCTTTCTTATCTAAAATCATTTTTCTCCAGTTGTGATACTCTCAATCCCTTATCTGGGTTAAACTTTTTCCGCCTTGGCAAGAGGTTCTAATTACTTTTGCTTGGTAGAATTGAATGCCCTCTCTGGTTTTCTAGTTGCATGTTGAAATCAATATTTGTGCATATCTGATATTACATCTGTATTTCCTTCAAAGAATTTCATTTCCTTGTGCTGAAACCTTTGTGAAAAGGTGAAACAGTGGTGAAAATTTTGAATGCTTATTCATTAGTCTATATTTCTATCATTTCTCTGCGCATTGATTTTCTAAAGTTTGTTTGCCTACTCTCCAATTGGATAATGCTGTATTTCTTCATTGCTTGGGGGTGCTAATAACTAGTTGCAGTTGTCTATGCCTTTTTGACTGGGTAAATATGGTAATCAGCTAGTCATTCCAAATATAGGAATTAATTTGACTCAAGTTTTCCACATGCATTGATTGAAATGATGCCTGCTGTCATAATGGCAGTTCAGTACACAGGTCTTTGCTGCACTGGACAAAACTAGCACGCTGTGCAATTACATTATGTGTTGGCAGCTGCCATTTTCTCCATATTATATATCAGAGTAATTATGTATACTTATTTAAAGTAAAAAGTTAAATGTTTTCTTTGTGTTGATTAGATCACTTATCTTTCATATTCTATGATAATAATTTATCTCAATTACATTTCAGATTGTGATCTTAACCATGGAAAATGGATTTATGACTCAACTGGACCGCTGTACACAAATAATTCCTGTCCCGTGCTCACTCAGATGCAAAACTGTCAAGGTAATGGAAGACCAGACAAAGATTATGAGAACTGGAGATGGAAACCTTCCCAGTGTGACCTGCCTAGGTTTGACGCGAAGAAGTTCTTGGAGTTAATGAGAGGAAAAACATTAGCTTTTATTGGTGATTCAGTTGCAAGAAATCAGATGGAATCAATGCTGTGTATTCTATGGCAGGTAAGGAAAAAGGCCTTTCCGATATCTCAGTTGTTGCATATTCATGTTCCCCAATTTGTTATTATTTATTTTCCATTTTCTATCAATTAATAGTTCTGTAGTGATGAAACTCTGTTTGTGCGACATGGGAATCACTGTTTTGGGGTGTTTGTTTTCCTGGTCGCCATGCATTCATATTGGGATGTTATAGTTTCATTTCTGAGTTAGAGGTGTCAATATGAACGACTATGTATTTTTGTCACTAAAGTATCAGTTTTAATATGGTGAATTCACACAAGCAGCAATCTGTATTTCCTGGTGGCTTCTTGCTACATTTTAATATCCTTCCCATTTTAACATCAAACTAAGATATCGCCTTCCATTTTTGTACTGGTTCAGGTTGAGGTTCCCAAAAACAGAGGTAACCGAAAAATGCAACGCTACTATTTCAGATCTACAAACACAATGATTGTTCGCATATGGTCCTCCTGGCTTGTCAATCAAACACCTGAACCATTCGACTTTGCTCCTGCTGGTGTGACTAAGCTCCACCTTGATGTGCCTGATGTCTTCATGGAATACATCACAGGTTTTGATGTGATTGTGCTCTCTTCTGGCCACTGGTTTGCCAAGCAGTCAGTGTACAT